>OX359250.1:45099670-45252196 GCA_947179485.1 Allacma fusca | reverse complement strand
ACGCAACGCCCAAAAGGTGGCATGCCAAGCACTCATTATTAACGAGCACGACCTGTAAAGCGCTACTCTTAATATAAGCACACACGATTTGGTCAACAAGTTTCTACGACAGGGCTTGATTATTAAGCCGTTTGGGTTTTAATTTCCATAATCACACTATCACCTTTCCAAGTAATTGCCCTGTGAAGCACAGGACTTTCACTAGTACTTATATATATTATTGTTTTCTAAATACCGAAACAAAGGTAATTTGTCTTTCGTTGAAGTATCAAATCATCTCAACGAAACAGTAAAATCAAATTTAGTGTGCAGCACGAAACAATAAATACAGCAGCTGGAAAACTGGTACAGTTAATAACGTATATTCCAGCGACCTTAATCGTCGTGCTGCTGCCCTTCGTCTGTACGCCTTCCCATTACATACGTTGCAGCAACGAATAAAGTCAACAGCCCTTTTGTAAATCTGACCTTGGATTGCATATATGACAAACTCCACCACTAAAAAATTAAGCACCAGCCTGTGAATAATGCACAGGAAAACACTTCCAAATGTAAATGATGGTTGATGACGACATAGATAGCTAAAATATGATTTCCATTAATAACTGCTAGAAAGCAGGGCAATTGAACTTCCGCAAAGCAACCTTTATAAATGTTTTTCAATATCTGAAATCCGATGTACATCCTAACCTGGGATACGTGCTCCTCACTTTTGTTGAATGGAGTCGGATGTCTATAATTTTATTCCTAAAACAGTAAACAATTATTAAACATTACGCATTCGCAACACGAAATTGATGCAATTACTTTTAACCAGTCAAATAATTTTGAACTAGAATTTTAAGGGACGTTTTCAAATTAAAAGAACCTGAATGATTCAAAATTCTGGGAAGATGCTGTAAGTTGTGAAAAACAGCTTCCAGTAGAGTCCATCCCAGGAGAAAACAACAAGGTATTGCTGGAGCTCATAGAGTGTGCATAGCACTGAGTTCGCTGTTTATTTTGAACCATCCAATTCGTGACAAATGTAACGACTGTTGTCACAGTCGACAAGAAACATCAATACCAGGAAGATGAAATTTAACGCCACCTAGTAAACGTAGTATCTGGCTATCCAAAATACAATCGATTCTTGCACGGGGCACCTTTTCGGTTAGCAAAGTTTTGTCTACAACGATATAATACATGAACGAATTTGGTGTTAAGTAAAAATGGAAGATGTTATCGGATAACGTTATTTAAAAACGTTATTGTAGGAAAACATGAGCAACCGATTTTGAAAACGGAAATGCAAACTGAAAATAATCATTTCGGTAACAGATACACATAATACAAAATCGCAATTTTTAATATACGGTGAAATTTCTATATAGTGCTTCCCAAGGGATGACAAAATAGCCGCCAATACATGGAGATGCAGCTATATCTTACTACAATGTAATTAAATGTTCTCAGTAAGCGATTCAGGGTGCTCAACCAAAACAAAGTCACGTGGGCAATGCATATGACCCCTGAACTGACGGACGTTTTTGGAACAGAGATATTTTTTTAATTAGATGTTGCATGGAAGCCATTAATTCAGAAAATTCTAACTGCTATTTTTTAAAAAATAGCAATCGTCAAAATTTAGTTTTTAAAAAATTGTATATTTTTTCCATTGTGTGAATTTATCTGTCACTTGCTTTTTAGTGCCTGAGGATGACAGTCTGTTAGATGTCGAAAGCTTGCATATAATTTAGCTTGTTTAATAAAGAATAACCACGTAAACCAAAGATATGGATACGATTATTTTTTTCAGAGTTTCTATTGTGAGTTGTGTGAAGTACCAAATCGGCTTTGTTAACATCCGGTACAAGAAACCCTTTTGACTTAAGCCCCATAAGCGATTCAGGGTGCTCAACCAAAACAATAACACACGGTGAATGTATACGATAACTGAACTGAAGGATATTTTTCGAACAGAGATATTTTTGTCAGTGTTTCAACTAAAAGGATGCATTGTCAAACTCATCCCAAGGTCCAGTAACCCTGTTAAATCGCTGACTTGAGAATTCGAAAGCATTTTAAATTATAGAAGATTGTAAATTTTAAGAAAATAACCCAGATTCTATAAATGCTGTTATTGTTTGAGAATGTCGTCAAAACAATTTTTGAGTTTGTACTAGTTCATAGATAGATAAAGAAAACATATTGCACTAGTAAGATTATTGTTAATACATGGTCCAATGAGTTGAATATTTGTAACATTCCATAATTGTTCCAATTAAGTCCAAACCATTCCGATAAATGTCATTACCGAGTGACTAGTTTGGTCACTGCGGAAAGGAATAGGCAAGATTTAATTCATGGTTCAAGTAATTAGCTTTACTTGGAAAGACCAGCATTCTGTGATTTTCAGAAATTTTCCTTAAACACCAACATACTTCACTATTGTATCAGCACAAGAGCAAACATCCTGCAGAGAAATTAGATTGTACAATGCTTCTTAAAATATTTGTTTTCCCTTATGTCAGGATAAGGTCGGACAATATTACATTAATCCCCATATTTGAGCTGAGGAGTTTTTAGAAATTGGTTCATATTAATATGCAAGTATGAATTTGATTAAAAATGCAGTAAAACAAATTTTAAATTATGGTTTTATCATAGCACACAAGTTGTTATTACCCATATTAAGTATTTTAAACTACTTATATACAAATGGTTTCTTGTAAACATTTACTTTTAAAAAGGTTATTTTAATGATCACTGACGTAAAATAATTTTACTTTTTGAGATATATCATTAACAATACAATAACACGCTTGCTAGCGAAAACAATTTATTTTGCAATGAAGAATCAATTTTCCATTAATACCTCCAGCACTGGCCAGGGGTGAAATGTTTTTTCCGGTATATATGTATTTCCAGACTATGTAAGTTTTTATATAATTGTATTAATGGAGGTTTAATGGTGGTCATAAAGCCCTACTATTTGATGTTTGTTGATTCATCGTTGAAAGGAATATTTGTTTATATTAAAATAATTGGGTCCAATTCACTGTCGTTCAAATATTTGTTCTGTGAAATAATTGCGAAATTGTGAGACAGATTGGACTCCATGGACTCGAGCAAATATTAAGAATTACTTTGGGAATATGACATTGAGCTGTAGCAATTGATATAAACGAAGAAAAGTTCTAAAAGAAAGAGGCATATTGTTAAAAGCGATTTACAAGCCAAATTATGATATTCCATCCCGGCTGTCCACCTGGCTAAGAATATATCTCTTAATTGTTATTTTAATTAAGTGCAAATTTTGAATACTATTCCAGAAATTCCAATTTAACGACAAGCGAAGAATAAAAGAAGCATCGCATCTAAATTAGTCGATTGGTCATGTAAAAATATTATTTCCCATATTGCTGTAAACGAACTGTTAGGAATTCTTAAGAGCCACGTCAACCATGAATTTCCTAATTCCGCTAGATCGTCACTAAAAACTGCAAAAACTACTCAAACTAAAAAAATTGCAGGTGGTGAGTATTTTTACTTCGGATTAGAAAATTGGGTTCAAAAGCGGCTTAAATTTAAATTAGTTTAGTCTACAAATACTTTCCTGTTAAATAAGATTTATGACTTTTTCATCGAAATCTGTAAAACTAACGTAAGTAAAATAAGAAACTAAACGTAGTTAGCGTTAAATGCTTACAGCGTTTATCGTTTGTACAGAACCGGATCTGTAATATGTAATACTCATGATCTGTATAACTTGTGTATGAGCTTTCTCGTAAACACAATAAATACCTAAATCTATAAGCAATAATGGGCAGATGTGGCCATTACTTGGGCTACTTAATCATTAAATCGAGTACCATTTCTAATTGCAGAGGTTCAACATTTCAAAGCAACCGACTTTAGAACTATTCTGTTGTACACTGGTCCGATTTGCTTTAAAAATATTTTACCTCGAGAATTAGACGAGCATATCATGCTTCTAAGTGCAGGTACATTCATATTATTTGCAGCTGCGACACACGATAATTTAATTGAACGTGGAAATAATATTTTACGATTTGTTTACAGATTATGCAAAACTATATGGTAAAGAATTTGTTAGCTATTAAGCCTATTTCATGTAGCTGCCGATGGAGAAAATTTCGGGAATCTAGAAAACGTCAGTGCCTTTGGCTTTGAAAACTTTATGCAGACTATTAAATGGTTCATTCGTAGTAAAAACAATCCCTTAGTTCAGGGTGTTCACCGATTGCTAGAAATGAAAAATGCAGCAAGGAATATTATTGTTAATCCTGATAAACGAATTAGAGGTTGGAAAATGTTTAAATTTAAATGTCGTAATATAATTGTTTTCAATTGGAATTTTTATTGCAGAATTAGCTAGTGCTGACATGGAATCAATACGCTGCAAAATTTTCTCAATTAAAAAAAGGTTAAATGATTATCCCATTATGAGTGAAATTTTATGTAATTATGAATGTAGGTAATTGCAGTCGGAAGTAAACATTCCACTGCAGTCAATTTTTAAAAAGTGTATATGTATTACATGCAAAAATAATACTTACTTAGTCATGCCGCTTACACTAACTATATAATACATGTGTCTGTAATATTGTAGTTCTATAGCCGCATTAAGATGATTTAATAAAATTATTAATCAATACGAAATTCTGAAGTTAACGTTTAGCGTAACTAAAGAATTGTAGCATTTAATCGGAGTACCTTCTACAACTATTAACTGGTGCCAACATGGCGCTGGATAATCTTACGAAAGCCAGAACCGGACCAACACTGCACCAAATATAATTTTACGGCAGCGCCCCGGTAAAACCCTGGCTGACAAAATGAACGACTAGCCAGCAATAAAACTCAGTGTTGTACTAGCACTGTACAGCGACGCTGTGTTTCCTGGGTATTGCAAACCGATGACCATTTGTTTATATTTGAATTATCAATTTATCTCAACGAAACACATTTAGTGTTCAGCACGAGACAATAAATACAGCATCTGGAAATGTGATACGGTTCATAACGTAAGCTCCAGCATCGTTAATCCCCAGAGGGCGTAGTGCCGCTACCCTTTTTCTAATCACCTTCCCATTAAATATTTGACAGCGGTGAATAAAGTCAGCAGACTTATCATAAATCTGGCCATGGATTGTATATACGACAAATTCCAACACCAGGAAAAGTAAACACCAGCATGCGAAAAACGCATAGGAAAATACGTCCAAGTGTGTATGATGGTTGATGAGGACGTAAATAACTAAAATATGATTTCCATTAATAATTGCCAGAAAGCAGGGCATTGAAATATTCGCAAAGCAACCGTTATAAATGTCATTCATAATCTGGAAGTCAGAATTCATTCGTGAAGAAGATGATCTCTTCACGTAAGAACCAGCCAGTTGTAATTGTTACTGCAGATGAAAGATAAGCGACACTAAATGTCGTGTGAAGTACCAAATCTGCTGTGCTAACATCCCGTACAAGCAAACCCTTTTGACTTAAGCCCCATAAGCGATTCAGGGTGCTCAACCAAAACAATATCGCATGGCCAATGTATACGACCCCTGAACTGATGGACATTTCACAATTTTCTAAGACCCGAACTTGGTCAAGTAGCTACAGTTCCAAACTGAGACCATGTTGAAGCAATCTACAGACCATCTACAGACCATGTTGAGGCAATCTACAGATCATGTACAGAAAAATTACAGACAGTCTACAGACCATGCACAGATCATCTTGTGACCATGTTCCGACCATGCATACACCATATACAGACTATGCACAGACCATGTGCAGACTACGTACAGACAATCTAGGGAATCTACATACCATGTACAGTCCATGCACAGACCATGTACAGAGCATTCACAAACCATGTTTAGACAATCTACAGACCATGTAAAGATAAATTACAGACCATGTATTGACCAAGTACAGACCATGTACAGACCATATACAGACCATGTTTGGACCATGTACCGACCTTCTGCAGACCCTGTACAGATAATCTACAAACCATATACATACCCTGTACATACCCTGTGCAGACCCTATACAGACTAGTACAGACCATGCACAGTCCATGTAATTACCATCTACACAAAATGTACAGACCATGTACAGACCGATAACAGACAATGTACTAACCATGTACGGACGATCTAGAGACCATGTTTAGACAATCTACAAACCATGTGCAGACCATGTACAAACCATGTACAGACAATGTACAGACCATATACAGACTATGTACAGACAATCTACAGACCGTGGACAGACCATTTACAAACCATGTAAAGACAATCTACAGACCATGTACTTTTTTATTTTTTTTATTTGGGGTTTATACTCCGATTTCTTGCCCTTAAGGCCTTACAGAGTTTTCTTTACCTCCTTTATTCTCTTTAATTTATTTACAAATTGGAGCCATTCGGGCCCATTAGCTGCGTACTGTGAAGTGGGGCGGCCGCCCATTCCACACTTACTCAACCACATGCCTGCATGTAAACTCGTCATCATATGACTAATAACCGAAGGTAGAGGTCTAGGCCCCCGCTACGTGTGCAGTCCGCTATACATTAGCACATACAGTTTCAAGGCACATACCCGGTGTCACACACGGCATCCCCGCAGTCTCGCAAGCATGTATATCACCACACACATACGCAGACTTAGCTATAGAGAGAGAGTGAAATGTGAAGCTACAGGTAGAGACAGAGGATATGCAGACAAGGGAGGAGACACGGGACATGCCACGGACACAATCTTATCCGAGATATCAGCGTTCGAAGTATATACAAATACACCAATTCACCTTACTTATCATTATCAGTGTACGGCACACACTACTCCTGCTGATACTCTTCCAAGAATGCGCAAAATGCCTCCAGACCTCATTTGCATATCGATAGTGTATAGAGAAAGATAGAAATGACCTGAAATTATTTTGGGGTGAGCTAGAGTCGAAAGCCGACTCTTCTGCAACCTTACAGATTCACTACACCACCAGACCGCAGGCGCGGTCCTACAGACCATGTACAGACCCTGTGCATACCCATTACAGACCCTATACAGACTAGTAAACACCATGCACAGTCCATGTGCATACTATCTACAGACCTTGTACAGACCATGTACAGACCATCTACAGACCATGTACATACCATCTACAGACCATGTACATACCATGTACAGACCATGTTCAGTCCATGTTCAGACCGACTACAGACCAATGACCAACTACAGACGAACTACAGACCATGCACAGACTAAGTAAGGACCAACCTCGGAAAACTACTTTCAGTGTATTAATCGATTTTAGTCTAGAACAATCTAGAAGTGCTTTATATCCCAAAAATGTAAGCATTAATGTCCTGACGAGATCTGTCTTTGATCCCAAAATTCCTTTTAAATCTGTATTGAATCGTTCAAGCGCTCTTTAAAAAAACGTTTCCTGGTTCTCGGATCACTGGACCTAATTGAACTATGTTCCCTCTCATCCCAGTTCTACTTCCATTGGCACAGTTTTATAACACGGTTTTCGCTCATTGCCGTACAATACATCATAATCCACTTGAATTTTTATGACAACCGTGTTAAATCATTCCCCGTTTCATACTAAGAACGATATTCCATCAATTATCCAATTTTTCGCATCGCTTTTCGCAAGATATTGATCCATCTTTGTATCTTTAAGTAATGCGTATCCGTGTGTGACTTTATTTACTGAATAAACTTATTGTCGCTGCGTCGGCACATTTCTATGTATGAGTACGTGTATGAGTATATGACGGTGTTATTTTGTACGTGTCACGCTTATTATCATGTTTGTTTTTCTACAGGAATAGGATCTAGTAACGACGCAATAATCTAGATGAATTTTAACACGATAGACTGTGGTAATTGCTTAACCAAATAAGCAATGAGTAACAGTAAACCCATCGGGTACATTAGGCGAAGGTGAACTAAATTATCGCGCAAACGAGATACAGACGAATTCATAGGAGTCGGATATTAAATCAGTGTGTCAAATGCGGTTCCTGTAATATCTGAGAATTTTAAGATGAAATTAATGTATCTGGGAATTTTAATGTTGCAATAAAAGCATTTGGCTTAGACAGGCTAGGTCACACTAAAATAAATGCACTTGAAATTTCGAATCGTGCAGAAAAACAGCAATATCATAAATGGTGCATTTTCGAATTCATTTCTCCTAAAGATGAATTTCCTCATCCTTGATCTCTGCCCTCGTGGGGCCTGTGGAATCAAAAACAAGAACAATGACCATACAAAATTTCCATAAACTTTCAAATTGTTTTTCGGCAATCAAATAAACATTATTGGAGTAAGAAAATGAAGTTTAAAATAGAAAAGAGTAATCAAATGACGAAGAGCAAAATCATAGCTTGGGACAGAATTACGTACATATTTGTCAACAAGGTGTATTAAAACAAACTCGTCCAGCTCGCACAATGATCACATGAATTTAACTTTCACATTGAATACTGATGGAGTGCCTTAATTTTGGCTATTTTGATTAATGTTCATTTCGACCACATTCCAGAAAAACATTGAATATTTCATTCAATCCTGCGAAATCACAAACAAGAACAATAGCAATTTAAAATTTCAAGAAACTTTTCAATTGTTTTTCGGCAATCAAATAAAACTGAATCGAGAAAGAAAATAAAGTTTAAAATAATAAAAGAGTATTCAATTGATAAAGAGCAAAATCGTAGCTTGGGGTAAAAATACGTACATATTTGTCAATATGGTATATAAAAACAAACTCGTCCAGCTCGCACAATGATAACATGGATTTAACTTTCACATTGAATACTGATGGAGTTCCTTAAGTTTGGCCATTTTCATTAATTTTCATTTCGACCACATTCCAGAAATATAGTATATTAATACTTGATGCAGATTTCAATTCAACACTTTCCAAAAAATAGTCTAAGTAGACACTACAGGTCAATTTTAAGGAAGGATTTTTTATTAAATTCATGGGAACGGGTACCTAAAGCACTGTTCCCACTATCACGGGAACGGGTCCAAGTACGGGAACACTTAAGTGGAGTACCTATCGAGTGGGAACAGGAACGGGAACAAACTTTTTGTGCCCATGACGGCCATTGGTCACAAATATAATGGGGACAATTTTTTCCCCAATCCCGTACCGAATATAACGGGGACAACTTCTTTCTCCCCGTCCCGTCCCGAATATAATAAGGACAATTTGTTTGTCCCAATCCCGTCCCGAATATAATAAGGACAATTTGTTTGTCCCCATCCCGTCCCGAATATAATAAGGACAATTTGTTTGTCCCCATCCCGTCCCGAATAGATCTAAAACAATTATTTTGTCCCCGGGGACATCCCGTCCCGGTCCGTCCAATGTCCTGACGGGACGGACCCGTCACCAGTATAAGCTCTGTCTTGGAATCATTTCTTTGCCCAACTATTATGTAAAAAGATATTGCGCGCTCTATAAACTATAAACCGTAATGGAGGAAATTGACAGCGGCCACAGGAGTTTGATTCAATAATGCGAAATAAAAAACAAACACAATGGCAATTAAAAATTTCAAAAAACTTTTCAATTGTTTTTCGGCAATCAAATAAAAATGAGTGCACAAAGAAAATAAAGTTTAAAATAAATAAAAAATCCATCAAATGCGAAAGAGTAAAATCGGAGCTTGGAATATTATTATGATATATATTACGTACATATTAGTCAGTAAGTTATATTAATACTTGATTCGGATTTAAATCCCACACTTTCAGAAAAATAGCCAAAGTTGATACTTAACACCAACTTACTCCAAATATTTCGTTTTAATAACTTAATACTCCGGCTATTCAAAAAACAGTGTAACGATATCCAAATAAATTGACATACAATTTGGATAGATTTCTCCCAAAATTTCGTAGTCGTCCTTATCGTTCCTGAGATTTAAATCAGTACTACTCAAAAGCAACTATTTGTATTTCTGCAAAATGGCTGGTTTACAAGACGAATTCTTGTATGCTACATTTGACAGGACTGTGACCTTAGGAACTCAGGAGGCTAAATTAAAAGGCAAATCTTTGTTTTGCTGGCCCTATGTGTGGGAAGAAAATACAAACTGGGACATACTACATGAGCTCACCGAAACTGTGAAAAATTGGTTGCTAACGAGGTTCTCCGAAGACTGCGTTGCATCACAGCATGTTCGAAGCCAAACTATTTTTTGTTTCTACAGCAGCCCTTCATACTGGCGTCAAAAGGCAGAGGAACCAATCATTTGCGCACAAATGATCTCTTACAGCAAAGTGTTACATCTGGTTTTTCAACTTGACGATTTAGCGGAAGCGGGTGAGGACCATCACCGCATTTATGTCCAATCGGTTGGGAGGGTGATAAACAATATTTTAGACCTTGAGTTTGATACTTTTGATGACGTCCGAAAGGATGAACTGTACCCGCTCATCGCCCAAATATCGGAACCGGTTAGCTTCTACATGGAACTATTCCATAACTGTGCAATGGACTTAAAGATAAATTACGGGGTTACCAAAGACTTGGAAATGTTTTTGCCCGCACCGCAGGCCAAGTCCTATAATATGCAAACTTGGTGCAACTATAAAGATCAGTCCTACCTCAACTCTTACACACAATATAATCTGTGTATATTTACTGGTGGGATTAACTTTTCCTTGGAAATTATATTTCTACTTGAGCGAATTTACATCCCGATATCTGTGAGAATAAATCAGTTCTGGATCAGAATCTATGAAATTGCAGCATTCGTGACGTTCCGGGCGAATGATATCATTGGGGCGGAGAGGGAATGGCAAGAAACACTGCGGACCGG
Organism: Allacma fusca; assembly: GCA_947179485.1. Lineage (NCBI taxonomy): Eukaryota > Metazoa > Arthropoda > Collembola > Symphypleona > Sminthuridae > Allacma > Allacma fusca. The sequence goes on along the minus strand of OX359250.1, from coordinate 45,241,331 downwards.
GAAGTGAAAGTTTCCGATCGAAGGAACAGTTTGTATATAGCTTCCATGTGATGAAACATGACATTATTATAATGTCACCTGTATTAGACTTCGCAAAAATTTCTTTCTCCTCTTAGGTGAGTTCGTACAAAGTAGTATTGGTTAGTTTTAAAAAGTTGAAACAAATCATAAAAATCTTTCAGAGCCAAGTTATGTTTTCTTATGGCCTTAGACACGGCCTCCTCGAAGGAGCAGTTCCTAGTTTGGTGTGATGAAAGATGACATTATTATAATGTCATCTTTCATCACATGGAAGCTACGAACTGCCCCTTCGAGGAGGCCGTATCTAAGGCCATAAGAAAACATAACTTCGCTCTGAAAGAATTTTATGATTTGTCTGAACGTTTTAAAACGAACCAATACGCCTGTTTGTACGAACTGACCGAAGAGGAGAATTTTTTTTTGTGAAGTCTACATCCTGGCTGAGCGAATGTGTGGCTTGTATTTTCCAGTCTTAAGCTCTAATGCGCAGATACAATTCGCGCTTGTAAATTAATTTGGTCCACTTTTAGTTTGATTGAACAACAATAAATTATGGAAAGAATGAAAATCTGCGAAAGCATCTTACGAAAATAATAATAAGGCTGAAACTAGAGGCGTCGTCGCAGATAACATGTTTTAAATACATTACAGGGCTAAACTGGGAACTGGTATTACTGTTCTTTTATTACGGGTAGATAACTAACGATACTATGTACAATATTAATCGAACGAGTTCAGTTATAAAAACTGATTTTGAGTTACTTCCTTTGAACAGGAGTTTTTAAATATGGTAACCGCACCTTGGTCTAATAATATTTAGTTATAATAATGTGGACAAACTGTTAGTAAGTAACGAATTTGAATAAAAGTAATTCTGATACTCGTTAAATATGTATTGGGATGGTTTTCCCAAATTGGTTTCGTTCTGCTATCTTGTTCACATTTATTAAAACGCTACATATTTCTGGAAAACAAAACTAAAATAAATGTCAACAGTCCTTAAACTAATTGTAATTAGCAATTACTTTCTACGCGTTAAACAAGATTCCCATAATCTAGTTGAATTCTATAATGAGAGAATGTAACCGATAATAATTAACACAAATAAGCAATTAGTATCAGTAAACCCCTATGGCATATTTGTCCGTTTTATTCCAACAGGCATAAACTTGGCATTGCAACAAGAAATGCATTATTAGTTTGATTACATCATATGGAATATAACTAATTTCAAGGTGCTACTCAAAAGACAGTATTGCGTAAAATCATACATGAAAGACAATTCAAGCTGGTCAATACTTTTGATTAAACATCAGACACTTACAATAGTACGCATTTCGAATTATGCGCATACATTCTAAGGTGATCTGCATTCATTGATGATCCAGAGATGATTTCAATTCGTCTAAAGGGTATATTTTAATGAAATTGCTTAATTAAACGTTCATAGTGTCGAAAACTTGTTTCCTCTCACCACGTCAACCACGTCAAATATGCACGTCGCCATTATTACAGTGAATTCCTTATATAGTTGTTTCCAAGGGAGTGACAAATTCCTGTCACTATATAGGGATGCCACGGTATGTTATTAATCGCTAACTATATACTACTAATGTTTTAAGACAATAACTGTAACTAAATGCATTTATGAATAAATTAATTTTTACAGAATACAGCTTCATTGAGTTTAAGATATTCAGTAACTTTAGGTTTCCTCACACTATTAATAATGTTAGCAAACTTTTCGACTGCAAGGCTACCATTCCAGACCGATTGGTCGGAGCTACTCTGCAAAGAAATCCGCATTTTTATGGTATGTACACTTTCCAAAACATCATATGAAGAATACAGAGGACAGTTCCAGAAACCAAATATTCGTCTTCAGATTCATAGACTTTTGGAAATGGGAATTACTTCCTTAGTTCTCGGCTTTATTTATTTAGGTTCTGCTTAAATGCCTGTTTTACTCATTTTAAATGTTCAATATAAATAATTCAATTTATTTTAAAAATAAACAGTGAATTGAAACTTATTATAAGTGAGTCAAGGTAAAAATGGTACACTTTTGTAGCCATTACATAAAATACTAATTGTATGCCATTATAATTTCGCATTGTCTGAGCCCCCGTAACAAATAATAGTGACATTATAGAGGGAATACCATTATAACGGGTGCCACTGTACTGTATACCTTTAACATTACAAACCTCTAGGGATGATGTTTTGATGCCAGTAAAGAGGGAAAGAAGAACTAAAGATGCAAACGATGTAAAAGGCACACAGAGGTAAGTGTATTCGGACACTACGTCAACTTTTTCCAACGCGTCCCGAAAACTATTCTAGCTATTCTTTATCTTGCTAAAAATCGTATAAAATCGTGTAAGATGAATCACTTCTGATTCAAGCACGTCCAGTAAAAGAAAATCAAATCATGCTCAAAAATCATTCGGGGTGCTCCATCATTCTTTTAGCGTCTTAAGCTTAAGGTACTGCTGTGCAAAAATGCGATTTATTATTTACCAAATTATCTTCCCGATTATTTTAAACTTGTTTAATTGACATTGGTTACAACTCAGAATAGCCGGAAACATAATTTGAAGTCGAAATGTTTTCAGGATTTTAAAAATCAAAAATTGTTATTTCAAAATGAATAAACTTTTTTTTTGACGCGTATTTGTTTGACATTTTGTCGGTATGCAAAATAGGATAAATTCAATAACAAAATTTGTTTCAACTCTGTACGTAGCAATCGTTGCAGTAATACATACGAGTCGAACATTATATTTGTATGTCAAACGGCAATGGAGGAACCAGTAATATCTGGGAATGTTAAAATGGAATTACATAAATTTATGCATATGGGAATTAAAATGTTACAACCCAAGCATATGTGCGCAATGTCAGCTCTGTGTGACTTTGTTTACATGTTAAAATTATTGTCGCTGCGTAGGCACATTTCTATGTATGAGTACATTTATGAGTATATGATAGTGTCATTGTGTACGCGTCAAGTTTATTATGCGTTAAGTTTATTATGTTCGTCTTTCAACAGGAATGTGATCATTCGGCATATCTTTTTTAGGTTAGAAAATCCTCAGTTGCTCTTATTTTTTATCCTTGCTTCTGTATTGTGTCGCAGACAATTGTGAAGGCTGCAGTTCAAGCCACAAATTTAAGTTAAAAAATATTGTCATATTTTGGTTCAAGGTTGACCCTGAAGGGATTCTTCCAAGCCTATATAAACTCTTAACTTTTGTGAAAAAATCATCATTCGGTTTTAGTCTTACAAACTATAAACTTATATTCTGCGACCAACATTTCAATACGTTATCCGCACGAGTTTAGCCTACGAACAATTTGAGCTATAGATCACTGGTTTAAAAAAATGGTTTAAAAATCAATCGAAAACACGGAATCAACAGAAGTCTGAGATAGATTGTCTGTTGAAATACTTGCTACCAAATGCAAAGCATGCGAAATTCAAGACAAGATACAAGAATCGAGTCTCCAGATTTGTTTTCCACGTGAAGACACATGCTTGGAGCAGGAAAAGGTTTGGGGACGCCCAAAACGAGCCTAAACCTTGTACGTTCAACCAAGGGTTGGATTTATTTTGGAATATTCTTCGATTCTTCCCAGCAAAACAGGGATTTTAAAATGAGGCAAAAAACGCAGTGCATATGTTCACAACCCAAACAGGAAGACCTGTTAGAAAAGTGAAATCTGATAGGAGAACTGATTTCAACAATCAACACTGGAGAGACTTCATTTCCGAGAAAGGAATAATCCGCGAATTCACACCTGCTGGCTGCTCACAATTTAATGGAAAATATATACATGTTTAAGTAACTTATTTTCTAACATGCAGTTTTGGGTTGATAACATTTATAGGTGGATGAGTGACTTTGCCCTTTCTATAAGTACCGACAAAACCATGTGTGTAGTATACCACAAATCAAATTCAAATATTCTGACTGATTGTAAGCTTTTCGTTAGCAATGTGGAAATTCATCGGGTATGGTATTTCAAATATTTGGGCATAATTATTAAAGAAAAACTTAACTTTAAGGAACACCGTGACTCTGTGACTAAAAAGGTAACAAAATCCATGGGTGCAATTATTCGGGTCAGAAGTTACCTTAATAAGGGTGCTATGAGACTTGTAATTAACTCATTTGTGTTATTGAATACTGTATACTGATTTGGTTCTCAGTCTGTAAAACAAAACTCGATCTATTGCAGAAGATAAACTTGATAAGTTCCTACATTTGCTACACTCCGGTTCCAGGAAGCTCAAGTTTTCCAATACTTTACCCTACATGTATGAGAAATATAATGTTCTGAATGTATACGAGCGTATAAGTCTGTATAGCAATAAGTTCATATTTATACTGTCTCATTATGGCCACCGTGTTGACTACATTAATGGTGAGTTTGTTGCTAAGCTTTGTCTCACCAGCCTTTGTTCTGCTTCTAGCATTACTTTCTACCATCCAGTTGCTAAAAGTATCATCACCCAAAGGAATATTATGTATAATTGCGTAAAGCTTTGGAACTCGTTGCCAAGTGAACTACGTGCATACAATGGTATTTTAAGTGTATTTCTGGGAATGTTAATTAAACAAATCTAATTGAAACGTAAGGATACTGTAATTTAAATGGGAATTTCTGATGATGACCTGGGCTGTATTAATGTTTGTTTTTCCATCTCAATGTGGTATATGTGTGTCTGGGATGAAAAATAATACCTGTGTATTGATTCTTTTTGACACTTGCAATAAAGACTAATAATAATAATAATAAAAAGGTCTTCTTACACAAATAAATCATTTCAAGAAAATGCTTCTGTAACAAATTATAATTTTATTGCATAAATTAAACTTGCGTTAACAGTGGGTCATACACAGACTTTGCGGTTGCGTTACGCTGGGTGAGGGATATAGCAGAATATGTCATTTCTAGGATTACGCATTAAATGAACAACCCCTGAGGAATTGATCGTGTACGGACGGGACCATGAAACGTTATTCGAGTATTAAGCTTTTGTTGAATGTCGGGTTAATTCTCTGGACAGTCACCCACATTTATAACAGATTTTAAATGGATTGCCAATATTAGATATTTTGAATACAATTGGTTGTCCCCTAAGCATTACGTATGTAAGACTTGGATCTCACAAAAGCTAAATGAAAATGTATATTTATCATCTATGTAGCCATACAATATAAAAAGAGTCGTCTGTTGACCATTAACATATGCTCCATCTCAGTTTGGCGGGATTTCTATTTCACACAACCGTTATTGTTAGTATTTGCAATTGCAAAAGCAGAACATTGGTGTGAGAATGTTCAAGTAGATTAGATACATCAAAGTTAATATTGCAGTTAGAAATGAATATAAAGTACGCTGTGGTCTTGTGGTCGGATGATGCAAACAATTATTCTTGCATTGAAATATCGAGAATTAAATATGATACTGATATAATTGAAGACGAATCCCAGCGTGTTGACAAAATCTTTGAAATTCAATGGGACAAATCCACCGATGAAACGCACGTTGGGAAGGTGCTTCATGTTGGTAAGTTCAAGCATTTTTCAAACAACTATTAATTGTTACTAAAGTTTTATTATAGTTTACAATTAGCAAATGAAGCTGTGAAAGTGTAAAGCTCTAGCTTCAAACGTAACGCTATTTCTTAGGATCTCAATGAGCAAACAAGCAGCTGATCTGGCATCGGATGCGGCTAACGCGTCTATACTAATTGACGAAGGAGAAGGCCGTTCAAGCCGGTCCAAAAAGGAGCAAAAAATGGAACATCTTGATTCTGAAAAAGTAGTTGTTTAGATCCAACTATTTGTTACCTTGGTATTATTAATTATGTAGTTACTTTAAAGTCGTTTAAAAATGAAGAACAATTGTTGTATATTAGTATCTGCTCAAAAGGATCTCCCCACAGTTTAAGTAAACGAAACATGAATGAAATCAATTAAAGGCCTGAATGTGTATTTATCTGCAGCTAAACCATTTTCATTTGTGTAAACGGTATATATATATAAAATTTTTAATTCTTAATAATTGTATGGGCACATTTTTTCATGTCACTGATGAATAGCTTATAGTAATAATTTCATTCAATAACTGACTCGTAGTGTAGAAAAAGTTTTTAATATGATAACATTTACGTATTTTTTATTTCAAGGGGTGTCAACATGTTATGATTGCCGTTAATGATTCCCAAAAGTTCCAGTCCGACGACGAGATGAATATGATGGGAGTTGGTGAGGATCGTAACCCGAGGAATCAATCGAAAGAGTCACCTTCAATTACTTCGTCTGACGATTCGATTTTAGAAAGTGATTTAATTCGTGACTTTCGCTCGAAGTTGCGCCAGAAAGAGCGCCATATCTCGGAATTGAAAAGTAATTATTTGCGAATACCAACTAACTGGCTAGTGTGCATGCATGTATGACAGTTCCATAAAAATTGTGTTTATGTGCAGAAGAACTTTCACAATTTCGGCAAACCGAAGATAATGGTGTTACCATTGATATTAGTGGTGGGACTATGGTGGCACGCAATCTTTTAATTGAGCTAAAGGCAGATCTTCAGCATAATCCAGGAAAATTTCTCCGGAAGTTCATGGAACGAAGTAACTTATTTTCTTTAGAGGAGATAGCAAATTCTTCACTAATTGAACAGAAGCATCATGACGGAACTCAAAGACCACGATTGAATGTTTTGCGCTTCAACGCGTGCAAAGGTTAGCATTAATGCAATTTATTTGAACTTATAAATTTAAGTTTAGATTGCAAAAATAAACCAGACATATTGAACACTTATAAATAATGCTTACATATGTCATGCAGGTACATATTGATTAACTTTGATTTTGATTTATTTTGTGATGTAATATGTAATCCAATATTTTCTTAGAACACACCATCCGTAAGTGCAAGATCAACGGAGATCAACGACTAAAAGGATGCAATTCCAGAGAAGCGTCACAAATATTTGCACTGACGCCAGAAAGCGGTTGAAGAAGATTCAAAGTTTAAAACAATTATTATTTTTGTCTGTTATTAAACTTCATCTGCTGACAAATAAATTTCATGTGTCAAAAATTTTAGATTTCATTTATTTTTAACTTCATGTACCAAGACTGCAAATTTAAAGAATGCATACAAATAATATACTCATTATATAGAGTTAGATAGGAATACCTATAGATTTCCTAAAACTCGGCTATAGGAATCCATAGTCCTGAGTATAGGAAATGTCCTTTGATCCCAAGGATCATCACATTTTTTGAAAAATTAATTATTTCAGATCCATCATTTTGAATTAAAATTACGGGTTTGTATTGAAGGTTTGACCGTAAATAAGGATTAAGGATGGGAATGGAGTCCTAACAAATTTCAGCACGGGAAAGTAGAAAAATCCAATAAAATTGATTACCTCAGAAATACCCCATCACATTAATCACGCCGATTAACATTTTTGTGAACGTAATGTCCTGGTGCACTGATCAATTTAAGAAGTTGGCACACTTTTGGGTGAAATCTTTTTGAAAATGAATTTGATAAAAATATTTCGGATGCATGTAATTATATGACGCTAGTTGATATTATATTGATTTTATCAGCAGATATTTTCGCGACACTTAAAAATTAAACAGTTCGAAAAATTAGTTTTTGAATTGAATATGAATTGTTCGTATGTACAAGGTTCTTTGGAGCTTTTGACTCCCTCCAGTCCATAGTTGCTCAAATGCAAAAATCCTCGAATTTTCTCTTCCCCTCGTGTTACAGGGGAACATTGAATACAATCTTGTTCATGTTTATCTTATGCTAGTACTTTGAGTTTTGGAGCCATATCACTCTAATGTTGAATCTTCAAGTGCACCAGTGCATCGCATGGGTACAAAAATGCTGTACCCGGAACTGAACCTGGACCCAAATAGTGGGTACCGGCAAACATCGTACCCAAACCCGTACCTGAATAAAAGTACCCATTAAATAAATGTTGGTACCTGGACCTGATTATTTTGCAAGTAGTGCGTACCTGTACCTGAATTTTACCCGTACCCAAAATATACCCAATATATGGACCTGTACCTGAAAAATTTTCCTACGTACCTGTACCCAATCAGGTACTTTAAAAATAATTACTGTAAACGATTCTACATGGTGACATTCGATAATTTACATCACAGCAATTACAAGCTAGAAAAAATTCTGCCTCGTCATAATTTTTGCAATACTAGACATTTTAATGGAACTTCTATACCATCTGAGGTATTGCCAACTCCAATTAAATCTTCCGCTTCTAGGTCATCCTCAATAACCACAATATCAATTTAACGCAATTTTTACTGAATTACAAGTTGAATTTGTAATTACACATGCTTATTGTTGGCACGTTGTGCTAAGCCAACCATCTCTATTGCATAACAGTATGCAAAATTACGATGCACTACTGAAAACAAGCTTAATATCAAAATAAATCTGTAGGTCGGAGAGAGAGCCACATACTACACTAGATGCCTCGTAAGATGGATTTCTGTTTGTACAAATAAAAGTACCCACATTTTCGGGTATTAATTTGTCAGGTCCAGAAATATTTGAAGCTTGTACCTGTTCCTGTCAGGTACAAGCCAAAAAATTCCAAGTTTGTACCTGTACCCAACACCTGGTTTTGTACCCAAAATTTGGGTACATATAACTAGTACCCATAAAGTATCCATTTAGTTTGGGTACTTAAACGGAGTACCCATTTCGTACCTGGACCTGTACCTGTACCCAAATACTCAGGTACTACCCGTACCCATGCGATCCACTGAAGTGCACATTTGATCTTCCAGTTTCGTCGTAACATTCAAATTTTAGCATTTGTGTGTACACTCTAACGGTGAAATTTTGAGTGGACATTTGATCTTTGAGTTTTCAACTGCACGTTCCAATGTTGAGTTTTCAAATGCTCAACGAAAGGAATTTTAGGAAATGAATTTTACTGGAATGGGCTGGGATATCCTGGAATTGGACATATTTTCTGAGATCCTATTCCTTGTTGATGCAGAAGTTCCGAGAAAAATACCCCCGGTACGACATGTCATCTCTCTGTCTCATTGTCGAATAAATCTAATTCACTTATGATTCATCAAATTTTTTCCCAGGCTTTGTCAAATATGTTTCATCTCACTGACTCAAAAACTTTGGGTACAGGTGGGTTGGTAATGGAGCAAAGACAAATATTTTTTGGGAAATTCAAAGTTTATCAATTGTTCACCCGAAATGTCTAAAAAAATCCGGATTTTGTTCCGTGCCACTTCCTTCAACACATGTATTAAGAATTTTTGAGTTTGCGGAATGAGGCAAATTTTTAAAAAATCTGGGAAATGATTTTTTTTTAAATCTTCAGGGAATTGAATATTTTTTACTCTCCCTTCTTGCATGGGCTAGGGGGAGAGGTAAATTCTTTCTTGGCACGCTGTACTATTTATATTCCGAATCGTACTGACCATTTAAATTCTCGCCAAAATTTTCAAATTTCTCTTGTTAATTTCGATTTAACAGCCTGCTTTTAAAAATGTATGGGTTGTTATATTATATGCAAGTAATGTATTGGTCCATGTTTATCATAAATAGAAATTAAAAAATATGAAAGAAAAAGACGAAGAATGTGATAATGGAGGCCAGTTAGTAAAGATTAAGATAAATTATAAATTTAGACGCCACTTGAAATACCACTAAGAGTAGGATATGATTATATCATGAAGTTGATGCAAAATTGCGCTGAAGTTGACAGCTACTGTGGTGTTGGGATAAATAAAATTTGGTAATCTACAATTTTAAAAATGTCCTTAGAATGGAAGCATAGAAACGGAGCATATTAAAGAATGAAAAAAAAAATCCCTTTCTCATTAGAATTCACTGATAATAATTTAAACAAAGTCATAGTCATAGTGTACATGATTCTGCGAAATATATGAAATATGCCGGGTATTTCCAAAGTAACGCGTTTTCGGCGTTTTTTTGGACAGGGGGCATAATAATAAAACCTGGGCATTTTCATTTGTGCAACCCGGAGCATGATCAAGGAGAGCTAGTAAGAATTCGCTTGCTTGTGAAATCTCAGTGAAGACTACCGTTTATTAACTGTAGCAAGGAATCAATTAATAATTGAAAATGAAATTATTTTAACTGTGCATTAAATGTTCTCTCAAACCCTGTTAATAAGTCACATGCTATAAGCTTAATACAAATTGAGTTCTCACGCCTGTCCCCTTTGATTATTTTTGTTATTTAAGCCTGAAATCTGCAAATCATTAACCTGTGTAGAAAATTTAGTTCGCATCAATACAAATCGCTTAAATCTGTCGTTTTAATTATCTTTTATCGTAATGTGCAATTCTCCGTTAATTTCTGGATTTTTTGATTATTCTAAAATAATTATTTGAACTTATTATAATATTTGAAAATTTGATTCTTAAAATTATAAAACTTACTCAGTAGTTTACTCTAAGCAGTTTAAGAAAAATTCGATTTTGCTTTACTTTTCTAACCCTTATGACCTCACACCTTGAACCAGGTCAATGAAGTAAATTTTAAAAAATCGTCAGCTATATTTCCTACAATTGGGGGAATCAAATTAGAAATCTGATTTCACAGTTAGCGTCAATGACGTTTTACCATTTTCATTCGAGGGTAAATTGGGTAATTTGGGTGGAATCGTAGAAAAAAATCTAACAATTTATACAAGTTGGGCGCCGATTTGATACCTATTTGCAATTTTGGAGGAAAAACGTATGAAAATTCCTTAGCGTGTATTTTCATTGCAATGGTTTAGTTTCGGCTTATGTCTCAACTCCCAAAATTATAATGATAAGAGCTATATGATGTGTTACTTGCAAACATAAAAAAAGATATTTCTGACCGCCCGCCAATATCAGTAGAAATTTATGTTCTTAAGTGTGGTTTGTGCTGTCACGACCTGTCATGGAAATTAAATTGATTTAACTGTCATTGTATCTGCAATATTTATACTATTTATACGAACAAGCAGATAACCAGGCTTGCGCATCTGTGATTTTCTGATCTTTGTATTTACATACGTCGCATTGGGAATGTTGTCTATTTAAAGGGGTACCCGGTTAAAAATATCAAATTTTGAAGGAAATTATCATCAAAATTTTAATAAACTTGTTTCGATTTGCTGTTTCAAAAACACTTACTGTAGGAGTAACGGAAGTGGGGAAAATTTGTCCAGAAATTTTTTCAAGAGAAAAGTTTTGTTTCGGAAGAAAACCATTGGAAATCATGAATTCCCTTACCTTGCAATGTGTTTCGTGCCTGCTTTGCAAAAATTTATCAAACATTAACTTGACAAGACAAAACATAAAACCAAAAAAGTCATTACGACCAATTCTCGGACCCCAATGCGATACAAGGGCCTCTCGGCATTACCTTAATGTCGAGAGTGCTAACGTATTTTTCAATGCAATCAAGAGTACTGTGGAAGTAAGACGGTATTATTTTGCGAAGCATAATCATATACTACCAGGTTCATATTTGGATTTATGGGAAGAGGGCATCCGTGTAACGTAATTCCCCGACCCGCCTAATCCCGCCACTCCATCTAATGAAAGTTTCCAAAAGTTCCACCTCCATCTTTTGAACAATCTACCTTTCTGTGCAGCTGTTTAAATATGAAACAGATGGGCATGAAACAGTACGTAAAATTTCGAATAAATTATTAATTTACACGCCACTTGAAATATTATTTACTATGCAGCCAAATGTAATTTTTAGAGTTAAAATCTGAATACTAAATTGTTTAAATGATTGCAATTATTAAGGGGGCAAATGACGCTGATCACCCTGTGAATTCATATTAAACAAAATGAATTATAAAATTAAGTTTTCAATCTCAAATCTCAATTGGAGAACGTCAGTTTTGCATTTTAAATATTGTTTTAAAATACTCAGGGACGATTGGAAAAAACAATTACATTAAAAATTTAATTAGGGTTTGTAATTACTAAAAACCGCTTCTTTAAAAGCAATTCTGCGTTTTTTTGCTTTAAAAAATACCAAAAACTTAAAATAATTGCATTATATCGTCAAACAGGAATTGGAAAACTGGCTTTTTGCTTTAATCAAACTTAAATAGATTGGAAATAATATTTGTTCTAATTTGGAATTCAAACGATTTACATACAGTTATAGACCTCTTTATAGTCACTACCGCTATAAGCAACTTCTCTCTATAGTCATAAAATAATTTGACCCCTGCGATTCTCCGTATACTGTAATGTTAAATAATTTCCGAATAGTCAACTTCCCAATAGTCATGACCTCTCTATTGTCCAGTATACTTTTCGTCCCGAGGAATCCACAAATCTCCGTATAGTCACATTATTTAAAAAAATCCGGGCCAAGGAGCGATCATAATTCCAATATTAACGAATAATATATATTTAAACTTTATTATGCACATGCAATGTGCACCACAACAGTTTAGAAGTACATTGACATCACGTAAAATTTCTCATTCATTGTTTTTAATTGTATACAAGCATCATTTATATTCGCACAATGCGTTCCTACCCAAAATGGCTCCGAAAAAAGGAATATAATATCCTTAAGCCAATAGCTTATTAAAAGTTTTGAAACAATAACTTTTAATTAATTCAATTATTATTTATGTAGAATTTTTTAAATTTTCATAGCCCAGTTCCATAATAGCATATTTAGAAAAATATATATTCCGAATAGTCTACTAGTTGACTACTCAGTAGTCAACGTTCTCTATAGTCAACTTTTATATACGGTCCCCTGAGATGTGACTATAAAGAGGTTTTACTGTATGTAACAGCAAAATTACTTCAGCTGTATCTGCACAAACCGGATAACTAGAAAAACTATTTATAACTCCGATTTTGACTTCCCATTTTAATTGGACACACATATCGCACTGATAAACTCCGTAGACAATTTCCAGCAGGTCCATTAAAATTTAGAACTAAATTAGCAAGTTCCAGGAAAATGTAGCAAACAACTCCAGGTATTTTCCATATGTACAGTGTGACCATAATATTCTGCCACCATCTCTAGCCCCCGTTAGGGAGTTATTTATAAAATATTTAATTCCCCCAGTTTGTAGCAAATTCTTGCCTAGATTTCATAAAATTTACTTCATTGATCTATATGTCGCTATATAAGGTCACATGGGCAAGAAACGGCATGTCTGTTTCATTTGAATGATTTTTTTTTGCGAAATTGGTTCCTCAAATATTATTCTCGTATTCGCTTTTATTTATCCATCTCTCCAAAAATTTCTTTTCAACAAAAAAGATAACATTTTTGTACACCTTTCACAGACTTCCGCTAGGATTACGAAATTGCGGTCGACTAAATTTCAGATTTTATAGCAATCTTTTTAACTAACCGTTAGTAACCGAGATGCGACGTCATCCAGGTGAAAATATTCTGTTTTTCTAATTTTACAATCGTTTCCAAATCGTGCTTTTTCGATATTTTGATGACCACTGAAAATGAGTTTGATTTTTTAAATTTATTCAACAAATTCCAAATAAAAAATATAGATAATAAAAAAACACGAAACGTGAATGTTCTTCAATAAAGATCCCAATATTTTATGCTCCAAGAGGCACCGTTTAAAAAAGAGCTTGGACACCACTTCATATATTTTGCTTGAAATTTCACAATTGTTTCCTACAGGTGGTAGCAATATGTGATTAATTAAAAATTTTAAAAGTTGTTACACAATACGAATGATATTTTTGTTTTAAAAGATCCTACATATTTTTTTAACAACATTTGAAAAATAAAATCCTTGGATTACGTGTTTGAGTTTAGTTTTAATTACTTTGACCCCATTTTGTTTTGTATCCTGTCTGCAATCTGACCTTACCTCATGGATTTATTTCCATACAATGAAATTCCATGAACACAAAGTTGTGTAATTTAATGGAATGTAATACCATGCTGACAACTTAACATTGCAGTAAACGAGATTTTACAAATACCTTTAACCAATGGAAGTAATTGCAATTTAATATTTTAGTAAATTAAATGAGGCTTGTATCAGGTTAGGTTTGGTTCTGTTCTATATGGAGAGTGCTCTATACTTGACCTATGCTCTATTTTCTGATTTTTCTCTTTCAAAATGGGGGTACTTTTGAAGGACAAAGAAATATTCACTTGTACCATGCATAGTGGGGGTTAATGAACGAGTGGAGTTGAATTGAATAAAATATATTCCAGCAATTTTTGACATATTTTTCATTTCTAATAGAATATTTCGTTTGGGTCTGGAGCACATTTCTGCTTTTGATTAGGTGTTACGGTGATTCCAAAGACATTTTTTATTGACATTACTTGTGTCAACTTTAATCCTGAGTGCGTATTCAGTTGGAATCGGCCGGATAGTTTTTGACAAAACAATTCTTTAAATTTCAAACTTCAAGACACATGATAGTTATCTGTAAAACTACTGAATCGATTTTATTGGAATGTTTTGTAAATATTGCTTTCGTAAATCGTAATGATTATTGACTATATCGTCGGTGAAGAGGCAAAATGATCTAGGAGCATGATCGATTAGAATCAAAATGATCTACATGCAGTTTCACTAAAGGCAAAATGAACTACTTGCATTGAATTTTAAAAGCAAAATTATAAAGATGTAGTTTCTCTTGAACGCAAAATGATCTAGATGCAAATTATAATGTCAGTATATCAATATGCGAGGAATTAAAAATCTTTTTTATTCCTAAAAAAGTAAGCTAAATTCTGCGTTAAAAAGGTATTATAAAAACTAATAGCTAAAAAATATAATTAATTGTAAATGGTTCAACTATAGTGATAACCAGACCACTCATTTAGCTGGGAGAAATAGGCCACTCCTGTAATCCATTAGCCGGAAGCCAGTGAGTGTGGATGAGTAAACTTCCAATTAGTTTATTTAAATTGATAAAAAATCTTGAAATGACGAAAAGCAACGCCACGATGGATAATTTCTCCTTGATTACTCTTTCAATAGTATTAATAATTAACAATTTACAACTTACATCTCAAAATTGATGAATTCATTGCAAACCAACTTTTTCACAGCTATTTCTGCATTAGCGACAATAATGTCGTGGCGGAGGACCCCAAAATTAATCTTATACTTTACTTAATCTCTTACCCAAAGTTAGAATTTAATCATGGTGGTTAAAAGATCACTGATTGTATTAGCACATTGTACTAAATATTCAAAGGCGTAGACAAAAAATGTTAATTTATTCGTTTTAACCATTCAAATTCCAAGATTCAAGATTTGGTAACTTGTTTAGCAATGCTGTATTTTCTTTCTATGTTTTTTTTGTAATCTAAAATGGCATTATTTTTCGTTGATTTGGACAGGACTAAGTTGTATTAACACTTGGTTACTATAACTTAAACCTGCCCAAGTAAACAAAAGAGAATAGCGATTCATTGTTTTCTTGCATTTGTACAAAATTCAATCCTTAAAAAATTTAATTTAATGTTTTTAAGAATATTATTCTTAAAAATAAAAATCGAAGAATTTTTTTCCACGAATTAAAAAAAAAAGAACCGGTATGCTCAACATGTCATGTACATAAGTGACCGGTAATCCAACATAAGGATTCAACTATTATTTAAGGGGTGATCCCTTAAAGATCACAACCCCAAAATTTTATAGCAACATCCTAGTTATGAAAAGCGTCTTACGATACAATTTAATGCATTTATGATTAGTGGAACACCCTCAAAGATTTTCCAATGTTAAATGAACCATGCAACTTAAATTCGTCATTTGCCTCTAATTTTTGTTTATTTTTGCGAAGGGCTCTAAAAATTTAAGGGTAACGCGAACATAAATATTCGTGGAGGTTCGCAATGATCTTCCAATGACTTTAAGCTTTTGATGGTAGAACATCAAGTTGGTCAGGAGTTATTAAGTTATTAAGGAAAAGACACTTTGTGAGGTATGGTTGATAGCATAGAGGTTGCTTTTTATGGGATTCTGCATAGACTTGGGCACTTAGCCTTTTAAAGCAACTTCTCAAAAAACTAAATAAATACTAGGAAGCAGTAAAACGCAAAATTTTAGTTTTTATGAAATGTAATGTGATAAGGATTTGTGGTTAAATTATATTATTTAATTATAATGAAATTTAATTAAATATTTATTCACTGGCCCCTTATAATAATTAGCAATAACAATAATTACAGCCCTTATAAGAAGATAAGTGTCCTCCTTGCAGAAGCTATTTTTCTCACAAAGAAATTTAGGACAGTACTTAGATCATTTTGCTTCGAAGGAAGACTGTATGTAGGTCAGTTTGCTTTTAAAACGGATTGTACCAAGTACATTTTGCCGTTAGTGAAAAAGTTAGGTAGATCATTTTGATTATAATCGATTATGTACCTAGATCATTTTGCCTCTTCACCGACGATATGTAGTTGAAATTGGCCCGAAAGTTTTCTCAAAATAAATTCGGCAATTTCGGAAAAAACTCAAAATTCATCCTATTTTGAATAATCATCCTATTTTGAATAATCATCCTATTTTGAATAATCATCCTATTTTGAATAATCATACTATTTTGAATAATCATCCTATTTTGAATAATCATCCTATTTTGAATAATCATCCTATTTTGATTAATCATCCTATTTTGAATAATCATACTATTTTGAATAATCATCCTATTTTGAATAATCATCCTATTTTGAATAATCATCCTATTTTGAACAATCATCCTATTTTGAATAATCATCCAATTTTGAATAATCATCCTATTTTGAATAATCATCCTATTTTGATAAGAATTTCCTACTATAACGTCTGCAGCTGACGCAGCCCTACGCGAAGACTCAAATTTTCGCTTAACGAGGAGTTTTTTATTTCAAGTCACTAAAATTATTGTATGATTTTAATGTATTTACTGACAGTGAAATAGAAAAGTCCTACAATACATTTAGACTTTGTGAAAGCTGAAACGATTGCATTTTCAAGGGCTTTTGGGCATATTCAGCCTAGAGCAGGTATTTTCGGCATATTCGCTCCAATTTTTTAAACATGCATTTTTTAAACATTTTTTTAAACGCTTTAGCTACCTGCTAAGTTTGAAAAATATGTCACGAAACAGTATGTTGCAAATAATTTTAATATTCAACTGGATTACATGATTAAATTATAGAAACAAACTGTTTCCAAAAAGGTTGAAACCTGGAGCAAGTTTAGTTGATGTAGAAATATTTATGAAAAAATAATAATAATTCTATTTTACTTATTTTGTTGTAAAAATTCGTCTGTAGTGTTTGTACACCGTTCTGTAATTATTTAGACTTCAATAACAAACATATTTGGGCAAAGATGCAAACAAAAGTTAAGATGCACTAAGTAAAAGTAATGCAAATTTTCATAGATTAATTCAAATCCAAACAAATTATCAATAATAGTTTTTCCTTACCCCTATGTAGTCCATTGATTTTCATCCGGTTGGTACTCCGTATTATTTGTGACGCTAACCAAATCGTTGAAAATAGTTTTGGTGGTATTAAGAGTCGCATTTATGTACAAATAATACAACTCAACAGTGTTGGAAACCATTTTGCAATAATTGTAGAGATGAAACAGCAGCACAACTCGATATTAAATGTAAGTAGTGAAGAGAAAAGTGTAATGTGATGTTAAATCTCATAATACCCATGCCCATTATTTATTTAAGGCAATTTCCATTTTGTTTTGTTGCAAAGGCATTAAGAAACTGCGACTTCCATAGCAACAAGACATAACTAGAAATACAATTATTTTTACAATGATACTATTATTTTTTACTTTACAAAGTAGTGCTTTTGGTAAATACATACCCCATATGCCTTTACATTTAAATTAGTAAGTTGCAATTTGCAATATATTAATTATTTGCACACGAAATAAGTGTAACATCTTAAAACCGAATATGCTTCAATATTTAATTTAACTATACCTAAAAAATATCACTTTTCTCAAAAAGGTGTTTAAATTTGTCAGGATTTGGAGGTTTTCCGCCAACATTAGCATCTTCATTTACTTTAAAGTGATTTTTCAAAATTTTAAGTGTATCCTATTATATCAATCTTTGTGAAGTCTTTGGGCTCATTTATTTTTACTGTTGAAATCATTTCAAGAGTATCCAAATGCAGACTTGCACGTTCTTTCTCTTGAATAGATTTTACTATGCTAAAACTAAATTCAGAGCTCAAAAATCCAGTGCTGAGCATATATTTAATGATCTTTGCTGAGAAACTCGACCAATTTAAATCCGTCTGGGATAAAGCTAACAGCCAAAACTTTGAAGGGTCTTCAAAAGCGTAGTCCATCAAAAACTAGTTTGTTACCACTTTACTTAACAGTTGAGACCATTCCGATTTTACCGTGGAACAATCTTCATTGCTAAAATGATAAAATGCGCAAATGTTATCAAACATAAGCAAAGGGTCGGTCAGTTCAAAATGAGCGTTAAAGCTGTAGCAATTTGACATTACAGCACAATCTGCTGAGCATTGTGCTTTAAAATATTTGGGGGAGAATAGGTTGAAATATTCTAATAGCTGAAGAGGAAAATAACGCGTCAACTCTGAATCAAGAGCTACGTAAAGACTGCTTCTGTACTCGCTTAGTTTTATAGAGTTTGCAACTCTAGACCAAATAATTGTGCTTCCCGACATTAGATTCTCACAATTATCATGCTGAACTAGGGAACATTCGCCCTTTGAGCATATATTGGGACATTCACATTTGTTCAAATAATTTTGCAAATATTTTCCAGTAGAAACTTTTAGTTTCGCAGTATCTTTTATACATTGCCTAACTACCTCCGCTTTGGAAAGCATTAGCCCGTCTTGTACCTGGAAGCTAAACGACATGGTTGAAAATATTGCTAATATATCCAGCATTTCGTAAAGGGAAGGAAAAAACGCTTTATCGGTGATTTTAACGAGCAAAGATTTCGCTTTACCACGTGAACCGTCATCAAATTCTGTATCAGTTGAAATTAGTTCCAAATCTGCCTTAATCAAATGAAAATCGGTATGCATAGCCAACATAGCCGCTTTATGGCTTGCAGCCCACCTGATATCAAAAAAGTACTTCAACCGAATGGGCGTAAACCCCATTTCTTCAGAGGTAAACGACAATACAAAAATACTCTAGAATTGTGTTTTTCAGTTGTTTGTAGAAGTACAACCAAGTAGGGAATGTTTCTAAACGTTGATGCGTCAAGAATTAAAGTAAAATATGGGGTTTTAGTTACTAGAAAATTTAGAAGACGACTGTGAAACCCGCGAGAGAAAACTGACATAATTTCTTTTCTTGCTTGGTTCGAGTGCTGAACATGTCCTGCATTTACTCCTACTTTTAATAACGCTTTCATAAATAATGGGTGTTTATTGAAGCTAACATCAGCCATTATTTCCGTGTAAACAAATTGCATCACTAATATTGTTGGCTGAAAAATTTCAATATCCAATAATTCCTGTTTCCTAATCACTTGTAATGCCACATCTCTACTTGTAGCTTGCTTAAGACTTTTGTAATAATTGCTCTAGAGTGTATATCATTGCTATTGTGAGAAATTGTGTTCCTGGGATTTGCTGGGATTCAAAGAAAAATATCCGTGTCGGTCATATGTCGGTTTTATACTTCAAGTCCATTTGAAATCCATCAGAAAAAAATCGTTGGCAGGCAGCACATAAAACTCGACACTCGGTAGGTTTAACTAGCACATCACTCCAATCTCTTATTTGGCTATAACCTAACACTATTCCTTGTATAGGTAAGTATGGTCTGCACTGGGTCTGTCAACCATCATTAAATTCGTGTGTAATTTTATAGGGGTTAACACTTAGTCCAACTGATGTGTCGACGGTACCAGAAACGCCTACAATATTTTCCCGTCTCTGGCATAAAGTAAATGGCGAGGACAAGTATTTTTGAAGAATTGCTTGAAAGCTTTCGTCTGACACTTTCTGATATCGTAATGTAGGGACATTGGGAAAATTAGCACAGCAACCTATAACAGGAGTTTCGGAAGCTATTGGGTCGGCATCTAAGGAAGTAGAAGTTTCACGCTCAAGTAAAAAGAGCGACCCTGAACAATCGTTTACTTTGTCTGGAGTTGAAGTTCTTATTGTAAACACCGACATTTGAAAAGGAGATTTATCATCGGAGAACCTATTTAATGAGTAATCACGGTAACTGCTTGGCATTTCTAAAAGGCTGTATCTGCACTGGAAAAATTGAGTCAAAGTATTCCCAAGGCTCGTTTAAATCGAGCCTTTTGACCTATGACTACCATATCATTTGCCAAAGATTTAATTAAAGTATGTTTCTGAATGTCATTTTCTAACTTGGTAGCAAGAAACTGTCCTTGCGGAGATTTAAATAACAGTAAATCACGATTCTCATCTTTATTGGGTTAAAAAACTACGATTATACACACGGGGACGTTATCGGCACTCGGAAATCCATCAGGACAAGTTTTGTAAATATTGTGTGTTCTATCCGATCGAAGGTCATAGTCTGGATTCTCTACCGCAGACGTGCCAACAACAACCAAATTCGTAAATGGGTCCAAAGATGTTTTCCTGTCGCCTTAATTAAGTGAAGCTACTATCTGTAAAGGATCTGATGTTATAAAAAGCAAAAAAATCCTTCCAACAAATTTGTTTTCGGACGACCAAAATTTTTTTTCCTTAAAATTTTGAGCTCCATGTATTCCTTTTGAATTTGTATTCGACTGTCAAAATTTACTTCGGAAATCAAAACATCAATTGACGGTTCAATCCTTCGTTTGTTTGGAATGCCGGATAACATCTATAAACCGAAAGAAAGACAATAATTTAATAATAAAAACTGCATTCTAACATTTCAAAAAACTTAAATAATTAAAACTTACCCTTTTAAATCTTTTTGATACCTTGGAGTGCCTGACTTGATGCAGTCCAACATCTGTTAGATATGTCTATTGATAAACATGATTTCAGATTCAAAATTGTTAACAGAAAAATTAATACGTGAAATGAACGACCGAAAATATACACACCTGCTTGGATAATTCGAATGAATATGTTGTGTTTATCAAAATTCCAATGATCACCAAATTGAAATCCATGATTGTAAATACATTTAAATTATATGAATTTTAATTATAAATAAATATCATTCGTTATACAGACTTTGACGAATATATCTCATAAAAACAGCGATATACTTTAGTTGCCAAACACTCGTGCTCGACCACCTTTTGAAAGAAAAATATTATTTTCAAGTAAGAAAATATCTAAAGCCACTATACGGAATGTAATAAATGATTATACACACGTAAATGAAACTTATACACCCGTGAATATGATTAGTGCAGGATTTGTAGATTCAGGTTGCCACTAATAATCAGGTAAATATTTAATTGACATAAATTGTTCTGGATACAAATCAAATGAAGCACTGATGTGCAGTTCGTAAGGATTTCGGACTAACTTGCTAACTCACTAAAGTGTTTGAAAGGTGGAATTTTCACATTCAGGTGTTTGCATAAATATATAATACGCATACAAACAACCTTTAACATATACTGCGCAATTCATGGGAATGTAGTTGCTAGGCAGATTTGTAACACAATCTGAATCACCCTGACTTTATTTCACTTTGTACCATAATGGAAATCATTTCCATTCCATCTCATAAGCAGAGAACACAAAGGTTGGTTTTACCAAATTGGATAATTATATTGACTTATTTTGGCGAGTATTACTTCTATGCAACATGGGGCGCTTTACAATACATTATACAGGTATTGTTTATATATATTGAGTGTGGTAAGTAAAACATCTGATAAATCTGAATAAACCTGATTTTATTCTAGCGTCTGTGATAATTTAATGCGTAATTTTGGAAATTGGTCTCATTCACGAGGAAATCTACATACCGAGCCGACGGAGATCCTGTGCAATACTTCAATTTTACGACCAACGCGTTCAAACTCTTCGCCGGTACATGATTGTCAATGTGGACCATTAAAGTGTTTACATCACGAATAAGATGGAGATAGATGGAGACTCAAAATTGTATTTGCTACTGAATATTTTTGAAGGTGGATTTCAAGGTCAAGGAAGCTATACAAAATTCGAAAGGCAATCCTCAAATTCCGTTTTTGCATTTGTGGAAATCGCCCAGTACACCCGAGAAGAGAAAACTGATCTTTCTGACCCAAATTGGATTAAGCATTTACAACTCCAACTGTTGCACTCGGGCCATGTACAAGCTCCTCACATTGTTAAAGGTAAATTATATGGCTTATATTCAGAAATTATTTTGGAAATCTACGAAACTGACGAGAACTCGAACTAAACCTAGAATTAGATGTTCAGACAGATTTGGATAGTTTACTTGCAAGAATAGATTTGAGTTCTAGCACAAGTAAAACATCCATATCAAAGTAATATCTCAGCAATTCCAAAATATTAACATATTGCAATTTAGTAAATTGTCCAACTCCTTCCGAAATCTGCATCAGCTTGAGCAATTCACAAAAAATTCGATTTCAACATTAACTATTAATGATGACACCCAAGGAAATGAAATTGCTTTAATTGCTGACGATTTACGGAGTCTGACAGAGTGCTGGAATGCAACCCTTGACAATTTAAATAACAAAACACAGATGCACGAACTTTCAGGACAAAATGTAAATTTAATTGAAAGTGTAATAATTAAACTTTCAATTCGAGTGGAATTCGGACGAAAAATCGCTCAATTCTTTTTCATGAAATAAAAAGGTAGAACCGTGTTTCGATCATCACTCGTCACTACTAGGGAGCCACGACAAAGGAATACATCAAACTTTGTCCAGCAGCCCTCCCTGGCATTATTGAGGCGTAAGGATTGCTGGACGGACTTGAGGATCCCAGAAGGGAAAAACAGTTGGACATGGAAACATGTCCGATGGCCAGAGCTGCCGGGGCGAGGCTAAATTATATAATTTTGACATGTCCAGAGGTTTGAGCCCCTCCCGATACCCCTAGGGAGACCCGGCAACCAAGGGGGTCGCGATATTGTGGAGTCGGGAAGGACGGTGGGAGGCGAGAGCAAGTCCTCTCCCAACAGCGCCGATTGGCGAATTCTGAGCCTTTTTGAAAATAGTTGGAAATCGCTGCGCAAAACTCGAGCCCCTCCCGATGCCTCTAGGGAGAAGCGGCATGCAAGAGGCTAGCGGCGGGCCTTAAGGTCACTTTGTACGCTCATGACAACATGACACGGTTTTCAAGCTGGCCACAGGTCACCCGGGACAAATTTTTGGAGGCTCTAGTTGTCATACGCCCCTCCTCATTTCCCGAAGGAGCAACGGCCATGCAAGGGAATTTATAAAACTTTGTCCAGCAGCCCTCCCTGGCATTATTGAGGCGTAAGTGCTGCTGGACGGACCTGAGGATCTCAGAAGGGAACCAAAGTTGGACATGGAAACATGTCCGATTGCCAGAGATGCCGGGTCGAGGCCAAAATATATAATTTTGACGTGTCTAGGGGTTTATAGCCTGAGGTACTCCATTAACGCTTCGACGCCGTTGTCTTTTATATATGAAGTTTTATACAATGCAATGCGTAGTTAGTTGGAAATTAATCCTGGATGTACGAGTATATATGCTTAAAAAGCCGGGAGATTTAGGTATGCATGTGCCGTGTATTTTAAGCGAGATACATCTGTATTTTCTTGGTACGGTCTTCTTCTAGTGGTATATTCGCATATATTATTTCCTGCTGCAATGCAAATGATTTCTATACGTTTTGAGTGAAACCTAAAAAACTAGAAATTAATAATGTTTTTGTAAACTTAACTAATTAACTATATACACGGGAAAAGCCATACTTCATTAGTTTTTGTAAAGGTTCAGAATGTTCAACGTACCTTTTATAGGCGCGTGTATATGTATTTACGCATAAATTTATTACTGTGCTTCATATATGTATGTTTTAATTTCGGGAAAAATTTATGTATGCAAAATGTATACTCTTTGTAAACTATAAAATATGTGTAGGATTTAATATAGGAATATTTTTTGCCCAGCCATGGGTTGTAATAATGCTCGGGCCACGTATTTGTAATGAAAAACACCGTTTATTATTTTTATTCAGAACAGCTTCTATTTGGTAAAACTTTGAGGCTAACTTATTAGTTTTTCAACACGAACTTGGTTATGTCGTCCAAGTAAGCGTACTTTGTCTTGTCGGATATTTTTTCCATTAGGTTTCGTAAGTCCTTGGCTTTGTCAATGTGAATTGGTATGTCACTTGTGGATGTCAATGAGAATACCTTGTTTTTTAGAATCAGTCTAAATGTCTGCCAATCTGTGGAATTGTGAAATAGTTTCGCAGAAATAATGGTCGGATTGTAAATGTCATATTTAAACCAATGATATTTCGTCACTTGTAAATTATTTGGCAATGCAACGTAATTCGTCAGCACCGTGAAATCAAAAAAGTCAAGTCTGGTCATTTTGGTCACCGAGAAAGGATTATTAACCCTGGCGGAACTCAGTACGTAGTCAAAACACATCATCCTCAGTGGTCCGGGCTCTGAAAGTATTGAAAAGGCCGATTGCAGATGATAGCGATCTAGCAATGCACATCATCAGTACAAGATTGGATACGGAAACAATTAAGCTTTGGGAGACAAAGATTGGCCGGGATCGTGTCCCAACCTTGGCAGAGCTTCTGGAGTTTCTAGATGATTCCTGTATTCTGAGTTCATCCGAATCAGGGAAGATCAATTCGAAGCCATCATTACTGAATATGGGATTCAGCAACAAAAGGGCAGCCGTTCTGATAACACATGCCAGATGTGTAAGCAAGGAAATCATCCTATCTTCAGTTGCAAGGGGTTTATAGATCTGACAGTGACAGAGCGAAGAAATAAGGTCAAACAGTTTTCACTCTGTTCCAACTGCCTACGTGTGGGTCACAACGCCCAGAAAGGCTATTCCAAAAGCACTTGTAAGAAGTGTAAGGGTAAGCACCATTAATTATTGCATATAGAGCCACCTACAACCGTGAAGAGTGAGGGTGATGCGGGGTCAGTACACGCAGCACATAAGATGAGTGGAACCAAACGAGCATTACTAACAACGGTGTTAGTAAATTTTACCGATGCAGTGGGTCAAATTTAGACATACCGAGCCTTACTAGATCCTGGAGCAGATGTCAGTTGAATTTCGCAGAAACGCGTGCAGCTGTTGGGAATCAGAAGGCAGAAGGTAACTGTGGAGTTCTTAGGAATTGGTGCGAGTTCAGTTAGCAGAGCAAGAGGTGAAATAAAGCTTTCCGTAAGTTCTCGATGCGATGCAGATTATCATGTTGATGCAGATGCATATATGTTTCATCGTGTCACGGGAGATTTGCCAAAGATTGCATGCAAGACGGATGAGATCTCACCCTATATGAATTTACCACTGGTGGATCCGGAATTCTTTAAAACCGGAGCTATTGACATCCTACTAGGAGCCGATGTATTTTTTGATTCACTTCGCTCAGGTCAGATGAGTCTTAGGAAAAATCTACGAGTAGCTCATAAAACTACATGGGGATGGATTGTTGGTGGAATATGTCCATCACAGGGATTACCTTCCGCAACAGTGAATCATGTCCTATGCAATGAGGCAAAGTTGGACACCATGTTGGCTAAGTTCTGGGCGGTGGAGGAAGTTCTACCCCATAAGCAGATACTTTCTGCCGAGGAAAAGCAATGCGAGGTTCAATTCATGTAAACCTTTACCAGAGATGAGACGGGCAGATTTGTTGTTGATCTTCCATTCAAATTGAATCATCCAAGGCTTGAGGCGTCACGAGATATTGCAGTTAAACGATTAATGCAAATGGAACGGGTGATAGCACGCAAGCCTGAAGTACAACAGAAGCACATTGAGTTTATGAATGAATATAAGTCTCTAGGTCATATGGAGCTGGTCTCACCTTTGGACCTTATCAAAGCAGACTCGGAGGTCTGTTACATTCCACACCAAGCAATAGTTATCTCAAAGTTTCGAGTTGTTTTCGATGCATCATCGGAGACTTCAAGTGGGATCTCTCTGAACAATGCATTAATGACGGGGCCGAAGCTTTAAGACGACCTTTTTGTCATTTTGGTGAGATTCCGGATGTTTTTGGTAGCTTTTACTGCGGATATAGTGAAGATGTTCAGGCAGATTTGGATTACACAGAAGCATCGCGATTTCCAGCGCATTGTATGGAGAGATTCACCGGACAGACCCATAGATGATTTTCGTCTCACCACAGTTACATATGGTACGTCATCAGCGCCATATTTATCAAAGTGGTGTTTGCAATTACTTTCAGAGGTCAGTACCGGTAGTTACCCACAGGCCAGCATAGCAGCTGGACGAGACTATTACATGGATGACCTTATGACGGGTGAGATGGACGTTGCAAAAGCCAAGGTGCTTCAGAAGGAGTGTCTCACTCTCATGAATAGCGCTCGCATGGAACTTTGAAAATGGTCATCTTGCAGCAAAGAATTATTGGAGCAAATAGATCCACCGATGCGAGCGATGCAAACCCTATTTCGCAATGATGAAGATGACGTCATTAAGACACTATGCATACATTGGCTCCCGGGACCTGATATGTTTTGGTTCAAGGTAACGTTACCACCAAACCGAAGCATTATCACAAAGCGCAGTATTTGTTCGGACATAGCCAGATTGTTTGACCCATTGGGACTGCTTGGACCGGTTACTATTGTTGGCAAAATCATGATGCAAAAGCTATGGGCGATAAAGCAGATAAGACTGGGACGATCCAGTTCCGAATGATATCCGGACAGATTTGCTGAAGTATCGCGATTCATTACCTGATCTGAGTATTAAATTACCACGTTTTATTAAATCAGTAGATGTGTCTTATGATTTAATTGGGTTTTCCGATGCATCAGAATCAGCCATTGCAGCAAGTGTCCTTTGAAGTTGCTGAGAATTCTTAACCCATTCTTAGATCAGGACGGACTTCTCAGGGTGGGAGGACGTCTGGAACATGTCAACTCCGACGTTATTCTCAATATATATTGATGAAATCACAGAATTGCTTGCCAAATCCAAAGTACGAGGAGCGAAACTGCTTACCACTGAAATTTCCACCCTACGTTACGATGATGACATCGTATTAACAGCAGACTCGCCCGCAGATCTACAAACCCAAATAGGAATTATCAGCAGATTTTTTAGCAGAAACGAAATTAGCATAAACCTAGAAAAAACTAAGGTGGTAATTTTTGGAAAAGGCGCAGTACCAACAAAGAAAAACCAAGTTATGCCAATGGAATTTTTCTACAATGGAAAAGAAATAGAAATAGTAAGTAGCTACAAATATTTAGGAGGGGAGTATCATAGAAACGGAAAATTCCACTACCACCTCAAACAAATTCTTTTGAAGACCAACGCTGCAGTCGAATTACTTCTAAACACCATTAGATCAACCAGACTGAACGACATCGAAATAAAAATGAGGCTTTTCAACTCCTTAGTAGCAATAATCCCACTCTACGGATTCCCAATTTGGGGAATGGAGTTTGTAGACGAAATGGAAAAAATACAGACTAAATTTTTAAGAATTACAGGAGCCTGCAATCTCACTCCTGGATACGTCCTACGTCTGGAGACTGGAAGTAAATCAATGCGAGCATTAATCCTGAAAAGCATCACAACAACCATGTATAACTCCATCTTCTCTGAAAATGCAACTGTAATGGCTTCAAAGTGCTATAGACTGCTGGAAGCAAACGAGGGAGACACTAATAACAGATCTCAGTAGAAGACATTATTTAAATCAATTAAACTTGAAGAAGATTTCATTAAATTTACAAGTGAATATTTGGGGGGAAAACAGGAACAGTCTATGGAGAAAGATAGACCTCCATTCTACAAACATAGATGTAGAAGATATGTTGAGAACTGAGAGCAGCCGGTACATCGGATTAAAAACCCACGTTTGGAGGGAAGAATTTTGTGAAAAGAATCACAGCTGGGCACTTACGAAAATCATACAAAATTTTAGACTAGAAAAACCGAGAATAAATGTTCAATGCAGAAACATTATCTAAAAGCCATGACTTACAGTTGGAAACCGAACAGCGGACCGATTGATGCATTATGTGCAAAAGTGCAGAAGACCACTTCCATATAATGTGCGAATGTGAAGTTTATGAAGCAATTAGAGCAAAGCATATCCCTGAAGCCAATAAGTTAAGACAATACGACTTTATACAATATTTTCTACAAACAGAAGATGACCAGAGCCGAACAAAACGAGCCTATCTATTCTGGAAGGACGCAATAAAAATAAGAAATGGAACTTGAAACTAGAAATGAACTAGTAATAAGATTGAAGTACAGTTGCACCCACCCATGAGATTGGTACAAACCGTGTTAGCCGAAAGGAAGTGTACGAGTAGCAGCCCATCAATAGCCTTCGACAAATGGTACCAACCTCATGGGAGGGTACCAGGCAAACTAGTAGGGATGTCGTAAGGCTGGGGCTGTTGGCGGGGTGAAACACGTATAATAATAATTCAAGACCTGGAGGCAATAATATTTTTTTAAACAAATGTAAATTAACTTGAATATTCTCTCGTAGCAAGTATATCTGATATATCCGTAATATATTAAATATGAATAATGATCTATAAGGTTTATTTCCTATCTGGAACTTGATGTATATATAGTGTAATGGGGAAAGACGTGTAGGTTTTTGACGGCCCTTGTTATTGCAGGGAACCTTTTTCACCTACACCACAACACTTAGTAATGTTTTTCAATATATTCTACTTAAACAATTTACAATTCATTTCCTCTTATTAAAACTATAAGATTTTCTGTAATTAATGCGATAATAAGCGGGTTGTAAGAGCTCAAGTCGGAAAATTCATGACAATCAAACAAAGATGTTGGCATTACAACCCACCAGGAAGTCCACACTTTGGAGGACTTTGGGAAGCCGGAATTCGATGGGTGAAATTCCATTTGGGAAATGTTATCTTCAATTACGAAGATATGTCCACGATGATGTCCCAGATTGTAGCTTGTTACAATTCCAGACCTCTCACACAGATTTCATCGGATCCAAATGATCTCACCGCTCTCACCCCAGGACATTTCCTGATTGGCGAGGCATTAACCGCGATACCGGAATCCGGTTATGAGGAAGTTCCGATGAACCGACTCAACAAGTGGAAACGTATGCAGCGTCTTACCCAGCACTTTTGGAATCGATGGAGCAGAGAGTTTCTTTCGAGGCTTCAGCAGAGACCAAAATGGTTAGTTCCGAAGAAGGACTTGGAATTTGGATACCTGGTGCTGGTAAAGAACGAACGATTACCACCACTAAAATGGAAGCTAGCCCGCATCATGGCGAAACACCCAGGACCAGATGAGCTTACTAGGGTGTACACCATCTAGACATCAGAGGGATTTTTCAAAAGGCATCTGGTAAAATTGTGCCTTCTTCCCATCGAATCAACCCACGAGTAGTAGATTGAAATAATATTTCAATGGGGGCGGAATGTTGGATTCTGATTTAGAATTAACGAAGTGTTTAAGATACGATAATATTGTATTGATTGTTATTAAGTCATTGGTATTACCAAACAATTATTTTATTTTAGAAAATTTTAGATTAGTGAATAGAATGACTACCTAATGCTACAACATTGCATTGTTAATATTAAAACTAACTATTTTTAGTTCGTTGCTCAGAGACCACCACAGAATTTAGACGTTATCTATTGTCATACTTCTTGTATTCTCGTTTTCATCAATTACTAAGATTGTTCTCGTATTAAAGTAAATAGTTTAGAATTATTCGGCTATGTCACCCTGGGTATCATTGTTACATTTAACCCTGGGTCATATTCGGGTATCTCACCCTGGCTTTAATAATAATAACATGTTTATTGACCGATTCGACAGAAGCCCTTACAGTCATTTGATACTGTACATATAATATCATAATTAGGTATAGTATCTATTTTATAAAAAATAAATGGCATGCAATGTTAATTATATCACTTATTTCTTCTATTTACAGATTGTTTCTAATGATGGGGACTTTAAACTCAATAAATAAAGCGTATTGATTAGTTAAGATTATTTTAAGATCAATGTTGTCCCTAGTTTAATTTATCACAGTGTAGATTAGTTTAATTTATTTCTAATGGTCTTTACCCACCTTGTGTTTTCAACTGTTTGGTTCTTTTGGTGTATTAGTTAGGGTGTCTATTTCGGAGACATTCGGGATTATTATTGTTGTTTGCGCAGTTCAATTGCTTCGCACCAGAACACGTAGAGTTCCTTTGGACATGATTTGGGATTTTCGTGTTGAAAGAAGGCATTGGCATAGTTCTCATCTGTTGCAGGTGTTTGGATGTCCAATGGAATGTATTTTTCTCTCACTTCCTTGTGCAGGTCACATTTAAACATTACGTGATAAATATCTTCTTTACCTTGTCCACATCTGCACCCGCTATTTGTAGATATTCTGTTATCCTTCCACTTCTCGTTCATTGCATTTAGGTTAGTTATTCTATTTTTGACGCAAACTCTAGGAAAACTGAATCTGAAGTTCTGAATGAATTTGACCAGGGTCCAGCTGTGCTTGTTTTAATAAAATGATTCACGAAATATGTAAGTTTTTAACAGTTTATAGTTTTCGTTCGCAGTTAATTGTAAGTCCAGAACATCTTGGTTTATGGAGTTTATGGTGATTTGTGCAAACAACTTTGTACAATGTCGCATGGTAATGCTAATATCTTGGAGTTTGGAGCCTTGTATCGTTCTCAGGAGTTGTTCAATCGTTATATTCATCTTTCGGAGAGTTTCTCTGCAATGCTCGTTGAAATGGCGTCCTCTAAAGTTTAAACCCAAGTATCTGTAGCTTTTTACAATTTCCACTTCTTCCCCGTCGAAGTAAAATTGGATTTTCTTGCTTTCACCCTGGCTATAGCAAGCAGCTCACCCTGCCTGGATCGTACTCATCTCACCCTTCTTGGGCTGTATCTCACCCTGCCTTGTCCTACACATCTCACCCTGATTGGGCAGTATCTCACCCGGCCTTATATTACACATCTCACCCTTCAGTTGCCGTAAGCATCTCACCCCAACGCCTGAGTATTGCATTCGTGTTGCTAGAAGTGAAATCTCAACATTTCATTCATTATAGAAACCAAAATATACATTTTCCTCTAAATTACAGCCCGATTTAACACAACGACAGATCTTGGTCTAAAAATAAATTCGAGAAATGTACACTACTTACAAAATAAGCAAATCAAAATGTGAAATTGTTACCATTAGGTAATCCAAATTACTAATACTAGCAAGTAAACATTTTTTGGTGACCCCTCCAGATTTTCTAAATTCCACCAAAAACTAGTTTGCTCATACCCTGAGTACTACTTTAAGACACAACTGCGACCTGAAAAATCCTTTGTCGTTTTTAAAAAATTGGGTCCAATTCAATTTCGTTCCGAAATTCAAAACAATAAATTTAAAATGACATTTAACGTGGAGAAATGTAAGTTTAAAAACCATTTAAATAACCTGCTGGAAACGCATATAAGACTTATACAGATACTTAGTATATGTGTGAAAAATAGTTTAATCTCTTGCGTTTTTAGGGTTGTGTCAGCGTTCTTAATAAATAGTGGGTTCTGTTGGTCTGTATGTCACACAATGCTCGGCACGGGTACGAAAAGTCGGCACCCGTACCCGAAGTGCGGGTATTGCAATATCTAGTATCTATACCCGTACTCGTACCCGAGTATCCGGGTACAAATTTTTCATACCCATACGTTGTAATCTGAACCCATGTACCTGCACCCAAATTGTACCTATACAATAAAAATACTCGGAAATTGTACCCATACGCGGGTATCTTAGTGCCGTACCCGTACTCATATTCGGGAACTTTATATCCAGATTTCTCTAAATGTAGTAAACAGTATGTTATGTATAATAATGTATGCCAGTTTAGTGTGTAATTTTGACTAGCAAGAGCGGTATTTGATATTGTATATTTTCATTGAAGAGTAGAAAACCTGGAAGCATTTTATTTTAGAAATAAAATTAAATTGTAGAATCAAAAACATTACAAACCGTACAAAATTTCTACTTTCTTATTTCTTGAAAAAGAATTGAGCGATTTTTCGTTCGAATTACAATTTGTATTACAAGTACTTGCACTGCAAAAAGTTGCAATTTTAAAAATACTTATCAAGTTAATTAGCAACCGTTTCGAATTTGAGCGCAAAATTCTACAAAATGCCTGAATAAGTCGTAATAACTAATGTAATTACATAATAGACACGAATATTGTCTCAAAAGGCGTAATTACTATATTGATTGTACAATTTCGTCGGTCAGCAGGAAAATTGATCTAAGTGATTTTTTTATTAGCATCAAAATGTTTCCATTTGCACAAAATTATATAAAAATAGGTCAAATATTTTAAGGATAGTAAAGATATGCTGAACGATTAAATTTTACAATATTTCAACCTTGGAGGCCTTGAAGGAAGGCAATTTCATTTTTGCATCTCTGTTTCATTATGCATTGCATCTAGATTATTTTATTTAATACACGTTGTTCAATTTCGTGATGATGTATACCATCTTGTAACCAATCAAAAATGTACGGATCATTTTGTCTCTTCACCGACGATTTATACTGTGTATCTGTTAACTTGCAATTACAAATTGCAATTGTACTTATCGGTACAGTTACTTTCAAATGTTTTTGCAATTGCCTTACCAACTACAAGTAACTTATGAACTAATTGCAAGTTCAACTTCGGTTATTTGCTTGCTTAAATTGCTACATTCTAGCAAGTACCAGTTACAGCATTACTAGTACTTGCGTCAATCAATTTAATTGTAATTGCAAGTTCGGTTATTCCCAAAACTTGTACCGACAGAAACACTATTCTAGGCACGTGTCTTACCACGGTCATCGTAATTCAAGAGTAAATGAGCAAGTTGTTAGTATATTATATAGATATGATATATTCTTTAGTATTAAAGATGTGCTTTTCGTTGGAAAAAAAATAAATTGGGAAATTTTTTAATTTTAAAAATATTCCAGCGTTGGCACCACACAAGATATTATTTTTGAAAATCCAGAATTTATAAATCTTACAATTAGCGACAAACACTTGATTTGTTTTATTAAGTTTAAGTATTTTGTAAATAAGTTTTGCTTTCATTTATACTTTATTGCAAACTCTTGTGTTTTTGTCGTAATTTAAAAATAAATTGTTAAACGTAATTCAACTGAAAATTTTATGGAAATATTGTATGTTAAGAACTAGGCCAAGGGGGACTACTGGGGACAAATATTTTGTTCCGCAGACAATTCCGCCCCGTCCCGAAATTCTAGGGACAAAGAAAGTTCGTTCTGATTCCTTTCTGAAATAACATGGGGACAAACATTTTGGCCCGAAACTGTCCCCGAAAACCTCGGGACGTCACGTCCCGATCATAATCCCAGTCTTAAAAGAAATGCTCCAATTTATGCTAAAATTTATTTAACATCGCTCCAGGTCTTTCCCTGTCATGCCCATAATTCTGAACGGAGGGATGTCAAATACCTCCCCGGCAGGACCTTGAAACTCTATAAATAAGTGTAAAAATTATCTCGGAAACAAATTACAACGAATTAAGAAATTGATACAAATAAAATCAATTTTGTTCCAAAACTAAACTTGCTAGAAACTGGGGGACTCAAATATTTTATGAGTGCCTCCATGTGTGCTAGAGAGGGAAAAAATGATTTTGGTCACCCTGTAAATCCGAATGATCCGTTATGTAACCACCAGATATTGTGAGATTACCTTTCTACTTAACTCACTGCAAAAATTATTTTTTAGGAATTTTTTTATTTGTTACGGAAACTAACATGGCACATTTCAGTTTAGACGTGGTGTGTCCTCACAATTGATATTGGAACATTATAATTTGACGATCTCTAGCGGTCGAGCCTGGTCGAACTGGGGGGAACTTGAGTGCTTGTTTATTACACATTAGAGATTCCGTACTAACATCTCACAATTTTCCATTCCGGTTGAATCTTACAAGGTTTCCTTGTACAGTGAATTTCCCATATAGTGGTTTCCTCTTAGATGGCATTCCCTCTTTAATGGCATCAAAAAACCCTCCCTAGAGGTTTGCAATGTTAAAGGTATACAGTTTAGTGGCACCCGCTACAATGGTATTCCCTCTCTAAT
Source organism: Allacma fusca (assembly GCA_947179485.1). Taxonomy (NCBI): domain Eukaryota; kingdom Metazoa; phylum Arthropoda; class Collembola; order Symphypleona; family Sminthuridae; genus Allacma; species Allacma fusca. Next base: position 45,206,954 of record OX359250.1, on the reverse strand, counting down.
GTCACTATTATGTGTTACGGTGGCTCAGACAATGGCAGTTGGCATAAAATTAGCTAGATAATGGCTACAAAAGTATAACATGATGTTATAAAACGTGCGGGCGGTTAATAATGCTTATGTCGGTTGGTTCAATTTTAATTTCAAATGTGAATACAGTTTGATTATTATTATGGTTGACTGACGCCCTGGTATGATTAGCTGAATTTACGGCATATGATCTGTGACGTGACTTAAGTTAAAACAAACAGTTATATAACACAAATCATTGCCATTTCTTCCTTGGCTCACTTCTAATAAGTTTCAATTCGTGCTGGTTTTTTTGGCTAATCACTGATAAGGATTTGGGTTTGGTTTTGTCTGTTTATTTCTGTGTGTAGTTCACTTTTATTATCGGCCAGATTATAGTTCCTTAACTAAGATGATTTACATAAAAACACTTAACACTAGATTGTGTAATGGATTCTTTCCATTGCTGGAAAACTGTCTTCTCTTGTCTGAATCCACTACGTGGGATTGCTGATGTCCATGCGGGTTCCATTCCGGACGGAATGGACCCTTATGCAATACCTGGGTTCCAATCCGGGTGTTGGTTTAGAAGACTAAATTAGAACTCTGCTTTTGCCCCATTTTGTAGAATTGCCTTGATGTTCCGTTTGGGATCCATTCCGGATGGAATGGCCCGAAAATCCTGGGTTCTAAAGCTGGAGATGTTATTCCATTGAGATCTTGATTGGGACTCTCTGAGATTCTCTCAATCAAACTTACAGCTAACAGCTTATTGTTTATACCTAATTATGCTTATGCTACTTAACCTACTTAATCTAGATTCTCATTGTTTAACTACTGCCCAACTTCCTGTTGGCTTTCCCTGAGTCAGGCTTTATCTGCACGTAGGCCTTTATTATTACGCTTTCCTTGTCTTTCATGGCTCATGTAATTCATAACTTATTTATAATACGTAACATTCCTCTTCTGGGTTATTGTCGACCTCGACAATGTTACATTCACGTTCAATGTCATATTCACAAGTATTCCGTAGTTTTAACATACATTTATCATTGTTCGTTTTCATACATTCATTTCAATTTATGTCAGAATCATAACACTTCCTCATGTTTGTCAATTTAATCTTTGCAACAAGTATTTCCCTTTTCTTTTGTGGTGAAAATCATATGAACTAATCACACGTTTCCTACAGTACAATATGAAGTTCCAGAATGTTTCTTTGTATTTGAGAAAGTCATAGTTGCGTAATTTCTTTCTAACAACATTTAAAAAAAAATTTTACTCAAAGGACATTTATATCAGGATGTTCTTAGGCGTAGCATTTGATCTTATATGTTTTCAAGTTTATCTATAGGGGTCTTCGCTGAGCAACTTAGTAAACCTTGAAAGAATGTACCTGAACACACATGAAGTAGATGAAACAAAGGAATTTTACTTTTCTACAACTATTCAATTGGTCATTTCATACTTTCATATGTTGTATACAAGCTATGTTGATACGGATGAAATCACAATTTTTTCATTATCATTTACTAAGTAATTTACCTATATGGGCACACTTTCATAATTCCTTGTCATCAGGCTTTTTCATAAAACTGGTCATGTTACGAGTATCTGAAGATCATTTGGATCAATTCCTATTCTACGTTCCTTAACGATGACGACAAAATTTTATGAGCATTTTTGTGCAAGGTGTTACCATATTCTGGGCCGTACAATTTTTCATCAGTATGAAACTTATCTAAAATTGGCTGGAAATGCTGGGATGGGATACTGGTATCTGGCTTTCTTTGCGATAAGATGCTATGTATCTTTTCAAGACATTTGCGCTGGAGATCCCGTAATAATAATCTCTTTTCTAAAATGCAAAGTTGTTCCAATGTTATTGACAAGAAACATTACTATAAACATAACACTTTCTCGCGATTCTTGCATTAAGTTTGCTAAATTAGTTCCTCTGAAAGTTTGGAAGTTAGAAAATTCATCATACGACTTGAAACTGCCGAATTACATGACATATGCGACGGTAAGTATCTTTTTACCGATCAAAAGGTTTCTTATGTCAAGAAAATGTTACAGTGTGGGTGGTCATTGTGTTTCTTGTTAATATATACGTGTATTATTTTATTATTTCTTTGTCAGTATTTCAACTTCCGTACGAAAAGCATGTTCGATCTACTCCTAGCGTATGACTTTATTTTGGTTGTCCAAACATATCGATATTCGACCCATTACATCAGAGATCTGGTAGAAACAAGTTGCTATCTACGTTCAGATTTTCACACGGCGTTTCTGACAGGGATCCAGGTCTATTGTTTTTCCTGTATCCTTCTAGACAGAAACTGCTCATATGTTATTTAACTGAACCTGATAATAGTGTAGTCGTACTTACTCACAGAAACTCGAGTAAATTGTGGTTTGTTCATTGTGTCTGGAAACTTACTAATGCTTTACCACTCCAAAAATTCCAAGAAATCTGCAATGAATCCAAGAACCTTTCTTTTCCTCGCTCTTATCGATAATCAACTACTGCATTACTCCCTTCGTATCTTAAAACCTGGGAGTTGGAAGAAAATTAGTCGTAATCTTTGTAATGAACGAAGTAAATTTGATGGATTCTGTACTGTCCTTTCTGAGTTGTATCAGCTAACCGTATTTTTAAAGTCTCTGTACGCTAGCTTTCTATACTGGCAGTATCTGTCGATTACCTTTCACTAGGTTCTATAACACAGAGTTCAATATAAAGACTGATGTTGTTTACACACGCTACTAAAACGTACTATTTGACGTGCTCTTCAGCTTTTGATTACATACTTGTGATTATATACTCAATCTTTATTTAATCTCTGCTAAGACGTCATTCACGAATACAAAGTTGTCCACAATGTTGAAGTACGATCAGATTCACCTTGTTCCTAATAACCGGTATGACTGATTGGATTCATTCATCAATGCTTTACAACTCATAGTTTGTTTTGGTTAGAATAATGAACTAAAGCTCTGTCCCCCATTTCTGGCTTTATGTTGCTAAAGGGATCTAACAAGGTAAGCAATATTGTTATTTCCGAAATCATACTGCTCCAGTGTTTTATCTTGACTGGTTAGGGTAGATGGACTGGAAATAACTCTTTTTGGGCGCTTGATGGGTACAAAGGTGTATGTATACCTAATAAGCACAAAGTTGTACGCAAGAGATGATGTGTTACGTTTTAGCCTATCTGTTATCAATCCTAAATGCTCCTGTAAGGAAGATAAATAACTCGTATCTTTCCTCCTAATGTCGTTGTTTAAATTTTATATTTGTGTAATATAATAATTATTTGGATTGTTAAATTGTTTCATGTGACCGGCACTTCTGGCCTCTTGGCTGAGGAACTCAGAAACTTCCACTAAGCCTGGAGATCAGTAGTAAGCGCTGGTCATGGGATTGACTGGCTATGCTAGTTAAACCTTCCTATGAAAACTATTACATGTTACCCTTTAGGGGTTGTATTCAGCTTCCCTAAGGTATCTACATGTCTATTTTCTTCGAGAAATGTCTCTTCAAAAGGCAAAGAATGAGACTGCGAATTATTCGTAACTATAGATACAGCTTGTGCAGCTTTAAGCCTGAAAACTCTAAAATGGTTTCCAGCATTAGTATCACCAAATTCTAAAAAGTTGCCATGTAGTTTGACTTTCACACTAGCTTTCCAATGTTGACTTCCATTGCTTATCCTGTTACCATCTTTTCGTAGAACGAATTGGTTTGTGAACCTGAAAACTCCACAATGGTTGTGTCTAAAAATCACCACATCCTAACTCATTCTTTGGATGATGAAGTCGATGAAAAAGGCAAGAGAAAAATTTATTCCTACTACTTATTAACTCAGTATGAAGGAACATTAATTGGCCGTATTGTTACTGTTGATGCAGTTCGTCTGGCTATTTATGAGTATATGTGTGACTCTCTTACACAATTTGTTGTGTGTACTGATTATTCCGAACAGTTTTGTTGGAACCAATGGAAATAAAGCGAGCCTGCAATATTGGTAGCAAGTAATTTCTACTTCACAAGTTCTTTCGCAATCAATGAAACTCACGTTTTACAATGAGTCAGCGGATTGTTTTACCAAAAATGTGACTTGACTGTTATGCAAGCTTGGAACACATCAACTATGGTATGTTTGAAGAAAACACCTTTTCGTCCAAATTAGCCAACCTACTTTTCAGACTCCGCTAATTACTATAGCTATAGCTTTGAACACTTGAAATGATACTAGACTTTCTTATACTTGTTATGATATATATGTTGACAATGATACGTGGGTTTATGCTATGACAATAAAGAATGACATGAATACTCATATGGAACTTTCTCTTTATATGTATGTAACTTGTGAAAACTTGGCTCTATAATTTCTGATCCTCTATGTACTTGTGAAGGATAATGATGATATGAAGTATAATAGGAATGTACATATTATTCTAGGTTACATCTACTTACTCTATTCTAAAATTACCTACTGTGTTGTTCATAAAATAAATAAATAAATAAATGTTTTATCCATACAATTTGATGAATTTATTGTTTTTCTTCTCTGTTGTCTTCTTTCTCCTTTTTTGCGCTGTCCCTGTCGCCTGAATCCTTAGATCTGCAACGTGGTCCTGCTGGTCTGCCGGTTGGCATTGGAAGTGGTGGGTCTCACCAGTTTACAACCCATCATCTGTTCCACGGAGTTTTAGACTAATGCCGCGGTGTCGACATTGTCTAGTTCCTGGTCCCTCACGAGCTGATGGCTGCCTTGTCTCCTCATGCTCCTTATTCGATATAGGATGATGGTTGCAATCATGATAATGATTGTTGAGATACATCCTATGGATCCGATTATGATGACGGTGTAGTCCGCGTCAGGTGGTGGAACCTCATTAGGCCGCCACTTGGCTTCTAAGAACTCCTGCATCCAGGGTGAACGCTCGTCCTGTATGCGTGGCTGCGTCAGCGGTTGCTGTGCTTGCCTCATGGCCATCTGCTGGTTTTGCTGCATCAGCTGCTAGGCCTTTACGTTTGCAGCCTCCGGGTCGTACTGAACTACTTGGAGTTTTCCATCCTCCTTGTGGTGTAGGATGTGTACTTCCGGATCTTTCTGCATCATGGCCGAGGCGGTTATATCTGTTCCTCCTACTGCTAGAGCTGGTAGCATGGATTTTGCTAACCATGTTCCTCCTGCTGCTAGTCCTGCTGCAACCAGAGGTGGTATTGGATCCGCCTTGGACCTTGGCAAAGTCTTTGCCTCCACTATGACGTCCATTACAATAAGGATCATTGTAAGGCACAAAAGTATTTGAGTCCTCATGTTGAATGAGTTCCGGAAAAAAATTTCTGGTAAATGTTGAATGTCCACTGAGTAGTCTCAAGTATTGAGCTCTTTAGAGTGACGGAGTTGGTTATGAGCACTCTCGGCTGAGAGCATCTGATTTATACTCCTTCTTTGTTGATTATTTACTTGTTTTCCGAATGCGGAAAGAATTGTGATGGTCGAGATCTAGGTTAAGATCTGACCTGTAACATCCTGTGACGTATCTTATTACATTCTAGGATTGTGAGATCATTTGAATAGTTAACACATCCTTCATTTTTGTTTGATTTTTTATTCATTTTTGTTATTATTTTTATTTGATTTTCTTCTTATTGCTACACTGTTTTGTTGACAGTTATGCAACATCCGCCGTAATCCCAATGGTTGATGTCACATTAGGTCGTATTAAAATGCAACTACGTTAAATCATTCTTTCGCAAAAATGATCTAATCTACATTCCCCTCAGGAATTTCTCCCGTCATTGGGTAATTTTGCTCCCGCTGGTTCTTTGGTGGCCATGACTAAGTTGTTAGTGGTCAGGCCGATGTCCTCCTTGTTAGGTTATTGACGTTCTTCTCGGTTTGAAGGCCCCTTGAGGGTGTCCTTCTCTGATTCCTCATCTCTTTTTGTCCGGAATGACAGTATGATAAATAGGTGGGTTGTGCTGGGGTTTCGTTGGGGTTCCCTCTCCGCTTGGTATCGTTGCTTCCTTAGTTCCCGTACAAGTTGTTCTCTTTCTGTTGGATTTGAAATGGAAAGGTGTCGCATGTTTCTTGATATGTCCACTGGATCCCTTCCGAGATTTTTTTTGGTGGGTTTATACTCCGATCTTTACCCAGTGTGTCTATCAGAGGTTTTCTGTATCTCCTTTATTTTCTCTTTCCAACTTTATATATTTACAAGTGAGAAGCTTATACTGGCTCTCTACCGCCTGAATGGTTTTTGCACCGGCACATATGTACTGGGTATCGTACACGAGCCGGCACCCCGTGTTAGCATTGTGCCTACGAAGGGCAAGTGGGACATATACCCATGGTCCATTCCTCGCAAGCGAGTATATCACAAGCCCTGTGCCACGCCCCTTAAAGATAGGTTGGAAGGAAACTGTGTGTAGGAGTGAGGTAGCGAAGGGAAACTGCCAGGGACGCTCTTTCACCAGATTAGGATATGCAGATGGGATAGGAGAGGAGAATGCTAAAGAGCTCTTTATTCAGTCATTGCTCAGCACGCTCCCAGCATTACCGCATCAGCACATCCAACCGGATCCAGAGTGCAACATCGCCGCCAACACTCTTCCACACAGACAGCTATAGTAAGAGACAGAAAATACCCAGGAAGTTATGCGGGGTGAGCTGGAGTCGAAGCCGATTCCTCTGCAACCGAGCAGATACGCTACACCACTGAGGCGCCGGGACACCTCTGAGAGTATTTAGTACCTCGTGTTCGGGATCTTTGACGATGATCTCAACGTCCGTTCGCTCTCCCAGCGTTTGGACTAGGTCTTTCAATTTTCGCTTTGCTAGCCTGGCTTCCACATGGATTGCCAAAAGGGGTTTTGGAATCTTTCTATGTCTTGATTTACCAAGTGTAATGGGGTTACTCCCGGTCTTCGTTCATCTTCCTCTCTCATCGTATAGGGTTGGTAATGGGGTCCATCTGGTCGTTCGCTGATCCTATCCCGAATCCGGTAGAACTGTTCCTTCTCCCAGATTCTGACTGTGACAAGTTCGTCCAGGAATACGAATCTTCCTGCTCCTCGGGGTTGTCGAGTAGTTATTATTCCTCCAGTCTTTCGTTGTGCATGAAGTACTGTTGGGGTTTCTCCTTCAGTTGCACGAGTCATTGCAAACATCCAGTCTTCCCATTGTCCAATTTCGTGTAAAATTTCCGAGATTTGGTTAGGTCGAGATCCGGTGCTCTGGTTGAACGATTATAGACGCCGCCATTCCTTCATCGCTTCTCCCTGTTGGTATAGCGTTATCATCCGTTCTGCCATGCTCGCGAATTCTGTAAAGCTGAGTAGATGCGGAGGTATGTTTGCTAACATCTCCAATGCTTTCTCTCCACGTGGGATGATGGCTTCACCTTTCACTAGGAAGCTTTCCATCCATGTCAGTTGTTCCAGCCATGTTGGTTGGGGTCCTATGTCGTACTACATGCGTGTGAGTAGACTTCGTATTTCGTTTCCCGTGAGCACATGTAAAGTTCCCTGATGTTCCCGGCATTCCAGTCTAGGCGGGATGGTTCCTCTCCGCCGTCCTTGTTGGTCATTGAACAGGACTGTCCAAAGCCTGGGAATCATTGCTCCGGGTGAGATGTTGAGGTTTCCAGTCATGGTTTCCAGGCGGGTATTCTCCATTGGAACAGTTCTGCGAGCTTGTCCGTACAGCAGTAGGATGTCTCTTTCTCTGACGTCTAGGCGGCGAAAATCTGTTGGTCTATCCATTGTCATTTGGGAATCTTATCGGTGAGTGATCAAACGGATTTCGGATACGCTCCTCCATTTCCCGTAGGTACCGTTGTACTATTTCCAGATGCTGGAATCGTCGTGTATGATCGGGGTGGGTGAAGATAACAATCTCGGGTTGCCTTCTTATTCATCCTGTACCAACCATCCATCCGTGGTCGACTATGTGAAACATTACACTAGACCGATCGATAAACTGAACGTTAAGGACTTCCTAGTATCCGGGTGATCCTTCTGGCTCCCGGGGATCCCTGACGTGGGTTTACTCCCGTGGTTCAGGTTCATCCGTCGGATTCCTTCCCCGTTGTCGGCCTCTTCGCTTTTTCCTAGCGTTCTCGCCTGGCGGAGTTAGCCTATCTGTGGTGTTGATATCGTTGGTGTTTACGGAGAGTAATCGATCACCCTCCGATCCTCCTTCACCGCCTGGTTCCAAAGCTCTGCCGTGGATGTCTCATTTAGATAGTATGCGCTCCGTGGAGTAATTACTCCTGGTAACGCTGTTGTAGCCTTGCCTGGGTCACGTAGGAATTCCTCCATTTCCTTCTCCTCACTGGCGTTGACGGGCATTATCATCCAGACTGGTCTCTGGTCCTGTGGTTGAGTCTCTATGAGTACCCAGTCCTGGGGAATCCGTAACGTTTTTGGTGAGGTTCCGGGTGACCTGATGGCTCTCAAGAATGACGAGACGTATACACCCATAGCTGCAAATCCTGTTGCACAGATCCCTACAGCGCCTGCTACGCCTTTGACGACGGTATTCTTCCATAGTCGTTGTGCGGTGGCTGATCCGAAGGCCTGGTGATGGGGTGCTGTGTTGCATGCTGGTGGGAAGTCCGGTATTTCGTATGGGTCGTAGTGTCCTATCTTGTCCTCGTCCTCCGTGTTTGGGTAGTCGTAGTCGTTGTGATCGATACCTTTTGAGGTGGGGTTGATTTCATCCAATTTGGACCACCACTGGCGTTGCGGTGACCAAGGGTATGGGTTGGGTTCCATCTGCATTTCCGTGTCCTTCAACTGCTTCTTCCCGTGTTGGTGACTTATTGCAGATGTTATTAGTCCCAGAAAGAGAAGGGTTAAGAACATACTGTTACCAATCCTTAATATGGGTGCTCCACGTCGTCCACCACTCTACACAAGTGCTTCTTGTATATAATTAACTTGCTTAGGTGCGTTAATCTTATTTTAATGTTATAGGCTTGGGCTGCCATCTCCGGTGTATGAGGTGGCGTCTGTATAGATGCGTTGGCTTGGGCAGGTTCCCCTTCCTCTTCGTCTAAAATGATGGTCTCGTACTGTGGTGAGATTGCGAAATCCGCAAGAGTAATCTGATGGTTATCAGCGATGTCCGTGTTTGCCGAATGAATTGACGTTGAGCTAATATTCAGCTCGTCCTCCTCTGTGGTCTCTCCGGAGTTGTCGTGTTCACTGACTGCGAGTTGCTGTTGTCCAGCCATAAATATCTCCGAAGTTGCAATCTTCACAGTTTGGTGTAGTGATGGTATTTCCGGCGTTGATCTTGCTGTCCTGGCATTCTCCTGATCCAAGGAATTCTCCTGAGCAAGCACTCGCTCAAGCTCTCCGGATGTTGCCGTTGATGTGGCAGGGCTGGATCTCCAACCTCTGGTGGTGACCGGAAATTCCTTTGTGGCTGGAGATTCTCTACATACTTGTTGAAAGTTTACTGTCTTTCTCCAGTCGAGCCATTTTTGACGGTGTTCGATCAATTCCTTCGTCAACTTATCCTTCTGCTTCTGCATTTCGGATACATCCATACTGCACAAACGTAGATGATGGATAAGTTGTTCTTGGTCTTTGATTTTCCTGACGAATTCTTCGTGTCGGCCTGCTCGTGTTTAGCCTTCCTGTATACATACGAGATTTCGGGACCATCCTGGTGGAATTGGGTTGGCGAGTTGCGCTGGTCCAAACAGCTCCGCCACTGTTTTCCTCATTTCTTTCCTGGCTTTCTTCTGCTTGCGCAGGTGCTCTTTGAAATGATGTTCACACTCCTCCTGGACTTGTGAACCTCTGATTGTTGTGATTGTATGCCGGGGCCTGTCACATCCTCGTTTGGTGCATGGCGGTATTGTCACCTCTTCTTCGTCATCTTCCTATTCTGACTTTGAAGATGACTCATCTGTTATTGGTCCTCGAGGTGGTTCAGTTGTGTCCTGCTCCATCTCCTCGCTCCAAAGTGTTACATGCACTGGTGGTGGGATGGGTTCCGGCGTTGTTGTAGGTGTCTCTGTTCATACCTTGAAAACGGCCGTTTGTTGTGGCGTTGGTTCAACTCGAGTGAGTATTGTTGGAGTTGGTATATTGACTGCCTCCGTGTACGTTCGTACTGGTAAGGCTATAGGTGTCACTAGGGTTTGTCGATTTTTAAATGCCTTAGGTATTTTGCCTGCCCGGTATTTTTTGCCCGTAGCAAGGCAAAAAAGACAATTTATGCCTTCGCCTTGCCCTTAAAAATAAATGCCGGGCAAAAAGGCAATAAATGCATGGCAAAAATGGCAAAAATTATGGCAACAAAAAACTTCGCGAAAAATATTTTGCGGGGCATGTTGAGGTGCAGCATTGTGCCATGAAGAAGTCAAACCTGTTCAGCAGACTCAACAACAATGAGTATGCCACGATTATAAATCGAAAATTTGGAACAAATGTGAGAATGCTGGTATATTTGTTTTCAATTTGTAATTTTAGTATACATTCAAAAGTGTTTAACATTATATTAACCGACAATACTCATCCAATTTGTCACTTTTTGGGAACTATTGTCTAAGTCGAAACTATCGCCAAAAATATGCGAACACAAACTATAACAATTTTCCAAATCACTATCAGAATACGGTTCCTCAAATATCAATATAGTTTCAAGTTCATCGCCGGTTTTTTCATCACCTTCATCAATTTCATTGAGGCTATTAAAATCTGACAAAGTGTATGCAAATAAGTAATTGTACATCGAATCCACGATCCCACAATGTTTGAAAGCCTATTTTAAAGTTAGCCAAGGTCGGAGCAAGCACTAATGATGGCGGAAATAGAGCTTTCCATGAGCATAGTTAATTTATGCCATTTTTGCCAAGGTAAAAAATATTAAATGCCAATTCTGCCAGAATGGCATAAAAAATCATTTTTGGCCCATGTTAATAAATGCCTTAAATGCCTGCCAAATTTGCCATTTATGCCAAGGCATTTAAAAATCGACAAACCCTAGGTGTCACCAACTGTGATGTCCTTTCGGTATTATTCCTAGACTCTGTCGGGGGTTGTGGTGGTGTTGGAGTTTTGTCTCTCCGAACTCTTGTGTTGGGTGGGTCTTCCAGACGATTACCTGACCTGTCGCCATCTCGTCGCTTCCTAGCCTCGGATGAAGAATCGGGTTCCCTCCGGCGTATCCTGGAGTCCCTGGAGTTGTATCTGTCTCCTGAACTTTCTCTCGAACTTGCCGGTCTAGTTTCCTCACGGCTCTCTCTTGCTCTCCCGGGTCCTCGTCCGAGTGGGGGGTTGAAGTCTAGGTTGGCCGCGTTCCTTGGGCCGTCTGTTCTTCTCTCCTCCACTGGTTCATTGCGATTGGCTGGTCCGTAATTTCTTTCAATCCGTCTGGCTGCCTCCTCCCGATGTGCTTGCTCCTTTTCTTCTCGTGGGTTTCGCCATTCACTTACGTTTGGGATGTGTACCTTATTTATTCTGAAATCTTGATTTTCCGTGAAGCTTCTTCTCTCGGATCTTTTTGTGGTACTATCCTGCTCTTTTTGTAGACTTTACTTGTAGTCCCATGGATCCCTCAGGTAGTCTCCGTCCGGGATCAGGTCATGTCCTACTTCTTTTTCCGTTTTGTATGGTTTAATCAGCCATGGATCCCCTGGCTGACGGTTTCGTAACCTACAATTTGGAGGTTTCCTTCGGATTGGCGTTGGGTTGAACTCTTGTCCCTTAAATAAGTAGACCAGTTCTTGCGGTGCCCTATTTCTATCCTGAATGTCCTTCTGGTGCTCTGGGAAGCTTATGGAGCCACAATAATGAGGTTCTCTTTTGTAGAGCCTATAATCAATTGGTAGCTCTCTCCCATTCTTGAGCACTCCTAGTAACAGTGAGTGTACTATAAAGTCTCCGCCATCTCGTCCATTGATGATGATGCGGTTCGGAATTCTGCCGTCGATACGGTGGACTACCTCTAACATTCCTGTCCGAATTTGGTAAAATGTTTGCTTGAGGTGGCTCAATATCCGTCTGGGTCACATATTGTGTCCAAAATCTAGGCTTGTCCTCATCGTCGCGATCCACCTCTGGTAGTTTGTCTTCTCGTCGGCGGGATTCGCTGGTTCGAGATTCGTGGTAATCTGTTGTCGGTCATTCTTTTGAAGGTAAAGGATTTTTGGTGATTTAAGTCTTGGCCTACGATTGTGTACGTGCCTATAAGCCGTGACCTACTCCGTCCTTGGGAGTTGAGGTAGCTTATGAGATTGACTTGGTCGCCAACTCTTAATTCAACTTCGTCGGCTCCGAAATAAACACAATCTGGGATCTTTGTTAGGATTCGAGCGTTGCTCATGCACTTTCAGAGTAATCCTGATCTTCTTATTTGTCTTCGGTTTCGGGAGGGGTAACGTCGGATTTGTTGGTGTGCTTCTTCCTGGTCACCTCCTCCGCAAATTTCCGACTTTCTTCCCGTAAATTCTGGATCTCTTCTTGGACTTGTTTCAGCTCCTTCTCTAACCTCAGTCTCTGGTTTGTGAGGTCCACTGAGTAATGCAGTGTCTTTTTGTGTATTCTCGAGATTTTGCTTAAGCCGGCTGAGAATGTCCTCTTGGGGTACATTCAAATCCTCGTCCTCTTCTGTAGATGATTCTACAGGATTGTTTTCGGCTTCTGTAGTGGCTTCTACAGTGCCTTCAAAATTATGGCCGATCACCAGGTGCTGGTAATGACCGTCCTCTTCTGCAGATTTATCTACCTCTTCTCTTCTTTGCTTGACTCTCGCCTGGTCACTTCGTCTTGAGCTTTCTGAATTGCACTTCTCAGTTCTTGCTCTTCCTTCCGGCTTGGCTCTATGGATTGATTGACTTGGCCTATTCTCTCCCTCAGGCGCCGGGTCCGATCGTTCAAGATCAGTAACTCGTTCTGTTGTTCTTGACTTGGTGGACTGTCTGTTGAATTTTACTTGAGTGGGCTGTTACACTGCCTCTTGCTCATCTGGGTTTACTGACGTTATTTCGTTTGCTGCTTTTACTGGCTGCTCTTGGTTTGTAAGTCTCTCAGTATTTTTTGTAATGCCTGGATGACTTGTCTCCGTTCTTCCAGTTCCTTCTCTAGTCTGCGAAGTTGGGTCAGTAATCCCCGGTTCAAATTCTTTGTTCCTCTGATGGTTGCTTCTATGCTGATTTCCGAGCTTTTCATGAGGCTTTGATGGGATCTGGTGCGAACTACTTAATTCATTAAGTGTTCCGGAATGAGTGTCTTCTTTTGTTTCACTGTCTTCCTGAGCTTGGTGCTCTCCTCCTGGAGTTGTTTGATGATCTCTATTGATTCTTTCAGATCCCTGTGCTGGCTGTTCACCTTTCTACTTAATTCTCTCACTTCGCCTTCGAGGTGGTAAATCTTTTTCTTGGCGTTGAGGTATTTCCAGCGGACAAGTTGATGTTCCTTCAACTGTCCCGATATTATTCCTCCCAGTTCCGGGATTGTGAATTGGTTCACCGGTGCTTGTGAGCTCGGAGTGGTCTCTGTCATTAATTATGAGTTGAGTTTTTTCGCCACTTACTGGAATTGTTCCTGTGACTTGTCCAATCTGTCTGCAATTTTCTGAATTGAATCTCTCACCTTGTGAATTTCTTTGAGATTCGTTTCGTACCTTACTTCTGTTCTGGAAAGTTGTTAAACAATTCTCTCCTGCTCTTCTATTTGTTGAAGGATTCGTTGCCTGAGACAAATCTCGTTCTCTTTGGCTTGAATCAGTTGATTTTGCAGGATTTCTATAATTTGAATTAATTTCTTTCGACTGAGACTCATCAAACTGATTACTTACTTTTTCTGTGTTGGTCTTTCCAATCCTAGACAGAAATTTCTGTACTTCAGGATCTCGTCTCGCATCTGTGAGGTTAACAGTGCAATGTGTTCTTCTATGTTTTGCTTGTGAGCTTCGTACCTGCGAATCTTCAGCAACGTCTTTATGTTTTCTGACTGTAACTTGTTCACCTCTTGTTGTAGCCTCTCTATGTTCCTGTGTCTTGGAACGTGTGTAGTATGGGTAACTTTCGGTTGAAAATTCCCGTGAGTTTGAGTGATTTCTTGCTGTGGAATTTCCGTCCTGCAGCTTCTCTGTTGTCGTGGGCAGTTATCGATCCTTTGATGGATCTCCTCCTCTTCCGAATCCTCCGGCTCTAGCATTATCCACTCCTGGGGTAACCTGTGACTCTGAGTAGCTCTCGGCTGAGAACTCTCTGTGTTGTCTGTTACCGTAGGGTTGTGTTTTCGAACTTTGTGAGATTTCCTGACCCTTTGAGAGACTTTCTGGCTGTGAAAATCCTTTATGAAAATCTGAGTCCTTTCTTCTCTGGATTCGGGGTGATTTGCGAATTTTAGTAGCTTTCGGCTGAAAACTCACTTGTTTGTCTTTCTCTCCTGGGTTGAGTGTCTGAACTGTGTGAGTATCTTTCGGATGAAAAATCTCCAGTTCTTTCCGCTGTGTCAAACGGTGGTACTTTAAAAGTTACCTTCTTGTTTGACTTCTCACTGCTGTCTGTTATGGTCCAATTTTTCAAAATTGACCGGAGTTTATTGATTGAAGATTCTGGCACTTTGTTCCAATTCCTCTTGGTGACTAATTCAATTACGTCCGAGTCTAAGTCGTAGCTAAATTCGTCCTCAATGTCTCCTCGCTGGAGGCACTTCTTGAGCCTTTCTACGTGAACCTTTTGTCTTTTATTTGAGTTTCTTAAATCCTGGATGATATAATTATCCTTGGCTAAAACCTCAATGATAACAAAAGGTCCCTTGTATAGGTGAAGGAAACGTTCACTTTTTCCGACTATTCTGGTTGGCGTGAATACTCTGACTGTGTCTCCGATTTTAAATTTCACTAGCCTTCTCTTTCGGTCGTACCACTCCTTACTGTATTCCTGTCTTTCCCTTATCTTTTCCAAAGCTTTGTCCAGTCTAATTTTTGCTTCCTCAGCACTCATAAAATTAGTGTCGATACTGCTTAAACAAAGCTGTAAGTTGAAATCATATACGGGTTGTCGCCTAAACATCATAAAATAAGGAGTTTCTTTGGTCACGTCATGGTGACTGCAATTATAAGCATTTATTAAAAACGGTAAACAAGTGCACCATAAAGGTTGGTCTTTTTGTTTGTAATGACTCAGCATAGTACTTATAGTTTGTACCATCCTTTCTATTTGTCCTACACTGTTATGTCTTAATGCTGTCGAAGTGTAATGGTTTAAGCATAATCGCCTAAGTAATGCTTGAGTTATTTCCGCTCTGAATTCGTATCCTCCGTCGCTCAGCAAGTTTTTGAACAGTCCATACTTGAGAACTACCTTATGCAGCAAAAAATCTGCGATTCGTTCCGCAGTTTTATCTGGAATAGCTTCGGCTATCACATATTTTAACACGTAGTCCTGGGCAATTATTATGTACTTGTTTCTTTTTACACTGATCGTCATGGGTCCTATGAGATCAATGCATAGTGCATCTCCTACATTTTCTATCCTTATAAGGTGTAAAAGTCCTGCGGGTTTCATTCTCATGGAGCCGCTTGACAGCTTTCACATGACATTACATACTTAGGGTTTGAGACATTCGTGTTTTTCCAAAAGTATGACTTGTTGAGTCTATGTAACGTTTTTTGAAATCCTAGATGACCTCCACATAAAATGTCATCGTGAGCTTTGGATAGTAAAAAATTTCTCAAAACCCTGGGTACGTATAATTTACGTCCCTCTTTATGTTCCACTATTAGAATGCCTTCCTCATCTAATACATACTTGCGGTACTTTTCTTGCTCCCTCCAATTAAGTTTATGAAGCACCTTTATCTTTTACAAAATGAGTAGGCAGTCTGGGTCATCCTTTTGCATCTCCTTGAGATTGTGTTCATTCAGTAATGTTACTTGTTTTTCTTCCTCTAGCGTCCTACACACAGGCATGTGTGTAGACTGATTTTCCTCGCTAGCTTCACACCCTTGTAGTGCATAAGCTACGACAAGTGATTTTATGACATGAGCCTTGGCTGTGCCTTCGCTCTCTTCATCTTCACTTTTTTCTGGATGGTCAGCGTGAAAGTCTCTGGGTACATGTAGCGTCGTTTTAATCGCTGCATTGCTAGGCACTTTCAGTGGCTGACACTTCATTATTCTTCCGTCTGTGAATTTTATTTCACCTTCCCGGATATTTTGGCGTAATTCTTGACCTGAGCTGGCTTGTAAGGATAATTTTGCCTCCGAATCCTGCATGGGTGCGTACCCTTGGATACTCGCCGGTTTTTGTTTTTCCTCCGAGTTCCAGAGTGCGGACCTTTGCTGAATTAAATTCATCCAAGTTTTAATATCTTCCAAAATTTTCTTGGCTTTGATTGATGTCTCCCGTTTTTGGGTTATTGAAATCTTCTGCCCTGTATATTGAAGTATCCTCTTCAATAGGGAGCGCAGTCGGTATTGATAATTGCAAAATTCTTTCCACTTTTATGTATTGTTCAAGTTTGCTGACTGGCCTGGGATTCATCCATGTCTCCTCGAACAAAAGTTGGTCATCATTCGTCGTGGGGTTATTTCCGGACGGACTGAACTCAGCCGCATTGTCTTTTTCTTCCAGTTTTGGTTGGGTCTGTTCCTTCTGGACATCTTCCTGAATTTCATCTGGCTTGTCCTCCGGATTTTCTGTGTTGGTGGCGTATCGGGTAGCTGGATGGTCTGTTGCTGTATTTTTATTCGCAGCAACCCTCCCGCTTTCCACGTTTGCCATTTCACTGGTCGTCTCATTTTGGACTTTATTCTGCTCTGAGTCGGGATCTACAACTATGGTAAGGGTCTGTTGCTCAGCTTGATTAGCATCAACTGGTCCTTCCATTGTTGTCGGTTCCGTTATCATCTGTTCATCGGAGTTCCTTCTGGATTCTTGGTGACATCTGTTCCGTATTTTCTTCTCTGGCATGCTGTGATGACATTGGATTTGTAATTGGTGCTGGAGCGTGAGACTGCCCTGTCTCATATCCATTACCAATTATAATTTTTATGTTCTCTTTCTCATCCTTCCTCGTGCTATTCACTTGCTGTGGAGTTGAAAATTCTTATTTATCAATGCCTGCATTATGTGCTTCAATGTCTGCTATTTTTCTGAGGTTTTCCTCGTAGATGTATTCGTTTGAGAATTTCCAGCTCCTTTTCGTCAGGATCATCTGGTCGGAATTTGTGGATTATCACTATCTCGTCTACGGATAATTTCCATTCTTAAAGCGTGGACCTACCGAGTGTAATCTGGTTTACTCGGTCTTTCACGCGTGAAGCATGGTTTTGCCAGTCCTTTTCTTCCAGTTCGGGATTGTGGACTAGAAATTCGGATCGTGGTTTTGTTACGCTCCGAGGCTGTCCTTTAAGTCTTCCGGACCAAGGATTAGTGTAGCGAGGCTTCTCCTCCTCATCCGTCTCCTCCTCGGAAGTTTGGCTATCCTCATCCGTCCAGAATCTGTCATCCTGATCTTCTTCGAATGTCTCTATAATTGCCACACATGCTGGTGATGGCTCGGACATTTCCGGATACGGTTTTGGGATTTCTGCAATTTCTTTCTTATTCATTTTATGATCTCGTATGGGATCTGGTTCGAAATCAATTACGTGGTCGTCTACATCTGTGAGGTCTTCCTTCGTATATGGTAACGGTGCCCTTGATAAGAAGTCTGCATCTAGATGTAATGATCCCTTTTGCAAGTGATGGAAAAATCAAATTCTTGTAATTTGTTCACGAATTTGCTATTTCTGTAATTTGGGTCTTTTGTGCTTTGAGGTAACATAATGCAAGGTGATCGCTGCGAATTTGGAATTTTCTTAAACAAAGATACTGTCTGAACTTTTGTACTGCGAATACGACTGCTCCTAATTCCAATTCTGTCACAGAATACTTCTTTTCCGAAGCTATTAATGTTCTTGAAGCATAAGCTATTGGATGTTCTCCATCCTCATCCTGTAATACACAGCATCCAAATCCTGCGATTGAAGCATCCGTATGTAGTATGCAATCTAATTCTGGATTAAAATGTTTTACCACTGGATGAGTCATTAACTTGCTCTTTAGGATGTTAAATGCTATGGTTGCATCTGTACTACATTGAAAGCATCTAATTCTCTTTTGACCTTCTGATTTTCCCTTGCTTCCAATACATGATTGTGAAATGGGATTTGCAGTCTTGGCAAAATCTTTGATGTACTTCCGGTAGAAGCTGCAAATTCCGAAAAATCTTCTTGCTTCTGTTTCAGATTTGGTACTGCTACATGTCGTATTGCTTCTACCTTGGCTGGATCTGGGCTTGTACCTCCCATGGATAACTTGAATCCCAATACGACGACTTTATCAAATCCAAATTTACATTTTGTGGGTTTGAACTTGAAGTTTTTTTGCTGGCTCTCAGGACAATTTCCTCTAGAGATGCCAATTTATCAAGTAAATTTATTCCATATGAGATTACATCATCGAAATATACCATCGCTCCTCTGAATTTGAGTGAGCCTAGCATCTGATCTGCCGCTTTCTGGAATGCTGATGGTGCAATCTTGACTCCCATTGGTAGTCTCTTGAATGCATAAAGTCCATCCGGTGTGATGAATGAGGTGATGACTTGGTCGTGCTCGTGAATTAGTAGCTGGAAAAATCCTGATTCCATGTCGAGAGTGTCGAACATTGCGGATTTTCCAAATTGCATGAGTATATGTCTTCGATTCTTTCTAGAGGGTCAACTTGATCTTCGATTGTTTTATTGAGTGCTCTATAATCAACGACTGATCTGAAGGTTCCATCCTTCTTCTTAATTAGGAATAGTGGGCTACTGTAGGGTCCGTTGACTTCCTTAATGATGTCTGCATCCAACATTTTCTGTACCTCTTCCCGTACTTTCTGTCGCTCTACTGGTGAGCATGGAAAAGGTTTTGCTTGCACAGGTGGATTATTGTCTGTATGAATTCTGATGGGATGAACCCATGCTGGCTCTTTTAAATCAGCCTTACTAAATGCGAAGCATTCTGGGTATCGTGTCAAAAGTGCTCGATATTTACTCCTTGCTTCTTCTTCAAGTCCTTCAAAAATGTCAAAACAATCTACCTGTTCCTGTGTGAGACTTTTGCTGGCATCACGAAGCTGGTTACGCTTGATCTTGATGAGGTCAAAGCTCTCCTCAGCATGACCAATAGCTGTCTTTTCATACATTGTTTGAGGACTTGGTGCAGGATTAAATACGTACGCAAAGGGTTCCTCCCTGGGTACTACTCCTGCTGCATCTAAAAGTCGCTTACTGCTGTATAGCTTTTCAGATGGTTGTAGGTAAAAATCCCTTGTAATTCTTTTTGTTACGCGGATTGGTACTTTGAAATGTCCATAAGCTCGAATCGTTACTGTTGCATATGGATTTTGCTGGTCGTTTCGCTGTATTAAATGCGAAGACCGATCTGACTACTTCCGTGTCAGCTTTTTTTTCTCCTATGTAGAGGTGAGTGTCTCTGCCCATAGGCACTGTGCAGAACATGTCGCTTCGAATTTCCAGATTCTTGAAATCTAGCGTTATTCCGTATTTTGTCATCCGATCTTCTCCCATGATCATTTTTGGTTCTAGTGCTTCCATGACTAGACCTTTGAATAGTAGTTGAACTTCTTCAATCATCATCGTGAATCTTGTTAAACAGATGGGTTTGACTAATTCTGTGTTTGCGACTGAAACTCTTAATGTACTTGGTACTTCCTTAATTTGTGCGCAATCTGGTAATAAATTTCTTTGAATACATGACCTTGTAGCTCCTGAGTCTAATAGTGTGGGTATTACCATACTGCAAATTTGAACTTGTAATGTTGATTTGTTGCCTTTTGCTATTCGACATGGATTAATATATACAATCTCCGTCTTCATCCTTCTCCTCCACTTCCATTTTTGTGATCATTGCATTTATTCGTTCTTGAACATCTCCGGTTATTGGGGGTGCGTCCCCCTCCGGGAGTTTTCCGAAGGCTACGGACTTGCTGGCCGTCTATTTGGGCAATTTCTCTTGACATGGCCTGGATTTGCACACCCGTAGCATACCGGCTCATTTTGTGCTGGCTCCAATGCGAGTTGGCCTGGCACTGGTTGTGCCTGCTCTGGATATTCGGGATGTCCATTCCATGTGCTTGCTCTGTCGACACTCTGATGGTTTCGGTCTCTTGAGTTACTTCGGCTTCTGTTTCCATTTCTGTTGCCCTGAAATTGTTGTTTGTTCCTCGGTGGGTTTTGGTTCCTCGGTGGGTAACCTTGACCTCCTTGGTTATATCCGTCGTTTCTGTACTGAGGTCTTCCTCTATCCTGGTTATTGTATTGTCTGTCTGGTTTAGGTGTTCTTCGCCCGTTATTAAAATTTCCTCGGTCCCTATTTGGTGATGGGTATCGGTAATCCCTGTTGTCTTTACGGCTTCGGTTCCCGTAATTATTGTTTTTCTCGTAGCCATGGCTGTTGTTGCGGGAGTTGTTGAAGTTTCCTTGACCTGAATTTCGCCCGCGTTGGTCATTATTGTTGGTGGCTCGGGTCTTCTAAACTCCGGCTGATCCCTTATGGCCGCTACCTTGACTATTTCCGTTTCCATTGGTACTGCCTTCATACCTGTGGTCAATTGTTCTAGCATCTGTTGAGCTTTTACAAACCTTGTTTCTATGGATTCTGCTCCGTCCGTCTTGCGATCCTCGTGGTATTTCTTGATGGCGTATACGAGGTCGGGTACATAGTCGACATCACAACCTCTGCATATGACCACGTATTCGGGTGTTAATCCTCCTCGAATTAAACGCATCTTCTCTATATCTGGAAGGAGCCTGCCAACTCTGTTGATCAATGCTAATTTTGCATCTATGTAGGCACATGGGTCTTCATCTGGTTGCAACTTGCGCTTTTCCATGAGAGTACGGATCATTGGGTCGGTAATTGCGTATTATTCTAGAAATTCTTCTCTAAAATCGTCCAAATTTACATTCGCCCAAGCTACACGCTATCCGAGTCTTTGCTCTGCTATCCAATTCTTAATCCAATCCCGTACTGTGGGACTGAATATGAGTTGGACGTACTGCATGCGTGTGGCAATAGTGTCCCCTCCAAACCTGTTAGTCTGGAGTTCGGCTGTTGCAAAAGCTGTTTCGGGGCCATCTTCGCCTGGGTTAAACTCTACCTTGGGAAACATGAATGCTGTCATTTCGTCGTCTAAATACCCTCTTACAGGTGGTTCTTCGACTGGTATCTCCTCAATGTGTATAACTCTGTGTGGAATGGAGGGTACGTAAGGGTTGATGATGTTGATGTACAACTGGTTGATTAGGTTGTTCCGACGTACTAGTTGTCCGTGTCTGAAATCGTTATAGTGATTGTTATGGTCGTTACGATTGTCTTGGTCTGAGTTTTCACCGTTGGAGCTGGATGATGAGCCGTCTCCTGAATCTCCGGGATCGCCTCTCGCTCTCCCTCTTCCTCCTATGCGACGTCCTCCCCAGACTCCTCTTCGCCCTGGGTTCCCTCTTTGTTGAGGTGCTCGTGGGTTATTTTCGTTATTATTGTCCGGTAATGCACGTGGGTTACCCTGACCTGCTCCGCTTGGTCCTGGACCTGGTGGTCGTCGGTTATTATTGCCTATTTGGCGACGTGCACGTAGTGGTGGCCTTTTGCGGCTGTTTCGATCTTTAGTGATTATTATCTGGTATTCTGGATTAAGGTCTTGTAGTTGTAGTCTCGGGAAGAAATGTACTACTCCGCCTTCGTCTATTAACTGAATTTCTTCCTCAGGATCTAATTCCCTTTCTGCTGCTCTTCTTGATGCTTCGTGGAGTTCTTCTACTGGTACTCTTATAGCAAACTCCCCTGGTATCGCCTGTACGATGTTATCGATGTCGTCTACTGCGATCCTGAAATCAGCTTCGTGGAAGTCGGAGTTATTGCTCCTGTATCTTTCGTTTTCTCTTCGTGGAGTTGGTCAATGAACCACTCAATCGTGTACCTGTTCCTCTTCCTCTTCGCTGGAGGTTTCGGCTAAAACTTCGATTTCTGGGTTATATAATAACCGGGTCAGTGCTTCCTGATGGTCGTGCTCATCTATTAACCCTCTAAAAAATTCTGGTGGTACCCTTTGGCGGTGTATTCCGTTAGGTAAGTTAACGTGTCTGTGGTAAAGTCTGTAGTTTCCTGAAATGAAGCTGGTGACTTGACCTGGATCTAATGACCTTCTATTTATTATTTGTCTGAAGGCTGGGCTGGTGGATCGTCACTTGAGATGACCTCCTCGTATTCTGCTCTTGTATCTGCTACTAGGGTTTGTCGATTTTTAAATGCCTTAGGTATTTTGCCTGCCCGGTATTTTTTGCCCGTAGCAAGGCAAAAAAGACAATTTATGCCTTCCCCTTGCCCTTAAAAATAAATGCCGGGCAAAAAGGCAATAAATGCATGGCAAAATGGCAAAAATTATGGCAACAAAAAACTTCGCGAAAAATATTTTGCGGGGCATGTTGAGGTGCAGCATTGTGCCATGAAGAAGTCAAACCTGTTCAGCAGACTCAACAACAATGAGTATGCCACGATTATAAATCGAAAATTTGGAACAAATGTGAGAATGCTGGTCTATTTGTTTTCAATTTGTAATTTTAGTATATATTCAAAAGTGTTTAACATTATATTAACAGACAATACTCACCCAATTTGTCACTTTTTGGGAACTATTGTATAAGTCGAAACTACCGCCAAAAATATGCGAACACAAACTATAACAATTTTCCAAATCACTATCAGAATACGGTTCCTCAAATATCAATATAGTTTCAAGTTCATCGCCGGTTTTTTCATCACCTTCATCAATTTCATTGAGGCTATTAAAATCTGACAAAGTGTATGCAAATAAGTAATTGTACATCGAATCCACGATCCCACAATGTTTGAAAGCCTATTTTAAAGTTAGCCAAGGTCGGAGCAAGCACTAATGATGGCGGAAATAGAGCGTTCCATGAGCATAGTTAATTTATGCCATTTTTGCCAAGGCAAAAAATATTAAATGCCATTTCTGCCAGAATGGCATAAAAAATCATTTTTTGCCCATGTTAATAAATGCCTTAAATGCCTGCCAAATTTGCCTGCCAAATTTGCCATGGCATTTAAAAATCGACAAACCCTATCTGCTACTGCTTTGAAGTTAGCGTCTATTGCAGGTATGAAATTACGTTGGATGACGTTGTCTTCTCTGTTGAAGTAAATTAATCGTCTCACCTGACCTGTCCACGTTGCTTCGTTAGTGATTTCTCTATCTCTACGCCTGTCGTCGGCTCGAGCTAATGCTTGGCGGGTGGTAACCCTGTTGCGAATGAGATTGCGCTCTATAGCGTCGTTCTCACTGAAGTAGATTCTTCCACTTGGTCATAACCAAGTATCTACTGCGAATTGCGGGTTATCGAGCCAACTTGAGCCTGCTTGACCTGTTGACATAGCTTGAGGTGCCGTTGGTGGCCTCGTTACGCTTCGGGTTGGTCGTGTAGTGACTGCTGTAGTTGTATTAGTTGTTGGCTGATTTATTGATCTGCTTATGAATCTCTCTCTGGGTTGAGGGGGTATTGCAATAGTTGTTGCAAGTTGTGTTGCTATTGTTGTTGGTACCACCGGTGATCTTAGTGTTTCACCTTGGGTGTACGACCTGTTGCTACTTAAGGTAGTGTCTGGTTGTCTAACGATTATGTCCGGTACTGGGTATGGTATCAGTTCTCCTCCTTCAATGAGGGTCCTGTCGTCGTTGGAGGTCCTGGTTACCAGGTCTCGACCTTGTAAAATGTGACCAAAAATACCTGCTCGTCCTATCGGTAGGTTATTGTATAGTGATCCTCCTGGGGATTGGTACACCGTGAATCGTTCGCGGTTGTTAAAAGCCTGGTAGTAGGTACCGTCTACGTTTCTGATGGTCCGTACTACTGTCTCAGATGGCTGTTGCTCTCGAGTAATCTGTCCTGATTGTACTAGACTTCTTAAGGTTACCGTATTGATGGTCAAGGCTAGTACGCGTAAAGCATGGACTGGTGGGTGAGTTTAAACTCTTCCTCCGGGTGACTGGTATACCCGTTGTGATACGAAGTCGACGTCGTCGTCGTCGTTGAATTCGGTGTTTACGTATAATTTGCGTGTAGCCCTGGTTGGTCTAGTACTAACCGAGCTACTGTGCTTAAGTGCGTAGATGAATTCTCCTCTGTAGGAGTTTCCAAGTCGTCTAGAACGGTTTGGTTCCTAAACCGTAAATTTAGTCGAGTTGGTTGGTTCCTGGGCGTAGTTTCTATTGCCCTTTGGGTTTCTTGAGTAACAGGTGTAAGCTGTGCTGGGTTTACCTGTAGAGTTATATCCTGTGTTACGTCGGGGTGATGTAGCAGTCTTTGCTCTGCTGTCCCCGTGGTGTTGCGACAAGAATTACCTGACCTCGGGGTTACTCCGGGTTTCGGTGTAGAGTCCAGAATCGTCGTTGGCGTACTTGTCTTGACTCCTGTGAGTGTCTTGGGTATTTTCGAGATGGTCTCGCTATTGGTTGGTCTGCTACAAGTGTCTCTAAATTGGTTGGTTAGGTTGGTACCTTGGTTTTCACCTGAAGGTTGCCGTACCTGTTCACCTGTAGTTCCTGTCGTCGTTGGGTTAATAGATGCTGGTCTCGTATTGGTAAAGCTTGAGTTGAGGTTGTTGATCTCGACCATGGGAATTCTGTAGGTTCGTCTAGGCGTTTTACCAGAGGATGGGGTTCTTGGTGCAGGTTTTACCTGGTCGTCGCTATCTGTCCCACTGTTTGCTCGAGATGATGTTAGAATAAGGCTTTTGACCTTATTAAGTTGTGTTGTGGTGGGTTTCCTTTCCCCAAATTTCTTTTTTATTTCTTATGCGACAGCTATGTCGGCTGCGCTGGGTTCTCTTGTTGAGGTGGAAGCGGTAACTTGGGTTGGTTTTGACGTTTGTGGTTGCTCTTTCTTTATTTTCCTGGATAGTGAAATGGGTTTACCACTTGGTCCTGTTACTGGTTGAGTGATTGGTTGACTGTTGAGGTCAATGTAGTTTCTAGCGAACCTTGATCTCTGCGGTGTGCGTACCTCTTGGTTGGGTAATACTGGATCTATGAGATCGGTACGTCGTAATCCCTGATAAACTGCTCTATCTTCGAACTCTGGGCGGTCTACTATGTCGTTGGGTCCTACTCTTACCCTTGACGATGGTTCTAACAAACCTGATTTTGGATTTCGTGCGAATGGTGGGTGCCGTGCGTTGTACCTTAAATACCTGCTTAAAATGTCAGTACCATGAGGGTCTACGACTGTACGTTCGTTTGTCTCGTTGTTATTTGGGTCTTGATCTGAGCCTGACCTCTCTTCACTACTTGAGTACGCTCGAACTCGTCGTCTCCTATTCTGGGTACCGGTGTGTCTCCTAGCGTATACTACCGTTGTATACCTAGGTTGATCGTTAAAGAAAATTTGGCCACCTTGGTGACGTTCTCTACTTCCGAAAGATAATACGCGCCTTTCTAGTAGATTTCTGATTAATTCTATCGGGATGACGAGGTTGTCTCTAATGTTCCTACTATGTGCGAGTGCACGCCTTCTCAACTCCTCAGTTTCGTCCCAATTTGGAACTCTATTATGCGCTCGTGTGTGAATAATCCGTGCCAAATTAATAAAGAAATGTGTCCATTGGACCGTACCTGTGAAGGTGTGACGTGCTAGCCTGTGGTAGACCTCTATCCAGTGTCCTTCCAACTCTCTTACCACGAGAAAATTTTCGGTTAGATTCCTCGGAAAGTCTTCTGATCGCGTTAGCTCCTCAAAGAGACCTTCAGGTATCTCTACACCTGTGTGTATTCTCAGTTGTATGAGATTTGTTTGCACTAGACTTGCTTCGTTACTCACTGGTACAATCTGCGGTATTTGTTCTACTGCAGAACCTTCCTGTACTGGAGTTTAAGACACCTGGCTGAATGTTCTTTGACGTATTGTGTCACCTCTGTTTGACAATGCCGGTGTAAATCTCAATTGTAATTGCTGTTGCAGTTGTAGTTGTACTGATGCTTGGTCACGCTCACTCTCCTTACTACCGTTGGTTTGGTTCACTTCCTTTGTGACTGAGTTTACTGTTGGTATTTGTTGATGATCTACGTGTGGAGTTATTTGTCCAGTAGTTTTGTTGCTCAATACCTCTTTATTCTTATTAACTGCATCCGGTTAGGATTGTGCAACCGTTGGTTGAGGAATATATGTATGTATGTATGTATGTATGTATGTATGTATTTATTAAGTACTTCTTGGCACATATCCATAGTACATTTAAATTACACCCCAGTTTATGATTTACATTGTTCAACTTCCTTACAAGTGAGAGTCTTATACCGGACCTCATCGGTTTACATCAACCCGGTGACTGTGTGCAATTAGTGGGACCATATGTCCATCCCCTGCATACAGCAGGTACATGCACCTTTCACACACAGCCTAGTGTATAGAGAGAGATCGAAAATACCCAGGGAGTTATGCGGGGTGAGCTGGAGTCGAAGCCGACTCCTCTGCAACCGAACAGATACGCTACACCACCGAGGCGCCGGGCCACCTCTTGAAGATCGGCTACTACGTACTTTACCAGTTGGTTGAGGAATGTAACTTCATTGTAACTTCATCATGAACTTCATTCAAAAGGAGGAGTAAAAATGTCCCCAGAAAAACCAATTTCAGACATATGATTCGAAAATATTGTTATTATATTTTCAGGAATATTTTCATAATTTGGTTGAAGTCAATCATTTTGGAGTTTTGAAACGTAATCATTTTTTAAAAAATGTCCTACAATTTTGACAAACATTGTATGTATATAGATTTGCTGATTTTGGAACTTCTAAGAAATACTAAGAATGATCTATCTTCTATATTTCTTTTTGTCCCCCATGTGGGGTAATTTTGATTTTATTGAACTGCATAAAGATAACTTTGACTTTAGTGAATCAGTAAGTATTGTACATAATTTCGATTTTTATAAAAAATGGATCCGCACCATTTTGCTTCCAAACGTTTTCTTCAAGTGAAATTAATTTCCTCCTCAAACAATAATAATTAATATGGAACTGAATTCTCAATTAGAAATAAAATTCCTGCAGTTGAATATGGAATTCACAAAAATATTTGGCCTACTTCCTACTAAATTGAAAAAAAAACATTTGTATTAAAGAAATATATCGTCGGCAAAACTTGCTAACCGGCTAAAATAAAAAATGTTTAGAATAAAGACCGGCTATTTCGCTTTCGCTACAAACTCTAAAGTGAAACCCGGCCATAATTCGCTCATCGGCCATATCATGTAAGTGGAATGAAGTACACCCCCACTTTTAAACAATTCCCCTCCACTTCCCCTCCACTTCCCCTTCACTTCCCCTCCACTTAAACAAACTTACAGAACTTAAACAAAACTTATAGACATTTTAGAAATCCACACAACTCCTTATTCGCTCTGATGTGGTATGCACAGCTCCAGTAATGGGATTATTTCACTCAACGCTCTATTCTATCAGGTAAGTGTACTGAGATTTGCTCTGTGCAAGCGGCAATTAAAGTTTTATCGCCAGTATCTACTTCATGACCGATGAAAAGAGATTTTAGTAAGAGTGGCCAATACATCCAAACTCATCTGCCACATTTTACTCAACCTTGTATAAACTTATTTCCACGTCAAACTGTTTACTTACATAGAGTTTGTTGTTATAATATCCATAATTGAAGCGTCACTACGAATATTTTGGAGCAATCCATAACATTTGCTATTATGGATGCCAGTTACCTTGTCCGGATAATTTAAACCTCTTCACATGCATTACAATTTCAGCAGACCCTTAGTAAATTTTATTTTAAGTTAATATTTACCTTTTTGGCTTTTTGCATTTGCGGTCTTTGATGATAATGGTTCATGCCTGCAAAATATTCGTTTTAAATAATTGAAAACGATCTTCGAATTAAAATACTCTTATAATCTATTGTTACTATTTCTTAAAGTTGAAGAGCATTTGTGTTTATTCGAAGAATTCGATGAGTCTTGTTCTTTTTTAAAATTGGAAGGAGTTTGTGGGGAGTATAGAAATAACCCCTCCGACATTACCCCTCCGCGCATGATCCCTCCGGTGACAATCCCTTCGGATATTTTCCCTCCTGCAGTTGGAGATTATCCCTCAGTCGCATGAGTTGGTTCGTTGGTGGTAGTGTTTCTGTTCGGTATCGGGAATTCCCGAGGTTCCGGTTCGGTTTCGGTTCCGGTACGGTTTCGGGTCAACGTTTTAAAGAACCGTTACATTTCGGTCCGGTTTCGGGTCATCGGTTTATGAACCGTCAAATTTCGGTCCGGTTTCGGGTACAAAAATCAAAACCGAAAGTTTTCGGGAATGGTTTGTTAAAGCTGCCGTTTTGTATGAAAACGCGAAACTTGCATTTGGCCAGCATTTGCCAACTATCATTTGAAAAGGCGATACAATTTTGGCTTCCATAAAAATGAATCATATACATTTTCTGACTGTTCGGAAAGGAACCTGAACCGGTTCGGGAACCGCTTTTATTTTCCGGATCGGTTCCGGGAAGCCAAAAATGTCCCGGACTCGAAAATACCGGTTCCGGTTTTGGGAAGAGAATTGGGATTTTTTTCGGTTCGGGAAAACGAGTCGGGTCGAGTCCATGTTTTGGTACCGTTCAGAAACACTAGTTGGTGGTACGACAGCATGTGTCACTGCAACTTAAAATTAGATTGCAGTTGTTATAGTAAGCGTGATTCCTAATTTGTTGCACGGTTGCACCCAAATCATAACAAAAACAATAATAAACTACGGATATTCTTATTTCGCCAATTACATTGACTTGCTTAAGTAAATAAACTGCAATGCTCTATAGTTCAAAATGAATGAGACTCGGTCAGTCAGTAGTAACATTCCACCTGCTCCCGATTATATTCGAAAACGTTGTTTTTCCTACTTGCTCTGTTTCAAAATGAGACAAACCAATTGGAATTCCTCAAAGCTATTCAGCATTGCCTTCACGATCTAACTAAATATATTATTTTAGCGTTTATTTTATTTATTGACTACATAGCGTTGCCATGAAAAAATGCTTCTGTTGTTTCAATCAATGGGTTATCTCCATTTTTGGAGGGATTGTCTACGGAGGGATTATGTCAGAGGGGTTGTATCCGGAGGGAATATATCCGACCACAGTTTGCGGATATATTAGGTTAGATTCAGCACTCTAGTAACATATCCATGTTCGTACTTCGTACTTGAGCTTCTATTGGGGAAAAAATTCTTGTCCCGTCCCCGTCCCGTTATTTTTTCAAAACCTTTGTCCCCAGTCCGGTCCCGACAATCAGGACACGGTGACAAAATCCATGTCCCCGTCCCGTCCCCAAAATTTTAAAAAAGTGTTGTCAGCGGTCCCGACAATCGGGGCATGTGAACAAAATTCCTGTCCCGTCTCGATAATTACTAAAAACAGCTGTCGATATTCTCACACCGAAAATCAGAACATGAGTAACTATCAGAGCTGTCCAAAAGACATGTTATTTTAAATACATGTATTTCAAATACGTATTTCAAATACATTTTTGTATTTTGTATTTTCGTCGCTAAGTATGTATTTTGTAGTTTGTATTTTGTCTTACGATGCAATGTATTTTGTAGTTTGTATTTTGTCTTACGATGCAATGTATTTTGTAGTTTGTATTTTGTCTTACGATGCAATGTATTTTGTAGTTTGTATTTTGTCTTACGATGCAATGTATTTTGTAGTTTGTATTTTGTCTTACGATGCAATGTATTTTGTATTTTGTATTTTGTCTTACGATGCAATGTATTTTGTAGTTTGTATTTTGTCTTACGATGCAATGTATTTTGTATTTTGTATTTTGTCTTACGATGCAATGTATTTTGTATTTTGTATTTTGTCTTACGATGCAATGTATTTTGTAGTTTGTATTTTGTCTTACGATGCAATGTATTTTGTAGTTTGTATTTTGTCTTACGATGCAATGTATTTTGTAGTTTGTATTTTGTCTTACTTAAGTAAAGTAAGCAATGTATTTTGTAGTTTGTATTTTGTTCGCTTTATAAGCTACTTGTGTTTTTGTTGGCGCACTTTCTTTGGGTTTGAAAATTCCGTTTATGCCAAAAACCAATCACATCAATGAAGTAAAACGAAATACAATCGTTTTAACATCCCATAAAACTAAATTCCAGATTTTGGATGTTCTACGTTTCAAGTATGTATTTTGTATTTTGTAGTTTGAATTTTCGTCGCCTGAAGAATGTATTTAGTATTTTGTAGTTTCTACGTTTTGAGTATGTATTTTGTATTTTGTAGTTTGTATTTTCGACGCCTGAAGAATGTATTTTGTATTTTGTAGTTTGTATTTTCGACGCCTGAAGAATGTATTTTGTATTTTGTATTTTGTATTTTCGACGCCTGAAGAATGTATTTTGTAGTTTGTATTTTCGACGCCTGAAGAATGTATTTTGTATTTTGTAGTTTGTATTTTCGACGCCTGAAGAATGTATTTTGTAGTTTGTATTTTCGACGCCTGAAGAATGTATTTTGTAGTTTGTATTTGGTGAGCATGTATTTTGGACAGCTATTGAGTTATGACAAGTATTACGCAGAAAATAAAAACTAATTTGTATTTCATGTACTGTCACCCATAGATGCACATTTACTTTCGCACTCGCATTCAGTTCAAATTGAATGAACTGCACTTATCCTCGCACTGATATGTTAAACATTGTCAAGTCTGCACTCAAACTCGTCCTCATGAGGACAGAAGACTAGAATTTGATCCTCGCACTCGCACTCATGAGTGCATTTGATATGTATATATGCAAGCATACCTGACTTATCCATAATATAAAAATAATACATAATAATACAATAGTATAATAATTTCGTTCCGTATTTATTTTTACATGTAATTTTATTATATTAATAAGCAAATAAAACTACATGTATCACTTTCAAAATGCGTTTTCAAGTTGGAATATTTTTACGAAAAGAAAATGATCAGTTTGAAATGATTAACACATATGAGCATACAACAAATGCTTGCAATTGCTACGAAGATGATAAAGGCTAAATTCTTTCAAATGGTTATTTGTATATGTTTAGTTTAACGATGCGAAGATCACGGTAGCACAAAATATTTTCAATTGCAGGCCTTTTAAGCCTAGATTGTTGTTATTTGAACAGGTCTCCATGGTTACAAAAATAGTTTTTCGCTTTCTTGCTTTACATTTTTCACTCATTTTTGAAATCATACGATTGACACAACATTATTATTATTTCGTTTTAATTTTGCGTGATTGTACAAAATTGTACAATCCTAAAAATATACAAACCTAGCAGTAAATCGCATTTTTTACACAAGAGTGCAGAGTATTGCATTTTTTTAAAAAATGAGTGTATATTTTTGTGTTCTCGTCCTCGCACTCATTAATAAACAAATCTGTGGTATGTACTCGCACTCATGATTATGAGTGCACGGTTGTAATAACATGCACTCGTCCTCAAAGTAAACTCGTGAGTACACTGAGTGCGAGGTGAGTGCGAGTGCTGCACTCAGTCCTCATGAGGATGTGCATCTACTGTCGACGCAAATGGAAATGAGAGCTGGCCAATTAAGGACAGGTGTGTTACGCACGCCTCTCCTATCTCCAATTGGCCCATGAATTTTCAAGCTGTTCTGCGCGAAATTAAAGCACGTATGCACATGCAATGTAAATCCCTTCAAGGCTTGATTAAGAAATTTAAACTCGATGGTTGACAGTGTTGACACGCTCCTTACGGTTAAAGTGTCAATCTATGGTTGTCAAACAACCGATGGTTGACAGTCACTCTATGGTTGGAAGTATAAGCCAATCGGAGATACAAGAGGCGTGCGTAACACACCTGTCCTTAATTGGCTAGCTCTCATTCCCATTTGCGTCGACAGTATGCTGTCACCTCCGCTCCGACTATATTGTCGAGTTGGGGGCAACGCGCACAAGTTGCGGATGCGTCATTAGGGGGAGTGACGAAGTGGTCAGAGCTGAGAATAGCTCAGAGTGATCGAGCCATCAAATCCCCACCGGCTAATATCCTTTTAGCAACATTTTGACGTCTAAAGAAAGCAAAATATATATGTAAAAAATATATTTTGCTTCTATTGGGCTACTAAAATTTCAAAAGTAAAATCAGGAAAAACATTATTTACATTTTGAATCAATTAACGCATTTTGAGTCCGAAATAATAGTTCATGAGACTGCAATCTTTTCACGATTATCTAAAAATAGAACTGCATTTTGAGTCTCACGAACAATAGTGTGACTGTCGCTCCTGTTGTAATATGGTGTAAGGGGTCGTTCATTTATTACGTAATGCCAGCTGGGTCGGGGGGGGGGGTAATCATTGTTACAAATCGTTATAAGGGGTGGGTGGTGGCACACTGATTTGTAACGTAACAATGCAATGTACCCATTATGCCACTTTATGCCACCTGTCATTGTATTTTTTGCAGTAAACTTTGCATACAAAAAACTCACATTCAGACTTGATTCACTCGTATACTTCATTATTTGACCGTCAGAAATATTCCAGAATTGGCTAAAATTGGTGGGTCAAGTGTATACAACCATAAAGAACTTTTTGGGCGAAATATTATTGTCATTTACTCAAGACGGATCAGTTATTTGTGCAGTTGAGCAATTATTGCTCTTTGTCCCAAGATTGTGACCATATTTACTACCCAATTTTGCTCTAATGTGTTCAGAATGTAGTACATATTTATTGTATAATGGGTTTTTAAAGCACGCAAGCTCACGGCCCATCTCCACAGGTCAATATGGTACTTCCTGTGTTGACCATAGTTAAACCATTTTAACCTGTGGAGTGCATACCATCGATAATGGGCTTCCGTGCTTTAAAATTCTCTTGTACAATCATATTTACTACAGCCTGACGAAATTTGAAAGGCGGACGATAAATACTGTCACCAACTGTGGGCTACTTCACCTCACCTGTAACCGACCCCATGGGGTAAGGGCAAAAAAAGTCTGCCAGATTATTCCTTATAGTCGTATACATTTATCCCATCCATTTTACGCAATTTGGATACATTCCTGACTACAGTTAAACATTCCGAGTGAGAATATTGAGATTATATCTGTAGCTAATATTCAGGAGAGTAATAGAGCATCACCCCGTGAGATATTTTAGGCCCGTGGTCGCCCGCGGCTCGTAAATGTTTACCCGTGCCCGCCCGGCCCGAAATTAAAGTTCAACGATAAAACCCGGCCCGGTCCGTAAAATTTAAAAAAGCCCGTAGCCCGCCCGCTAATACTAGTTCAGCTTGCAAATCCATATCTATAGACCCGGAACAATTTGCTTATTCGATTTTGCATTTTCGACTTTTTTGAATTAAATTAGCAAGAGCTGGGGTTGCTTCTACTCAAGAATTCTTACAATTATGTTTGACCCGAGTTGATGTCCCTCCTTGGCGTGATTGCCTGCTAAATTATTCCTGCACTCATTGCACTTCACATAATTTATGGAAGCCTATAGTCAACCAGTATCTGATGAAATGTTTTCCAAACTTAAGATTTTCCGGCTATTTCCTGTAACTTAAGTCGTTGACATTGAATGTTAAGGCTTTGTTTTAATGGTAAAACTACAAACGGAAAGGAATAAAGGGGAAGTAGAAGTCAAGGTAGATGGTAGGTAGAAGGTAAACGGAAAGTCATAAATATGTGTGACAAAGCTAATGATTTTTAAAAATTTATCCGCAAAACCAGTTTTGTGTACCATTCTCTTCTGTCTTATACAATACCTATGATCGTATTTGTATTCCAAGGTGGGTATAGTTTCTGCCAGCCCATTCCATGGAATAAATATGGGTACATTTTTGAGTTGGTTCGATATTCGTAGCAATGATGGGAAACTTTGTCGCACCAACACACATTTAATTATAGAGACAATAAATTTAAAAGTTGTACCCACACTGAATATGTTCATTGTGATACGTTTATTGAAGGAATTTATTGTGCCGTTTTAATTTCCAGTGAGTAGTTATTATGTGACTTAATGTTTTTGAAACAATGTAGTAAAGAATTTTTGTAATTGTTATGTGGGGTTATTATGTGGAAATCATTGTACGGCTATTTCTTGTTTGTAAGAAGCACAAAAAATAAAATTTACAAATGTATTAAGCTAAAAAGCATTTTATCAGTGGTAGTGGTAGCATAACATTATCCCGACATCGATTGAATACGCTACAGGCACCATTTACCATTACATAGAAAATGATGCAAAAAAGGTAAAGTAGAGTAACGACTAAGGTTCAAAACATTTTTAAAACAGTTAATACAGAGTATACTGTATATCTATCGTGTATATTAACTGGGGGTAGGAATTTATTATTTGATATTAAA
Organism: Allacma fusca; assembly: GCA_947179485.1. NCBI lineage: Eukaryota > Metazoa > Arthropoda > Collembola > Symphypleona > Sminthuridae > Allacma > Allacma fusca. Next base: position 45,172,453 of record OX359250.1, on the reverse strand, counting down.
TGAAGTAGTTGTTTGGTATCATAATAATATATAATTCATCTCAAATTCTCTTTTTGCAGGAAATAATTCATCGTGGTGTGTATTGCGGCTGTAACTCTACTTATGATTGCTAATACTCGGGGCTCTCCACCTACTCCTGGACCACCAATTGATGGTGTAATGTAACATACAATTCTAAAAGGCACATTATCTAGCTGAATCTACTTCGTAAATAATGATTTTTTATTTTAGGGTCCGTGTAAACCAGAGCACGAGAGATGTTTTTCACACTTTGAGTGCTGCAGTAGTTGGTGCGAAAAACTTTCCCATCATTGCTACTAATATCGAACCAACTGGCAGAAATTTTATGTGGGTAATTCTAATGTACCCATATATATTTCTTTCCATAGAACTAGCGGAATAGTCACCGCCTACGTCGGTGGTTTGTAGTATTTCTCTTAAAAGAGTACGAGATTATTGCTAGCGGCTTTACCGCTAGTAATAATAAAATTCTTTTTTGAAAATTGAACTCGTTAAATATTCCTCATGATTTTGAATAATTTCATTTTTATTAAAAATGTTACGTTGCACTATACAAAAACTTCCTTAAATATACATTGCTTGCAAACGTTTGTTCAACTTTGGTCATCATTTCGCCTAGCGCTGCATAATCAGAAAATTCAGTGCAATGTAAGTAGCTATGTATAAACCATACCGTACCATACAGAGAAAGAGCTAATGGTGTGATAGGCTAGTAGGAATGGGACTGTTCTAGTCCAAACCAGAAATTTTGGTCCGTTCTGGTCTGTTCCATGGTCTGTTCCGGTCTGTTCCCTGGTTACGAAAGGACCAAATATATCTGGTCCAAGAACCTTGATACACCAATTAAACCTGGCCCAGCTCATGGGACAGACCAGAATGTTTGGTCCTTTGTTTGGCCCAGACCATTTGGAACGTTCCAGCATACATTTCCAATGGTCGGACCAGATTCGATAGATGATCATTTAAGTATTTACAGTTTCCGCGAATAGAGTAGCAATGCTAGACAATACAGTATGATACGACCGAGAGACGATGCGATTAGGGTGTCCATATTATTTGAATTCCAAATCAGGACTTACTAAATAAAAAAGAGTATGTATATAACAGATGAAGTTAGTTTATAAGAATAACAGAGAACGTATTTTGTAGCAGTTTCGCTGGGGAGTCCATATCAGTTGCATTAAGGACTTCAAACAAATAACTTCAGAAGCTGTGGGCTCTTGCCGTCAACATTTGTAAAATATTTCACATATTTTTTCACGACATTCAATGATTGTTTCCTGAATCAATTAATGAATAGCTAACTTTAGACAGCATAACGTATTTATCAAAGTGTTTTAATATCCATTTCGATGCATACAACTTTAACTGCTACTTCTGACTCACTAAAATTTAACTCATTTTGCAAATTCAGACACTTTAAATATTGTGCAAGTTAGCTTTGTAAAAATCGTAACATTCTTTACTCAACAAAAATTGTGTAAAACAGTAACATTCTTTTTAACTGCAGCAGAACCTTTGTCGCATATATATGAATAGACAACTCATTTTAGCACGTGAAACTCTGGAACAACTCTTGAAAATTTCCCACTTTTTAACCAAAACTGTTACTTTTGTGTAGCCTAACGTTAGTGAAGATACAATCTTCGAATTTGCGCAAAGTTATCGCACTAACAATAAGCCAGAAGTACAGCCAAATATTTGTACTGTGCTGGAGGTCTAATAGGATATTTACGTACAAATTCCAACAATGGCACGTCACGTTCAGACAATATTTTATTTTTATTATTTCTGGAGCAACACTACAACAATATTTTGCATCAAATCAACTTAAAAACAATGTTAGTATTTGCATTCGAGAAATCAGGACTTTACGTCTACTCATCAGGCCATCAGGTGTGTCTATTTCAAATCAGGACTGATGGACGCCCTACAACTAACTGCTAAACTTTGACAGCTAACTTTCTTTTAAATCGTTATAACTTTTCTGCAAATAATTTAAACATTATTTTTGAAGAATTGGATTCAGTTTTGGAATAAATGGTTTCCAAGCATTACTTACAATTAGTATTGTAAGGATGTTAAAATATAATGTTAATTTTAAGAAAAGCCTTCCTAAGGAAGAACTCTCCACATCATCATTTGAATATCTATATCTCTTCAAAAGGTAAATAGATTAGAGATGAGAGGATGGATGGGTGTAGAGAGGACATTCTGGATAGAATAGGGCAAGGGAAAGGAACTAACCTCTCTGGTTAGAAATATTTCAGTGTGTGAATTTAGAGACTGATCCTTACCTATAATATTCCTAATGGAAAAGTCTTAGTTAATTATATTGTCAAGAATAAATATAAAATAGTTATTTAATCTAACATCACTTAAAAGTTTACCCCACATTATTATACGCATCATACACTCGTGCCTTTTAGGCAGTACCCCTCATTAAGTGCTCTTAGAGGAGTTTGTGAAAGGGCTCTCCGCATTACTGTACTACATCCCATATAAAGGTTCAGGATGTTTAGGATTAGGTGAAAGCATATTTGATTTCATAGAACAATTTATCACCCTAAAACCCTACCTTTCAGTATGTACATAAGTCTTATTGACATTGAAGGGATGATTACCTTGTCGCATTAGTCATCCTTCTTTCACTTCTCTTAAAAATGTCATAACCAGTTTCCTTGTCGTAGCATCCCATGTTAAATTCATTATTTCAATTTATCTCTTGGGCTTGGGATATGTAGCCATATGGTTCCTTAGGAAATGATCCCATTGTGCTTCGAAATTCCTTCATGCTTCAAAATGCTTAAAAAATGTGAAGATTTTATTCCTTCTCAAATTTGTTAAAAACCCCAACTTCCAATACTACCTTGTGTATTAACGTTATTTTTGATTAAAAATGTCACAGTATATGCAATTAGAAATGCATTGGCACACTCGTAATTGAAATGCTGGTGTTCATCAAAAATTGAGGTAGAGACAGTGAAATGAAATATTTTTAAAACCAAGAAGCTTCCACGTCGTCTATTTATTGATGTTCTTGTAAGTCATGCAAAACAGATGCAAATTTACTAATGGTGAAGTTTTCATTGGAATTATTTCCTAATTTTGTCAAGAAAATTCGGTGGGTAGGATATATGTATATGAAAAGCAAGAATGTACTTGCTAAAAATTTTAATGTTATAAAGTTATAATTTATTACACATTAAGCAAAGTCAGAATATTTTGTGGTTTTTGAATTCAGTAGTTAATTACTTCAGCAAAAAATTTTCTTAACCGTCTAAAAATATTTCGAAGAGCTCCGATTGTTGCAAATTCGAAGAAACTTCATTTGAGTCTTTTATTCGGAATTTCCGTATCAACATATCATACAAACCATTACTACAATTTCTGAAAAATTTTTTGCATGTATCTAAAAGTGAGGAAATTAAGAAACACATTAGCCACGTATTAAGCTCACACAGAATTTCAATTCGATCACGAGTGAGCATGTGGTGGGGGTTACTTGTAAACTTGCTGATTATGAAAGTATACACGCGTGTAGACCTAATTTCTAATCGAAATTTATTGCACTTAGATCATTTTGCCTCCTCACCGACGATATGAAGCCATTCTAGGGAAGATATGACCCAAATAAGCCATACCCTGAATTCCCAGAGCACTTTATGTCACCAGATATTTGTAGGAAAATATGATGCGCTTAAATGCCTGACCCTTATTGTTTAGGGGCGCCATGAAACCAAGCAGCTTCAAAAATTACTTGAGTTAATTTTTCTTTTAATTAAGAATTTTGCAAATTTTGTTATAAATTCCTGAAAACGCGGCCGAAATAATTTTCTCATGCCTAGATAGATGGTCAATAGATGGTATTGAAAATTCCGAGGGATTTCGCAAATGTATTAGAATTTGTGCTCTGTTAAGAAAAATATTTTATACATTTCTCGATTCTTAAGACGTTTCGCCGTGTTTTTGTAAATTACTGGATAGTTGGTGAAATATTTTTTTTAATTTGTGAGCATTTGACCAAAAAGATATGTCATTTCCTGGGATGTTCAAAATATGTTACAAAATCCTAAATAGGTGGCCAATAATATTTTTAAATCTTATGTAGTTGGCTAAAATGTCTTGACTAGTTTTAGCAAGTTGTCTGTTTTGGTTTTTTTGATTCGCGGGAGTTGGCCATTTTGTCCCACGAGATAGTTGACCAAGTACGGATTTCTGAATTTTTTACTATTCACACTTTCTCCGTCAAATTTAAGGAGTAAAAATATTTTGCTCTATTGCCCATTCAAAATTCCCTTGTAAGCTAAAAATACGTTTAATATGTGCAATACACAATATTACTCACAGTCGTATATAACATTAAGTCATATATCACAGTCGCAATATTACTGTCAATTCCGAAATACTAAATTCAATTAATTCTAACACAAATTTTCCGTGAAACCGTTAATCTTGGATAATTATTTTTTAGCTAGCAAAATATTTTACCAGTTCCTAATTGCTAAAACAAATTTAAGCAGGAAAGTTCAGGGAGTTCAAAAAATTAATTCCGATAGACGTCAGCAAATATTCGTTCCTATATAAATAGCAAAATATATGTTGATAAGCAAATCAGTAAAATAATTTCGTGAATTCCAAAATGATAGGCAAATTTTGTTTTTTTAAATTTGTTTCAAGTAATTTTTAACGTTGTCCGTAAGAAATAATTTCATGGGGGTTCAGATGAGTTATTCAGCAGACGTCTTTGCCCCTGAAGATAAATTTACTCAAACTGGTCGTTTTGTTCTGACGGGTCATGACCACAATTCGCAACGTAGGGACCTGCTGAATAGCTCCTCTGAAAACCAATGGATGTTTCTAAAAGCCTACCTTAAAAGATATTTGAGGAAAAATTCTGCCTGGGAACAAAACATTTGTCTCTGCATCACGTAGTTGTTGATTGTGGCGGAAACTCTCGGCTTAAGTCAATGAAACAATTGTTGAAAATCTGGACAATTTCATTTTAAATGGGATAATCACGTATTTTCCGTCATCGTCACTTATATGGGTTTGGGTGGAAACAATGTTATGAAACACACCGTATAAAATTAAAATCAATAAAGACATTTCCACTAATATTGCCCTAATGGTGTAGTTGTCTAATGTGCTTATAAAATGTTACATTGCATATTAATGAGCTTTTACGCATTTTTATTTTTGTCGTGAAATTTGAAAATGATTTATGGTTTCCATATGAGATTTAACATTGGAAAATTTAAGTTGGACATCCCTTTGCTCAGGAATTAAAATTTAAAACTTCTGCGCGATTTCCCGCGCAAACCAGGGCTAGATGGCCCAAACCTTTGGTCTCGCTGGGACATTGGGCCAGGAACCTAAGCTCCCACAAAATTTAATTCCGATCCCGAGTGGGCGTGCGGCGAGGGTTACTTGTAAGCAAAATTTCAGTTTACCCATTTGATGCTGAGAGTTTTACAAGTCGCTGAATTTTTAATAGAGACGGAATTCGTGCCGCTTGTCCATGGTTGTCCATTGGTCTAGTCCACAACTCTTCCCGCTGAGTCGGCTGGTACCAGTTTCATTGAAATCGGACTGAAACTTTAGAAGTTATTGTTGCATTGAAATTCCTCCTATTTGAGAGCGCTTAATTTTACAGTCCTGTAAATTTGAATAATTTGTTTTCGATTTCGAAATGGTTTTGTCAATTACTGGGAATCATTTTTATTCATTTATAAGAGCGCGGCCAAATTGTTTTGCCCATTATTTCGTCGTAGTTGGACAAACGCTTTTTAATTCGCAAATATAATTTATTATTTTTGTTCGCCGAACTTCAGCAATTTTTGTCAATGAAATCCTGGCGTTGAAAATTTTTCCAGTTCCTAGGAAAGTATGTAAATAAGTTTTTTCAATTTGGGAGATTAAGTTTGCGAAATATTTTTGTGAACTTTAGTGGAATTGAATCAAGTTCTGTCAATTATTTGACCTGCAAAATAATTTTATCAGTTATGAGGAACATTCAACGATTCTACTTTCAAGGTAATTGGCAGAAACATTTCTCAATTCCCAGGGAGTGGGGACAATAATTTTTCTAGTTTGCATGCTGGTAATCAAAATTGAAACTTCATAGTTTCTGATTACAGTTGGAGAAACGTTTTTTAAATTCCTGGACATTTTTCTAATTTTTAAATAACGAATTGATTTTGTCATCTGCAATGGAAGCTGCTCAAAACTGTTTCTAAATTAAATAGTTATAGTTAAGGCAAAAAGCATTTTAACATGGAAATTTTCATTAGATTCGGGCATTATATATGCCAAAAAATTTAAAACTTTCTGTGATAGTGTAAATTATTCTGAAAAATTAAGAGTTTCCGGGTAATTGGGATTGTTTTACGTTTGTTAATTTTTTTTACCAATTTGCAAACAAATTCTAAGTGCATGGAAGTTTAGAAATGTTTTACCAATACTTCGCAATATTTTTGTCTATTCATATGTGGGTGACCAATGCTGTTGTCAAATCAGTGGTCGTCATGGGTACAAAAAGTTGTTCCCGTTCCCGTTCCTGTTCCCACTCAATGGGTACTCTGCTTAAGTGTTCCCGTACCCGGACCCGTTCCCGTGAGTGTGGGAACAGTATTTTAAGTACCCGTTCCCATGAATTTACTAAAAATTTGTACCCGGACCTGTTCCTGTTCCCGTACCCAGAAATTAAAAATGTTCTGTACCCGTACCCGTTCCCACAGCTGGTGTTCCCGTTCCCGAGTCCAGATCATGTTGTTCATAGGTGTGGTAAAAATTATTATCAAAATTTCTGTAAATACCAAACCCTTCGTTTTGCAGATATAAAACAATGTGCAGGATGGCTAAACGCACCCCTGTAGCAAACGTAACAGCGTAATAACTAATTATTTAATTCCTCAGAGATTATGTACCGAGAAAAAGAATAACAACACTAAAATGTCATACTGGGAAGGATGCAATAATGAATGGAGCAGCAGAGATGTTCACCCGTCGACGGGTACCCTTCAAAGAAGCCTTCCTTCAGGGAAGGATGCGCTTCTTTCGAAAGAAATGAAGGGAATGGGAAGGAAGGGTGAAAAAAATTACGAAGGAACAAGTAAGGCTTCAGCGCATTAATAAAAAAATTGAAGTTGACGGAAGGGTGCTTCCCAATCACTCTTCGCGCGCCGAATGTACCTTTCATGACAACTAACTCTAATGCAGTCAATAAGCGCTTTCATTCACATGTAACGTACCAGGATACATATAATACGATGGAAAGATGGTTTCTGGCGGGTACTGTAATTGTTTGTATCTTGACTTTGTTGTCTCATATACGAAAATAAAATATTACGGAAGACGGAATTTGGTGAGGGAAGAATATTACTGAAGGCTTAAGGAAGGATCTCAATAAAACAACTTCGAAGGAAGGGTGAAGGAAGGAAATTTGTTTCCAAGCCTTCAATTGGAAGAGGATTGAAGGAAGGAAATGAATCTATTTTTTTGCATTCGAAGGATGGAAGGAAGGGAAAATCATTTGAACATCTCTGTGGAGCAGTAATGTTATTTTTCCAACAATAAATTTGAATGTTGATGAGGGTTTCAAAATGGTACTTAATATTTAAGATCATAGCTGGTCCATCGATAAATTTCTGCATACACAAAATATCTTAAAAATATATGGATTAGTTTCCCTTTGTTAGTCGTATTTGAAAAAAACATTAATTCGAGCAATCAGTTTCTCAAGAGTACAACTTGCAATAAAAGAATAAACTAATATCTGTAATAATAATTTTAATATTTATATTAAATTTGCAGAATTATTCTAGGAAATACCTCAATTGTACTGAAAAAGGAGCTCTAGCAATATTATCTTTAAGGCAAGGATATGCGTGTTCAAGAAAAAAAGATTACAATGGAATATGCAAATTGAATTGTTTACATAAATGCTATTAAGTCTTCCAAGATCAATATTGAGTGTGTTCCTAGAAGATGGTAAAAGTACCCACTCGATCCCGGGAACAACAGGTATGGGAACGGCAACCATGCGTAGACCGTACCCGTTCCCGATGGGAACGGAAACAAATTGAAAATCTCAGTTCCAGTTCCCACTCCTGTTCCTGTTCCCGGTGATCGGGTCCACCTGAGTCTGTTCCTGTTCCCGTAGCCAAACTGGCTGGGAACAAAATAATTGTTCCCGTACCCGTTCCTGTACTCGTTCCCGTTCCCATGTACCTGGGTTTTACCCGTTCCCGTGACGACCACTGTGTCAAATAGTGGTTATTTAATATAATTTAATTCCTGAGCAGTTGACAAATTATTTTTCATTCCTGGATTTTCCAATGTTTAGATTGACAGAATTTTAGAATAATTCTAGAGTATTCCTGAAATGTTGTTCAATATTTTTTTTATTTGTTTAACCCTCGTTGTTTGACCTAAGCGGGGAACCCGAGCTCGTTGTTTTTCGAATTAAAATAATACGTTTCAAGTAGAGCTTATGCACTTGGCCAAACGGTACCTAAATTTATGGCAATCGAGTTGTGCCTTGCTACTCACATGATTGCTTCTAGACGAGAAAAAAATTCATGTCAAATATTTTCAGTTTTTTCAAAATTATCCTGTCGATAGTTTGAACCCGTCTAGGAAAATCAGAATTTAATTTTGATTTAACACAACGGTTTGAACGCACTATTCAAATTGGTTCATTGACTTTAGCAATTCTTCTGGAAATTGTACAGAAGTAGGGAAACAATTGCATTGTTTTCAAGTGTCACGAGTTTAAGGTGTAGTCAGGAGGATTGGGAGAAATAATTAAAGTAAATACTAAATACAAATAAATGTTTTGTACCCTCGACCCGTCGAATATTTTATACAAGAAGAATTGGGAAGTAAGTAATTTCCAAATAGAGCTTTTAATCCATAGGGATTATCGGAAATTTGCAGTTCCAATGCAAATTTGCAGTGTCTATAAACGCAAATTTTCCCATAAAAGTTATTGGATTTAAATTCGTTGGAATTTTCCCACCCGCTTTTCTCAATTCCCAAGATATTCGGAATGTATTTTTTCCTTTAAATAACTGCTGGCAATAGTTAAATAAATAACATCATAATTATTTTACCAAATTCCTGCAAATTCGAGTAATTTTGTTGAGATTTCAAAAACCTTTTGTCAATTCCTGGGGATTATTTTTAATTTTTAATTTTAGGTGTCTGCAGTTAACAAGGTTCTGGTTTTGATCACTGTTTGTGATCTCCAGATGTCAACCTTTTTTTGAAACAGTTGTTTCTATAATTTTATCACATATATTCAGTTTAATATTTAAATTATTATTTTTATTTATTTATTGCATTGTAAAACCTGTATATAGTGGTTTCTCTAGGTAATCTAAAATTTGACCACTATGTACAGTGGCTACTATATAATGTCTTTTCTTCCAAGATTCAATCCAACCATTGCTTGCTGACAATTCTGCCAATTTCACTTTGAGATTTTTAATTCTAATATTCCCTATTTTTTCGAAATGCATGTCAACGTCTTTTTGAACAGTGTGGTGGCACAGGAGTATGCTTTATTTAGAAACCTTAATCTAGAATAATCATAGAAATCTATAGAAATTATCAGCGAAGATTTCGTGTGCATTGTTTTTAATGCAGACCATTGTATTCAGAGTTCGAAGCATGCGTTTCGTAGTGAATGGACATAAGCCATGGTCCATTATTGACAGGGGACCACTATAGAGAAAACCACTGTATACAGGGTTAACGTAATGTTAAAATATAGGGCGCGTGACGGGGAGACATGATACTGGCCACTGTGAACAGGAGACCACTGTATAGGTGGTCACTATATACAGGTTTTACTGTAGTACGCCGCGTTGACGAAATCATTTTTTAATTCTCAAAACTAAATGTTGTTCACCAAAATTCAGCAATTGTCTTGTCAATAAAAAGGTGGGCTCGAAAGGATTTTTCAGTTCTTATGTAAATGTGCTTATTTTTCGATTCTGGGGATCGAACGACATTGTATTTGAATACCTTGGAATTTGGCCACTGTTAATATGATTAATTGTAGTTATGGTTCGTAATGAGGAAAATGTAATAAAGAGCCGATTATGGAAATAAATAGGGAAATATTAATGGATTTGAGAGTGAGAGATGAGATGATGGGGAAATGTAGACGGTAGAGATTTCACACACTTGGAGTGAGGGATTTCGGGTTATGGTCTCAAGATACGAGAAATAAGACGCATATGTGCGTATATGTAGTTACTCACAAGATATACTTTATTTTACTATAGTGCGTAGGTTTGATACACTGTGTTTGTCTCTTGCGTGTGCTCTTGCTTGTGCTTCGCTTGAGATCTGGAATTCCTCTCTCTCCTCGTACCTACGGAGGCACGAAGTTTTATACGGAGGTGAGCTCACAAGAGCCCACCTCCAGTATTTTCTGTAGAATTCATTTTAACCAATAATATTAAGTTAGGGCAGGTACCTAACATAATTTTCATGTTTTTATAACTGGGTAGTATAGGTATGTATGCTGATTACATGTATTAAAAGTTACAAAGTTAAATATTGATTAACATGAATTGGGGAAGGCGAAACGATGTCCTCATCGTTTAAAATGTTAGGCAATGAAAAATGTCGAACTTTGTCATGGAATTTTTTGCTGTTGTTATTATTTTAAGCCGCTTCTATTTTGAAGTGGGACGACGTAGTTTGTTTTTTCTTGCGTCTTCGTTACTTGTAGTCTTTACACAGTAGTTGAATACAAAATTTTGAGCTCTGCAAGTATTATTTGTTCTAGTAATATCATTTTAACATATAGAATATACATAAAACTGTAATAGTTCTTTAAAATAACATCAAAATAGCTCAGTATTAGCATAAATGGTTGTATAAACTTCCTGAAGTGGCAGAAAATTCTGTCCCCAGAATCCTTAAGACAGAATTGAGTAAAATTTGGAGAGGGGATTCGCAAGATGGAGACTTTGTACAAGGTGAGTAACAATTTTGTGTTGGGTTAGTGAGATTGAAATTGAAAAAGAGCTTATAGTATGAACTTTAAAGTGTGTGTATAACAGATTTTACAGAAATTTTGTGTGTGTACAGGGTGTCTAATGGGAAGTGGCGAAATGTAGTGATCAGCTACAATTTCTTGAAATAAGGAAAATGTGTTGGGAGCTGCAGCTCATAGTACATAGGTATAGAATTAAGACAAAAATTGCTAAGTGTGTAATATAAGAATGTGATGTGTGAGAATTATGTGAGAGTGTTTGTGAAGCTAGGAAAAATTGTTAGTAATGAAATATAATATTTTTTTTTTGTGATTTTCTTGATAGAAGACTGGCAAATGTCATGGCGTCCCATGTGTGTTTGCAGTTGGAGTTGTCATCATAGAGGGTGCTGACCTAAACATCCGTGAATGTGGGTCATGTTGTGAAGTCTGCAAAAGTGAGTGAAGAATTTTGCTGGAACTCAAAAGAAATGTGCACATTAGTATTTTTCTCAGAATAAAATTATAATGCAGGGTTTGTAATGTTACAGGGTGACAACGGAAATCTGTGTGCTGGTGCTGAACATCATTGAAGAAATTGTGAAGTTCCAATTAATATTATTTGTTCTTCATACAGTGTTCTTCTATTCTTTCTTGACTTTTTTATTTTTTGTTAGGAGTACGGGTCTGCGGTTGTCTTGCCCTTGCAATTCGTAGATCCAGGGAATCTGTTGATGAAGTTGGTGATTGTACAATGTATTGTGTGTTCACATTATGAGCAGTAGATGCTTGAGGGTTCAATTTATTAAATTGCGGTCCAAGTGCTCAGAGTGACTCGGGGACCTTTGCCTGGTAATGGCAAGCTAGTGTTTAATAATGTGGGACAAGTTCATTGTACATGGAATGGAAACAGATGACCGAGGATGTGACCTTCGAAAAGGCACAGATTATTATTATTGAATTTGCTGTAGTTTTTCTTGATACATGACTTCTGGTTAGTTGAAGGATACAGGTCATCATTGGATACCTTTAGAAGGGCTGAGTTTCAAGGGGGAAGGGTCACTCCGTGAGGGAGGGGTGACCTTCCACTTAGGGGGGGGGGGTTGGGGGGGAAACCTTTGGGTTGTTCTGGCGTAAACGGGTCACGCCAATTTTTTTTGTAAATAAAGACATAGAAATTTTTTCAGGGCAGGAGAGGTCAGTGAACTTAGAGTAGCATTATGTAGCGTATTGAATTTTGGATTTGTAAACGACTCCGAAATGGGAGTTGTATGTGTTGTGTGTGGAATAAAAGTTCTATTGTAACTGAAGGGGTGTTCATGAATTTGTTGAGCATAGAGCATATACTTGTAAATGAAGTTGGACCCAATGTCTATGTGGTTAGAGCTGATAACTGTGATCATGGTTAGGCCGAACCGTTGCATGGTGATATAAACTGTCCATAGCATGAATATTTGTTCTTGTGCTACGTCTAAATTCTGTATCTGTTCGGGAATAAAAATCTGTGGGTAATATTTGTTGAGATTCTTGTTCCAAGAGCTGTTGCTGGGTTCTCCTAACGCGTTTATTAGGAATTGTTATAGAGGAGGAACGAGGAATCTCCACAGTGGAATGTTTTGGTGCAGATAACAGTGCTTCTCTATAGGTAGGTTTATGAGGCTGCTCTTGAATTTCTGGAGGAATTGTAGTAGGTTGTTGAACGGGGAATGGAGGCACTGTATCCCGTAATGGGAATGCATGATCTTCATGTGTGGGTAAATCTGGTTCAAGAATAACGTCAGGCTGACATGAGGGCTGTTCAGAAATAATTTCAGGAATAATGTCAGGTTCTGGAGAAGGTAGTTCTCCAGTAGATTCAGGTAGTTCTTGAGGAATGTCCTGTAGATTTGTAGAAGGTTCCTTCTCTGGAGGTTAATATTCATAATTTAGCAAGGATTTGGTTTTGAAGACATGAGGTCGTTCATAGAATGTCTTCAATCTGGAAACATGAACTGTAAGTGTTTTAACACTGTTACCAATGGATCCTCTAATAGTGTAGTTAACGTCAGAGGGTTGATCAATAACAGAAAAGGGACCCTTCCATCGTGGGAGTAACTTTGTACTCGTTCCAGGTTGGACTGAAGTATGTTGAAGGAGTACATTATCTCCGATGTTGTAATTTACTGTTCGTTTAGATTTATTTACGCGTTCAGCGTACTTTTCTCTGTGACGGGTTAAAATTTCATGGGTAGTCTTCCATAGAGTAGCCATGTCTTGGACATTCCGGTTTTCTGGAGTAAAAGTAGGAAATGCATTTCTCAGTGGGGTGCGTGCATGAAAGCCATGCAGCACATAGAATGGTGTAAAACCGTGGGAACTATGTTGAGTGGTATTGAGGTAGAAAGTAATAGCCGGGATTGCTTGAGGCCAGTCGGCCTTGTTTTCAGCCCTGTACATCGCAATACAGTCTCCTAATGTCTGATGTGTTCTCTCTATGAGCCCCTGGCTCTGGGGGTGGAAAGCAGTGCTATATTTCATTTTAAAATCAAATATTTTGGAAAGTTCTGTAATTACGGCATTGTTAAATTCTGTCCCTTGATCTGACTGTATGATTTCGGGGAGGGAATATACGGATGCGATTTTGTTAAAAATAAATTTTGCAATGGCGTTAGCGTCTGCTGTTGCCATGACATCAGCTACTAGGAATTTAGTTAGGTAGCAGATGGCGGTGATTATATATCTAGGGCGTCCTTCATTATTAGTAAGTGGCCCTTGGACATCTATTTGAAGGCGTTCGAATGGTCTAAGTGGGATGGGAAGAAACTGGAACTCGCCTGGCTGTTTTTGTCCACGGGGAGATTTCCTTTCTTGACAAAATGTACATGATTGTATAAAGTCCTTGATGTCTTTACTCATGGTTTTCCAGTAGTAGCTCCGCGCTATTTCCTTCAGAGCTTTGGTGTGTCCTGTGTGGGACACTGGATTGTGATGACGTTTAATTATATCTGGGACCATGTGTTGTGGTATCATCAGGAGGGATTTTTCTCCAAGTTTTTTGTTATGTTTGTACAAAATGTTATTATAGAGTGCGTACGTTGAGCGTGCTCTCCAGTTTGTCGGAAGTTTATTAATTATTTCCAAGAGTGCTGGATCTTTCGCTTGTTCGTTCTGGAGAGTACCAATGTCTATTGTATGAACGGAGAGGCATGCTTCATCGTCGGTCTGTGAGTGTGTGGGCTCTTGGAAAGGATTGCGGCTGAGGCAATCGGCGACCTTATGAGTTGTACCTTTGACATATTTTATAGTAACGTCGTAGGGCATCAGTAGAAGTTGCAGTCGTTGTAGCTTGGGATCCAAGCTATCTTTACTCTTCAATATGTAGCATAAGCTGTGATGGTCTGTTCGCACTGTAAAGTGTATCCCAAGTAAGTACTCCTTTAGCTTCATGACGGACCACGTAATGGCCAGAAGTTCTAAAAGTCGTATATGATATTTAGCCTCATATTTATTTAAACGCCTGCTGAGGAAGAAAACTGGATGTTCTAAACCATCGGGATGAAGTTGTGTCATGTAAGCTCCAAGTCCTTGGTAGGAGGCGTCGGTGTATAAAAATGTTTCCTTTTGGTCATCATCTAAGACTGGTTTGCATAATAATAGATTTTTGAGAGCTTGAAATGCTTGATCACATTCATGAGTCCACAGGAACGGTGTGTTCTTTTTTGTGAGTTCACGTAATGGTGCTGCTATATGTGCAAAATTGGGCACAAATCTTCGAAAGAAGTTAGCCATTCCAAGAAAGGATTGGACTGTAGTGATGTTAGTTGGAACTGGCATCATCCGTAAACCATTGAGGTTATCATCGTAGGGCTGGATTCCATAGGCATTGATGGTGAAGCCGAGCAGATTTATTTGCTCGTAACCAAATTTACATTTGGTCGGTTCAAACTTGAGGTTATGCTGTGCGAAGCGTATGAAGATTTTTCTCAGTTTAGAGATATGTTCGTCAATGGTTTGACTAGCAATGACAATATCGTCTACGTAGGCCATGGCAGTATTATACTTAAGATCTGCCAGAATAACATCAATGACTCTACAAAAATGAGATGGGGAGTTTTTGGTGCCAAATGGCATGTCTTTATACTGATACTGTCCATTTCTGGTGATGAAGCTGAGTTTTTATCTGGAGGCGGGTTCCACTGTTATCTGATGGAACCCGGACGCGAGGTCTAGAGTTGAAAAATACTTGTGGTTGCGTAGACGACGGAGAATCTCATCAATGCTGGGCAGGGGCCAATGCATAGGTTTAGTGATGGCGTTGAGGGATCGGAAATCAATGACCATGCGAGGCTTGCGGACTCCCTGGTCATTGGGTTTTTTAAAAACAATGATCACAGGACTGGAGAAGGGTGACGTTGATGGCTCAATGATGTCGTTATCGATTAACTTTTTAACTTCGGCGTCAATGATGGCATCCTGGTATGAGGAGGTCTTATAGGGCTTATGAGCTACTATGCCTCCAGATTGTAGTTCAACTCGGAATGGAATCGTGGAACACTTTCCGAGCTCATGGGGGTGGAAAGCAAAAGCGTTCCTGTATTCTCTTAACAATGAACGGAGTTTAGTTTGATCATCAGTGTGTAGATCTGGATTGATTTTAAAAGATGCTATTTCAGTTTCCAATTGGGAAGTATTGATCGCATTGATATGTATCGGTTGCATAGAATTATCATGTGTGTCAAAATTGGTTAAATTTCCGAGGCCCAAACCATCTGGTAAGGTAATAGTCATAGAAGTTGGATTTGTGAGAAGGAAGAATTTAGATTCAGGACTGAGTATTGCATGAGGAGCAAGAATATGGAATTGTGTATGCAAGGAGTCATGAGGTTGGAAATACACAGGCGAAGTTTGGTCAATGGAGTGTATGGTGGCAATGGTTGCATGAGACCTGGGTGAAATAACCTGCGTTCCATGGACGCGGAGAACATCGTCTTCCATGGTATTGGAAACACACAGAATAGGAATTGTTGTAATTTTGGACGTTGTAGGAGGTTTAGCTGAGACAGATGATATGGTAGTAGGTGTAGTTTTGAGAGTAATTCTTCGGGAGGTAGAAATACGTCGGCGAAGTGGATGGGTTGAGCGATGGAAGTAATCCTGGTCTGTCTCGTCAGAAGACATGTCTGGAGTTGGAGAATATTTTTCTGGAGGTGGGGAATATTTAATTCTATGTTGAGGTTGGATTTTCGTTGTAGAAATTGTTGGAGAAGCTTGAAAACTGGGAAGAGTTTGTGTAGACGTAGATACTGGAAAAGAGGTCACAGGTGGTGTAGAGAATGAGAAGCAAGGGTTGGGCAGGAAGTTAGTTTCCTGGTCTTTGTCTGAATGAGATTTATTTGTTAGTTGTGTTCCGTTTGACGAAATTTCTATGGGTTTGACTGGAAGTTCGCATTGTTCCTTAAGTGCATTGTCGTGTTGTACGAGAGTATGAATTAACGGGATGTTTCCTGTGAATTTGTTGAATAGGATATTTTTCTCAGTGTTGATAAGGAATCCTCCTTTAGAATATAAGAAGTCTGTTCCCAAGATGCAGCGAAGTGCTGTGGAAGGAGCAATTATCATAGGGTGAAGAAATGTACAGTCTCCTATCTTGATTTTTACAAGGGCGAGTCCTGTATTGGGCATGTTATTTCCTGAGGCATCTATGAGTGTGAGATTGGTCTTTGTGATTTGTGTACCAGGAGGTACGTATGATGGATGGATCAACGAAGCAGCTGCTCCTGTGTCGATAAGACACGGGAGGCTTATACCGTTTATACGTACAATGATTTTCAGGGAACAGGAGAGTGAGTGTACACTGATGTTAGTAGTACTTTTAGTAGTAATGGAAGGAATTATTAGTGGCTGTCTTGTGAGTTTTGGTGGTCTGCAGCTTGTATAGGCAGAAGCTGGCGTCGGGGCAGGCCTTGTGGAGCCTGCCCGTTGGAGTTTAAAGGCTGGCTTTGTAGTTGCTGTTGTCGTTCTTCACGTCGTCGTTGCATATATTGTGGAAATTGTTGGTAGTGTATAGCAACTGGCTGTCTGCAACGGTTAGCATGATGGCCTGGACGGGAGCAACGACCGCAAATTTCTGGGGATTGAGAAGCTGGAATTTGAGGTTGAGTAGGCTGAGTTGGGCAATACCGTGCTGTGTGGCCGGTTTGGTTACACTTGTAACACGTGTAGGGTCGTTGAATGTTAGAACCTAGTCCAGGTTGAAAGTTGTTGTACTGTGAGCGCTGTGGCTGAGCATGTTGTGCTACTGCCATAATTGGAGTTTCTTTCGCTTCCAATTTCTCGATTTTCTCTAGAAGCGTGGCCAGGGTTTTTTCCAATGATGTAGGAAGGACTGGAGTTGCGAGAGTAACAGCACTGTGGTCTGTATGGGGAGTAGTGCATGATTCATAGTCGCGTAAGGCATCCAATAGATGATTAAAAGTTTTAATTTTCAGATTTTTGCTGGTTATGAAAATCTTGACCGTAGTGTCGAGTTTTTCCAACAATGTTTTCACAGTAGTGGCCTCTGGAAACGTGGACCAGTCTGTGCTTGCAGCAGACTTAACTCGTAATACAAACTTGGTTGGCTGTTCATGTGGATATGGTGACATGGATAATGCGTCCAAAAGTTTACTCTTTCTGTCGGGCACATCCCGTGGCATTTTGGTGAGCACAGCATCCCGAAACTGGGCATATGTTTGATGCGAAGTGGACGTGAGATTATAGAAGTGGGATAGAAAATCTTTGCCTGTTTTTGTGGCATCGGAGAGTTTTCTGTAGACGTAAGACTTTTTCATCTTGTCGTCCGTTTGGAAGGTATTAAAGAAGTCATCACAGCGTAGGAGGAATTCAGACAATTCTTCGGAGGAAATTTTGGAAGAAGGATAGGCTGGTTTGTCGAAAAGAAATCTGGTGTAGTCCATGGTGGGATTTTTTGTAGGAATAATCGGAGGAATAGGTGGAGGAGTTGGAATAGGAGAAGTGGAACGAGAGGAGGAAGAGCTGTTGGTGGCCGTGGTGAAATGGAGAGATTCAGAGTGGAGTGACCCTGAATCAGAGTTTGAATCTGAAAGAGGTGGGGGGGTTACGTTAATATTATAGATAGGATTGTCACTGTCGTATGCGGCGGTGGTGTCAATGTCAGGAATGAGAACAGCAGTATTGTCCTGGGGAGCTGTATGAGAATGATTATTGGTGTGATTGTCTGGAGTAGTGACGGGAGGAGAAAAAATGTCCGGGTAGGTTTGAGTAGCGATGGAAATAAATTCCTGGTCTAAAAGAAAGAGTCCTTCTTTGTAGGCTTGCTGAGAGGAAAAATGACAGTGGTTGTGGGTATATTTGGATGTGAGATTAAATTCCTGTACTAATCCTAAGTAAGATGCGTAACTGAGAAGTTGGGCAATGTCCTGAGTGGAATTGTGGTCAGCTTGTAGTCGTGTGGTCCAGGCGAGGATTACAGGCGTGTAGCTGTGTGTTTCGATAACAAAGGTAGGGGTTTTAGTGGTGGATACGGAAGGAGTAGTTGTTGTGACTGGAGTAGTAGTGACGGTTGGACAAAATTCTTGAGCTAGTAATGAAGTTTGTATGTCCTCGATTTCTTCAATGATGGGTGCAAATTCAGTTGAATTAGTCTGCCAAAGTGTAAAGATGCGGAGGATTCGTGCTACAATTTTTGTAAATGTTTCTCTGGTGTTGAGGAAATGACCGTCAGATGTAACTTCTGTGGTTAACTTGAGATCATACAGCAATTGTTGGTAATGAGCGTAGGTAAGGATACTAGTCCCTGAAGAGTCGATTTCTTGCTTGGTTTTTATGTCGTCCACTAATTTCTGGGCTACGTCTTCGAGGAGGTCTCGGGACGTGAAAAGACGGGATGACGTGGGTTGTTGATGTGAAGCTACGGGTGTGCCAGTGAGAGTATGATTGTTAGAAAAATTAAAGTTTGTACTTACTGATTGAGTAGTAAGGAAGATGGAGTCGTTATCTGCGGGACCAGAAGAGATAGCGGGAGTGGAAGTCCTACTGGGGTTGAAACTTGCAAATCCTCCAAGAGGCGTTGTGGGTTCCGGTGTTGGTCCTTCGGTGTCAGTTTCGCCTTCACTTGATGGTACGTGGGTGAGGATGTCGTCTGGGACGGTCACCACTGTGGTTTCAGGCAGGGTCGTAGTCGAACTGTTAATTGAGCGTGGAATTCTGCTTGGATTTTTGCGGATAACCTTTATGTCCCTCCTATCAACTGGTTGTGGTTCAATGTCAGAGTTAACGTATCGAGGCAACTTTTGCTTAAACAGTTTGTAAAACTTGTAAAGGTAGAGTGCTCTTGTAGATGATAGATGACTATATTTGGCACGTGCACGTATTTGGTCCTCAGAGGTAAGCTCAACGAGAGCAGCTTCACTGAGTAATAGAGCTATATATTTCTGGTTATTACAAATGATGAATTCAGGGTGTTGATCGAGTTCTACTACTCTAATAAATCTGATGTCGTGAGGTGACATGTGGCACTGGGGAATTTGAGACAATTTATGGAAAATTCGGGCATAGCCTTCGGCGGCGGCTGACGCCACGGAAGATTTTGATTGACAATGTGGTAGAAAAATGGAAAATTTGGGCAGAGTTGGGTTTAGCGGCTGACGCCACAAGTATATTTGCACAGAATTTGTCCGAAAAACTAAAATAAGGAGAATATGCTTATAATGGACGTACGAACCTTTGTAGCGAGACCTCGAAACCCGCAAACTCCACCATGTTAATATGATTAATTGTAGTTATGGTTCGTAATGAGGAAAATGTAATAAAGAGCCGATTATGGAAATAAATAGGGAAATATTAATGGATTTGAGAGTGAGAGATGAGATGATGGGGAAATGTAGACGGTAGAGATTTCACACACTTGGAGTGAGGGATTTCGGGTTATGGTCTCAAGATACGAGAAATAAGACGCATATGTGCGTATATGTAGTTACTCACAAGATATACTTTATTTTACTATAGTGCGTAGGTTTGATACACTGTGTTTGTCTCTTGCGTGTGCTCTTGCTTGTGCTTCGCTTGAGATCTGGAATTCCTCTCTCCTCGTACCTACGGAGGCACGAAGTTTTATACGGAGGTGAGCTCACAAGAGCCCACCTCCAGTATTTTCTGTAGAATTCATTTTAACCAATAATATTAAGTTAGGGCAGGTACCTAACATAATTTTCATGTTTTTATAACTGGGTAGTATAGGTATGTATGCTGATTACATGTATTAAAAGTTACAAAGTTAAATATTGATTAACACCACATACTTGTGTCATGTATAAATTTGCCCGTGACAGTTTTTTTGTCAAAACCTAGGAACTTGACAAAACTATTTTTTCATTTCCGTGGATAATAATTTAGACTTACGCGTGGTCCCTGAAATTTGTGGAAATCCGGCGAATTTTTGTTGTAGATTTACCGAAACTGTTTTCATTTAATTGGCCATTTCCTGGGAATTAAATTACAAATATTTTTGGTGTGAATCTTAGTGGATTTTGCCCATGGTCCGTCTATTATTTCACCTGCGAAATGATTTTTTTAACTGGGAGCTTGACAAAATAGTTTTTGTCAATTCCTGGATATTTGGCGGAATAATTTTAAATAGCAAATTAATTTTTTTATTCCTATAGTTTGCTGGCCAAAATATTTTAAAATTAAATAATTAAGGTTTAAAAACAAAGTTACTAAATAAAATTTTTAGGACTCATTTTCTGAATTCTCATTTTGAAACATGTCTTCCTGTTAAATATTTTTGCTTTAACCCTAATACGTTGCTTAAGGCTCGAGTGTAAGCAAGTTGCTTAAGTATATGGTTAAACGAGATCTATCACGAGATGTCGGATGGCGAATGGCTTTTCAATATCGACAAATAAAGCAAAAGTAAAAATCGGTTTCAGTAGCAAAGATGCCGGGCATTTTCGTAGCCGCCAATGGTGTTGTCAAATTTTGGTTATTTAATTCCTCAGCATTTGGCTATTCTTATTTCCAATTCCTGGATATTTGTGCAATTTTTAGATTGAAAGATTTGACTATACTTGAGAAGTTGACGAAATATTTTGGTGAGGAATTTTTTGGTTTTAAACTTTTTCTCAAATTTTTCAATTAAAGAATAGTTTGAAGCTCATTTGTAGTACATTTTACGGGCTTTGAAGGGAGCAGAACATAAATTCACTGCGTCCAATAATTTAGACACAGGCCGCAAAAGAGGTACGCAAGATTTAACCAGAAAAAAGAACATTTTTATAATGAAAAAATGAAATGAATAAATAATCTCTAATTTTGACATTTTGATAGTCCTTGAAATTTTGTACGAGTTCCACATTTTATTATATAAATACAATAACTTTTCGAGTGAAAATTCAAAAACATCCAAAATTTTAGTTCTTCCCAAAAATGACGTTGCTTAATTTTTTCTAGATTTTCCCAGAACATGAAATGGGGGAATACAATATGTATATATCTACATATATATATCCCGTTGCCCCTTCTAAGGAATAGCGGTTTTTACAAATATATTTGCTTCATTGATTTTACTGTCATGCAAAATGCTTTTCAGAAAATGTGTTTTGTAAGAAACTTTCCGGACTTTAGAAAATTCCGGACTGACAAAATTGACTATCAAGTATTTCTAACCTCATTTGTGAGTGTAATGAGACAGACGCAGTGGCACGGGTACTTAAAGTTGATGTTTGATATTTTAAATGATCTCAGTTTACCCTGTTATTAAAAATCTGAATACAAAAGCAAAAAAAACGAAAATGAATTACTACAAGACTGAGGGGTTTTCACACGCGTATACCTGTGTATGGTCTGAAGTCGTTCATATTTTGTGGACTGGTGTTTTTATTTCAAATACATTTATCCCATCATTACTGCAATTCTCAACGTCATTGATAATTGCGGGTATGACTGTGGGAAAAGGAAGGCGTTTCATCTAGGTAATTTTTCATCGACGGTCTGTCGTTGAGAAGAATATTTTTAAGCGGTGCCAAAATAAATTAAATGATATTTTTGGCCACATTTTGTATAAATTATTAATAAGAATTTTTTGTCAGTTCGTAAATAATCTTCAAAGCATTTTTACTTACTCCTTCCATGGTCAAGTTGTTTTGTTTTTTTCTGGAAATTTGTGTTGTTTAGATAAGTTTAATATTGGTCAACGATTTTAAAATATGCACGCAGTTTACCAAAATATTTTTTGTCAATTCCTGGAAATTTTGCCGAAAAATGATGCTGAAACATTGTTGTCATTTTCTAGGTAGCTTAAATTTCGTACAAGTCAAAATTCGGTAGATTCTGGCGTTTTGCATTAGAAAAACAAGAGTTTTCCAAGAAATCGTGTGTATCCGGGTAGTTGCGATTCTTTCACGTGTTTTCATTTTTTTGCTGTTTTTAGGCGCATATATTATTACCTCAAACAAATTTCATGGTGATAGCAGTTTAGAAAGATTTTGCCAATTTTCTTAGGTACTTGTAATATTTTTGTCGATTCCTATACGGGTGGTAAATCGTGTGCCAAATAGTAGCGTTTCCCGACAACGACGTTGCTGCATTTCCCTGAGCTTGTATATCCAAGATCTTTGAACTACTTGCATAAAACTAATTTTCAAAATTTGGAAGAATTATTTTTATTAAATGGAAGATCCAATATTTTTAACCGTTGCTCCTTGTAACGAACAGCGGAGAAGATTTTGTTTGTGTTACCGGGTACAGTGTGACCATAATCCTTTGTCTTTCCCCCGTAATAATGAGTATACCGGAGTGCTTCACAAAATATTTGATTTGTAAGAAATTTAGTTCCGGGTTTTCTAATCATTGACTTTGGTCAATATTGAGAGATCTTCTAAACGGTGTTTTTCCGACTCGAACCGTTTATTACAGGCTAACTAACAAGTAACCGTCGCCTCATGCCCACTCGGGATCGGAATGAGATTTTGTGGGAGCTTAGATACCTGGCCCAATATCCCAGTGAGACCAACATTTTTGGCCCTCTCGCTTTGGTTTGCGCGGAAAATCGCACCGAAGTTTTGAATTCTAATTCGTGAGCAAAGGGTATTTAAATTTTTTCAATGTTAAATCCAATAGAAAATTTTCATTTTCGAAAGTCGGTGCTATATTAGATGAATGACACATTTATGGCATGCATTCACCATAAGTGGTTCTAAGGTTCAGATTGACCAATATGTTTCGCAATGGGTTTCTCGCCTTTAGATTGATCAATGTTGGTCACAATTAATTTTTTACACTCAGATTGGTCAATATTGGTCACAATTAGTTTTAGCCTCAGATTGGTCAATATTTGTCATTGGTTTATTGGCCTTTAATTGGTCACAATATTTTTAGCCTCAGTTTGACCAATATTGTTTGCAATTGGTTGAAATTTTTTAAGAAACCGATTGTGACCAATATTGGTCAATCAGTGACCAAGAAAAAGATTATGGCCAATTTTGGTCAATCTCAGGTCAAAAAATTAATTGTGGGCATTACTGGTCATTCGAAGGTCAAGAAGGTGGCTGCGACATGTATTGATCAATCTTAGGTCAAGTGACAGCAGTGATGAATGTTGTTCAATCTGAAGTCAAGTAACATCAGTGATCAGTTTTGGTGAATCTGTGACCAACAAATCGATTGTCGCCAATGTTGACCAATCTCAGGCCAAAGAACTAATTGTGGCAAACATTGGAGTCTGTATTTTTGAAAACGGACAACGAAAAAGTCATCAAGTCGTTAATTATTTGTATGTATACCACTTAATGTGCATGTACATCATAGCAATTTTCGGGATGAAATGCGGTCGGAAAATCGTACTGCTAAGGCAGAAACCCGAAAAAGCCCGAAAATTTCAATAATTTTTACCAGCCTTAATAACTCAAGTATTTTTATTTTGCATGTGTTTTAATTGTTATAGGAACCTAAGGTTGCTTCATGATTTTTTTGGACAACGTGGGATAATTATAGCGGATTTTGTAAAAAAATTACATTGCATTTTTTGCTCATTACGGATTTTTTTTCACGGTGAGCACAACCTAATCTGCATAATTTTTTTACTTCAAAATGTAAGGCTTCATATGAACGACGAAAGAAAATTTTAAAAAATCGCGTATTAGGTTGTGCTCACCGCGAAACCAGAAAAAAACCGACACGGGCATTTTGTATACATACATACGTAAGGGTTCATTCACGACGTAAGTGACGGGTAGATTGCATGTGTGTACATACAGCAAGCATGCAAACATTGCTTGCTTGCTAAAGTAGACGAGGAGAGGTGGCTTCTGTAACGCAATACACGCGCAGCGCCTTCGAGGTAAACAGAAGGCCCTATCACGCTCCATTCTTTGGGACCGTGCCGCAGCACAACTAGTCCCAAATATATTTTGTAATAATTTGGGATTGGTTGACTGTATGCCAATAATTTTTGTTGTCAGCAGTATCTACGCTATTAAAAATGTATTTATGTACATAATATGTAATGTAATACATAATCTAACAATAAGGCCAATAAGCTAATTGTGACCATTATTGGCCAATCTAAGGTCAAGAAGGTAGCTGTGACAAATATCGATCAATCCGGGGTCAAGTAACAGCAGTGATCAATATTGGTTAAACAGGCCAAGAAACCGTTGGTTACCAATAGTGGTCAGTATTTCAACCTTAGAACCACTTATGGTGAATGCATGCCATAAATGTGTCTTTCATCTAATATCGCACCGACTTTCGAATAGGAAAATTTCCTATTGGATTTAACATTGGAAAATTTAAGTACCCTTTGCTCACGAATTAGAATTCAAAACTTCCGTGCGATTTTTCGCGCAAACCAGAACGAGAGGACCCAAAATTTTGGTCTCACTGGGACATTGAGCCAGGTACCTAAGCTCCCACAAAATCTCAATCTGATCCTGAGTGGGCATGAGGCGAGTGTTACTTGGAAGTAGATGGTATAGACAGCAGTCTTTTAAATGGTGATTTTCATTACTCACACAAATGTAATAATTATTTTCCGCCCTCATTATCCTCCACTCTCACGAATTGAAGTAATAGCGATGAAAAACAAGGAATCCAGAGCTTATCTGTGGAAAATTCCGAGACAAGTGCCCTGATGATTTCAATTCATATTTCTACCCATTAAGAGAACATCATCGCTGAAGATGCAAAATGGACCATACGCGCTTGTATTTGTACATCACTTAGACCATTTTGCCTCTTCAGCCACGTAATGCTCTTATAATTGTTCCGTATTGTGGAAGTGCACCAATATAGTTCGCTGGTATTTCTGCAGAACTTAAGATTACAGTGCCATGAGGATACTGTTGCCACGCTTGGGTACACATTGCGGCGCACGGACGCTTCAAAACACCCGTAATATAGACTTATTTGATTAATAAATATTTTTGGCATATATATACATATGCACCTATTTAACTCAAAATAAACATTACACAGTATAGGATCTTACCACAAGATTAACATTGCACAGTATAGGATCTTACCACAAGATTAACATTGCACAGTATAGGATCTTACCACAAGATTAACATTGCACAGTATAGATATTTACAACAAAACTAAAATTGCGCAGTATAGGAATTTACCACAAAATTAACATTGCGCAGTATAGGAATTTACCACAAAATTAACATTGCGCAGTATAAGAATCGATCCCAAAATTGTGATAAAATCAAGGTTGCTAAATTTTTCCCCGAGGGGACATACGGGGGTCATTACCACCACAACTCGACCTTCTTAATCGGTTGGTACTAGTTTCATTAAAATCGGACGGGTGCTTTAGAAGTTTTTGAGCGAAATTAGAATTTCTCCATTTGAGAGTTTTCCAAGTGGCTGAATTGTTAATAGAAAGGGAATTCACGTGGTTTATCGATGGGTACCACCACAATTCTACCCCCATCGTCGGCTGGGCCCGGTTTCATTGAAATCAGACTGGAACTTTTGAAGTTATTTTTACATTAAAATTCCTCCTATTTGAGACCGCTTAATTCTGCAGTTCTGTAAATGCGAATAGTGATTTCGAGATTTGATATATTTTTGTCAATTTCTGGAAATTATTTTTATCTATTTAAAAGAACTCGGCCAAATTGTTTTGTCAACTTATTTAATTCTTAAAAATAATTGTGTTTTATCAAATGCCCGCAATTTTTTTGTCAATGTAAAAGTGGGTTTGAAAATTGTCCCCAGTTCTTTGGAAATTGAGCAAATATTTTTTTCAATTCAGTGTACATTTTTCACAACTGAGCGAGTTGAACTTTTTTTGTTTTTCTGAGAAACCGGTCAGATTTTGGCAATTCCTGGGAATAATTTTTTGCGAAATTTTTTTTCAATTTTAGTGGAGTTAGGGCCATGTTCCATCAGTTAATTTACATGCGAAATAATTTCACTGACTGAGTTTGACAAAAACTGTGCCAATTTCTGGATATTTATCAAATCTACTGAATCCGGTGATTTTTCAGATATGAGGTGGTCTCTACCTCTCAAGGGAGTTGGCCGATACTTTTTTTCAATGCTCAGGGATTTGGGACAATAATGTTCTTTCTATTATAGCCAATTGGCGGACACTTTTTTCTTAATTTCTGTGAATATTTTGCTAATTCTTATTGGACGAATTTATTTTGTCAATTTCTTTGAATTTGTATAAATATAAATATACATATATTTATTTATATTACATATATATATATAAATATATTTGTCAATGGCTGAGTATTTAGATAAAACATTGTTTCCATTCTGAGGTTGTAGGTCAAAATCAGCAAGGTTAAGGGTTTTATAATTTTTATTTCTATATTTCTTTTCTGACGCAAAACACTTTTTAATTTTCGTTGGGAAATATTTTGGGCTTTCTGTTCGTTTAATTTCAAGGAAAACATTTCGTCCCAATGACCCCTATGGGAATAATTACTACCTTTTGTCACACTTTTGAATGTTGTAGCTTCAATAGTTGAGACGGAAAGAGGGAGACATGTGATAAAATTATATTTCAAAGATTTTTTCGGAAATCTCAGTAATTTCGCTGATTTTTATCACGGCCTGTCTTCCATTACAAATTCATCCGAAAACCGGACAATAAAATTTATAACAATCAAAATTTGAAAGCTTTAAATAAATTATGTGCAAAAAAAGCTGATAGATAAGTTACTTGACTCCCAGTAGCTAATTCTAATGTTAATTCTTTAATGTTACTTGGAAAGCAAATCGCACTGGAGAAACAATATTTAACACACAATTTTGATGGAAATCAAGGTTGCTAAATTTGTTCGGGGGAATATAATAACGTTTATTGATCATTACCAACACAATTCGATCGTCTTAATCCACTGATATTGGTTTCAGTGAAATCGGACGACTGCTTTAGAAGTTATTAAACAACTTTGAAATTTCCCTTTCGAGGCATGAGAATTCCGTGAATTTTATAGAAAGGAAATTCATGAGGCTTATCGATGGTGATTGAAATCGGACTGGAACTTTAGAAGTTGTGTTACATTGAAACTCCTCCTAATTGAGACGGATAAATTTGGTAGTTCTGTAAATTTCAAAATTTATATCGGAACATTTTGAAGAAACTGAAATTTTGCCAAACTTTTACTTAATTTTTAAAATATTAAAAAACAATTTGACGGTCATTTCTAAAATATTTCACGGGTTTTCAAACAAACAGAACATGAGATGCGAATAATTTAGACACAGACCTCAAAAGGGTGAATCAAGGTTTACCCAGAAAAAATCATCGCTAGACGATAATTTGAGGCTTCCCGTAGGGTGGTGTGGAAATTTCAGAATTTTTTTCGAAAAAACTATCTGACCGATTTCAACCACAGGCAATAACCATTAGGGCTTACGTAAGCAATATTCACAAAAAGTTTCATTGAAATCGATTCAGTAGTTTTAAAGATAACTGCCATTTTACTTGAAGTTCGAATTTTCAGATTTTTTTTCGAAAAAACTATCGGGCCGATTTCAACTACATGGGCAGTAACCATTACTATTTACATAAGCAATATTCACAAATAATTTCATTGAAATACATTCAGTAGTTTTGTAGATGACTGTCATTTGGCTTAAAGTCCAAAATTTCAAGAATTTTTTTCTCAAAAAATATCTGACAGATTTCAGCCAATACAAACTCAGCCTTAATTTTGAAACAAATAATGTCTACAAAAAAATTCATTGAAATCGGTTCAGTTTTTTTGAGTAATCGTGCGAAAGGACACACGGACGTACGGACAAGGCTATTTTACTAGGGGGCTGACGCCACCCTAAAAAGTGTTTTTCCAGCCAAAATTTATATTCGATATGAAATTTGCAATGTTTGTTTTTTTATCAATATTCAAGTTTTTTAAAATGAGCCCCAACTAACCTCACGTAGTCCCAAGTGATGGCAACCACAGCGTTTGACAATCACAAAAAAATATTTCCAATAAAAAAAGCTGGCCCATTATTTTGGACGTTCTGGTTACGCTAGTTCATACCGGTCAATTCGAGGTCATGTAACCAACTGTGATGCATTAATGTTAATAGCATAACATTCATCATTTGTGACTCATCATGACCAATAAACGATAATGAAAGCATGTGGAGTTTTATTCGGAGAAAAACCTGGACCAGGTGACACATAATTATACCCTCAATTACTACAACAGATTTCAAAAATCAAGGGTTTCCAGTTGGTGGTGATTCTTTTACGTTTCTTCAATTTGTTTGCCTATTTTTACGTGCATATGTGGCTACGTTAAGTTATTACGTTACATTGAAATTCCTCATATTTGATACCGATTAATTTGGTAGTCCTGTAAATTCGAATAATATTTTTTCGATTTCGTTATAGTTTTCTGAATTACTGGGTATTATTTGCATCTATTTGTTAAAACTCAATTGTTTTGTCAATTATTTCGCGTAGTTGATAAAAGCGTTTTTTAATTCTTAAAAATAATAATAAAATTGTTGTTTACCAAACTTCAGCAACTTTTGTCAGGTGGCCTCGAAAATGTTTCCCGGTTCGTAGGAAAGTGTGCATATTATTTTTTCAATTCTGTGGATCTGACGACATTAAACTTGAATACCTTGGAATTTGGGCAACTTGCGACAGTTTCCTTGCCAAATAATTTTCTCATTTCCTGTAGATTTGCCTGATGTGTTTGTCCATAATAATTTAACCAGAGAAATGCCCCCTGAAATTCTAAAAATGAATGAGAAATTGGCCAAATCATCTTGTAAATTCCGTGGATTCAGTCGATCACGAGATGTCAGACTGTTGTTGAAAGTCGACAAATAAAGTGAAAGTAAACTTTAGTTTCAGTGGCAAAGATCATGATCATTT
This sequence comes from Allacma fusca, assembly GCA_947179485.1. Classification (NCBI taxonomy): domain Eukaryota; kingdom Metazoa; phylum Arthropoda; class Collembola; order Symphypleona; family Sminthuridae; genus Allacma; species Allacma fusca. Next base: position 45,143,081 of record OX359250.1, on the reverse strand, counting down.
TAGCAGGGGTACGTTCGTTACAATCCCCGGAAATACGTATTTCCGGAAACAAAAATATTGTAAATTGAGAATTTAAAATACATTTCAAAATTGAGTGAATTCGGTGTTATACAAGAAAAAGAACTTCCTGAAATTTAGTTTTATAAAAAATCGCGTGTTTCCGATTCTTTTACATTATTTGTTCAATTTTTTGCGGTTTTTAAGCGCACACATATCTGTAATTACCCCAACAAATTTTTATGGTGATGGCAGCTTGGAAATATTTTTCCAATTCTTAATTAATTGTCACAATATTTTTGTCGATTCATGGGCGGTCAATCGTGTTGTCAAATTGTAGTAAATTTGTCAGCTCATTTTATTGTTTAAGCAGCCTTCCATGAAGGGTTGTGTTGGAAGAAATAAGTTCAATTCATATTTCTACCCCATTAAGAGAAAATGTTGTAAATGTCCCATATTGCGGGAGTGTGCTAAATATAGTTCGTTGGTATTTCTGTAGAAATTAGCATCACAATGCCTTCAGGATTCTGTTGGCGCGCTTGAGAACACGGCGCAGCGCATGGACGCTTAAAACAACAGTAACATAGGCTTATTTGATTAATAAATATTTTGGAATATATATATATATAAAATAAACATTACGCAGTATAGGATCTTACCACAAGACTAACATTTGGGATTATAGGAATTTACCACAAATTTAACATTGCACAGAGGTAAGTGGACCAAGCCTCAGATAATTCCTTGGGGGTTTTATACTCCGATTCGCCCGAAGGCCTAACAGAGTTTTCTTTACCTCCTTTATTTCTATATTCAAATTACATACTGGAGCCATTCTGGCCCAATAGCTACATATTGTGAGGTGGGACCGTCCGTCCATTCCACACTCACTCCACTACAGGCCTGTGTGTCAACTCGTCATCTATATATGACTTTTGGCCCAAGGTAGAGACAAAGGCCTCCGCTATGTATGCTGTCCGCCATATGGGCTCATACAGTTTTAGCATATACCCGGCGTGACACACAGCATCCCCACAGCTTCGCAAAGTGTGTATATCACAACACAAATACGCAGACAGCTATAGAGGCATAGAGTGAAATGTAAAGCTATAGATAGAGTCAGAGGATATGCAGACAAGGGAGGAGACATGGGACATGCCACGGACACAATCTTGTCCGAGATATCAGCAGTCGCAGTATATACAAATACACCAATTCATCTTACGAATCATTATCAGTGTATCGCACACACTACTCCTGCTGATATTCTTCCAAGAATGCGCAACATGCCTCCAGACCTCATTTGCATATCGACAGTGTATACTGAAAGATAGAAAGGACCTGAAAATATTTTGGGGTGAGCTAGAGTCGAAAGCTGACTCTTCTGCAACCTTACAGATTCACTGCACCACCAGACCGCAGGCTCGGTCGTTAGATAATTCCTTGTAGACATTTTGATCGAAAAAGTTAATGAGCTTTACTCTATCAAACATTTGACTAGGATGTCGACATTTCGGATGACGTGACTTTAACTTGTACAGGAATACAGATAAAACACCTTTTCATTGAGCTAACGTTAACCGGTTGTGCCTTGAGAGACCAAAATTATTCCAGTTTTCTGCAAGTACTTTGAGGCCACAAAATCCGTGTTTCATAAATTTTCATTCCCAGTAGATATTATTTTTTTTAAATTATTTTAAAAGTCCGGCATAAGTCAATCAGACCTGAAGGGGGGCAGATCTTACATTCTTGCTTCTAGGTAAAAAAAATTTCATGTCAAAAACAGGTTCCAAAATGACCCTGTCAATATTTTGAAAATCTGTGTAGGAAACTCAGAATTTATAAGTGTGTTCTATCCCCTGTTGTTTTGTGTCCTGTGACTTCCATCCAACCCTGATAAATTTAATACCTGATACGAACCGAAAGCCGAAAAATCGGATAAGTGCATTATCCGACCCGACCCGCGGATACCCGAAATTATCCGAATAATTGACACCATTGAATGTTGAAAAAAGTATTAGGAATTTTCATTGCATAAATGCATTAGCTTTTTACTACTACTATCTAATTTTAATTTTTTTTGCTTACATTACGTATAAACTGAAGGAAAACTTTATTAACACAGCTGTGAATTTGAAGCACAGAATTATTTTGTCATATTTAGATACCTGCTGACATTATTAATACTTAATTTAAATTTGGGTTGGTAGCAAAGTTGGAGTACAATTTGTGGAATTACATGAACCATTAACACGTACAATATTTAGAATCACCTTTAAAGTATTATCTCAACTTATAATTCATTATTTGTGACTTGTGACTTTTTTGACTGATCCGAGCTCTCTTAAAGCTAAGACTGCCTTAAATTTCAAGGAAGAGCTTAAGTTGTCATTTGTATATATGGGTTCTGACAACTAAAATTTGACCTTGGAACTGTCATGCAGCACGTTACATAGAATGTTTTTAGCATTTCATAGAATTTTTTCTGTAAGCGTAAAAACACGGGAATTTTGTATTAAATATGAATCTTATTTTTCTCTATACTACGGCATGTCATTTTGAAACTCAAATTTTGGTATTCATGCAGACAGGCAGAGTGCACTGTATAATGTATCGTCGCTGAAGAGGCAAAATGGGCTAAGTGCTCTACGAAAGCAGGAGCACGGAGACAATTATGCCTCTTCAGCGATAATATGTATACTCGTTTTTAGAAGTCTTTCAAAATATTAAAGGTCTCGATTTATAAAGCATAAAAATACGCAGGCAGAAAATAAATTTAATAAAATGAGATTAGTAATAAATGACTTATTTTTGTCCTAACGGAAAATACTTTTCATTTTCAGGCATGTCGAGCCTCCAGTCAAGATAATGTGACACGACTTATTGTACTCAATAATTTATTCCAGCCTTCGACACAGTTTAGTTTTATCTCAATAATGTCAATGTTCTCAACGAGATTTGTAATAAAATTGAAATTACACTTAAATTTAAGAATACAAAATTCCTTCCAAACATTAGATTCTCAAAGATCACCAGTGACTGGTACTAAAACTGAAAGTGATAAAGAGGCGCAGTGATATATTCCAGTGCGTAATTACTGCGTTACTGCCAATCATACCCTGTTCATCCGATCCAATTCTGTAGTAAACAAATGTTTAATGGAAGCGATTGCTCTGAATCCATAGAAACTGTCCTCACTGATTTATACTTTGTAATATTTTTCTTTGCCCGATTCGGGCCCAAAGTTTTTATTGGCAAAGTATGATTGGCTCCAGTTGAGAGTAAACAAATAATCGGACTCTGCTTGCCCGTTCCATTATTCACTTGCTCAAAATTCATTAATTTCTCTTCCCCAAAATCTGGTCCGAGACAATCTAATAGGTAGGAAAAAATATGTATAAAATATAAATCCCCGACCGTTTTGGAATTTAATACTTCAAATTAGTTTAATTTGCGAGGATGTCTAAAAATGTAAGTATGTTTCTACATTTATACCAACTGCATAATTGTACGCCTGAATTAATGTTCAAACTGGATACCCTGAGCGAGCAATCAGTAGCCTGCTGGAAGATGCTAAGCTTCTTTCTTAGTTGCGCGGAGTTGCAGAGACCTCTGGAGTTTGGAAATCTTGCCAGACTTTCCCTTGGTGTTCCTTCTCGGGCACCTTACAAACAATGTCAGTCACATCCACACGCAAATTATTTCAAACCTAGTACTCTTGGCAGTATTTTACGTCGTTACTAACCACGGCACAGACTAATGTTTTACTTCATCCAGAATCTATTTACATGGTTTCGATTCGGACAACTCAACAATATCACCGATGAATATCACTAAGCTGGGAAGTCGGAAAGGGCCGAATTGATACACTGAATTCCAGTGCGTAACATGTTACAATTTAGTAGTTTCTACAGGTTAGTTCGTAAGATTTACAGCACAATGTCAATTATAGTAATATTTCGAATTTCGAATACTGCACAATTTTAATTTTGTGGTAAAATCTTATTTAAGGCGATGTTACTTTTGTGACAACATCACAAACATCAGTTTTAATTTTTAGATATATAATCCGTTACCACGTGCTCTTGATTTTCTTCTCTTATTCTTCTAAAGCTCTAGGTTAATTTTGGAATAAATTCTACACAGCACAATGTAAAATTCGAGATAGATTAGAAAAAGAGCAATGTTAATTTTGTGATAAATTCCTGCACTGCGTAATGTTACCTTTGGCATAGATTCCTAAACACCAATAGGTTAATTTTTTAATCAGTTTTTAGAAATCATAATGTAAAATTTGTGATAAATGTTTATAAAGCACAATGTAAACTTAAAAAGGGCCATGTTAATTTTGCGATCGTTTGCTACACGGCGCAATGTTAATTTTCAGAAAAAATCCTACATACCTCATTCAAACGATAAATTCCTACACTGCGCAGTTAATTTTGGAATAAAGTCATGTGCATCACAACGTTAATTTTAGGAATTTATTATTTTATAGGAATTATGGCAAGTTTGTAACGAGAAGGTATCATTGCTATGTAAATAGCTAATCTGCCTTAGTGAATCTAAGGCAGATCATTTGAATATGTAAAGGAGATACATTATCCAGTTTCCTCTTACATGTATTCTGAGGAGAGCCTCAGTGCAATCTGGAGCTGCGAGAAGGAAGGAACTCTCTACCATACCACAGTAGCGTCCTGATCCTAATTAATAAACTCTACTTGTTATTAGTTGGAAACTCTGGCTGGCGTTCCCGTATTATTGGCATTCACATCGCTTTGGCTCTCCCATCATCAACTCACATTATTGTTTTATATTTCTTAAATACATTCTTACTTACTACTTATTGGCTGGCATTATACAGAAGATATGTGGCTTTAGCTTGGCTTTATAATAATTATTGTTATACGACTTTACAGCAGTCCGCACAACATTCCATAGTAAAGCCCACTTCTTCTACAAGTTATTTTACAAATTTTATATTTACATACAAGCGCATATATATGATTTGATTATGAAAGGAATGAAATTTGGTTATATTACTGTATATGGAATTTTATCCAATAAAATATTGCACGATTCTCGTTCGCGCCACCATAGTGTACGGACGTGCTCTTTTTCTCCTCTCTGTAGGCAGAATTACGGAAAAGTTTTTTTCACCCGCTGAAGGAAGTGTCAATTGGACCTACGACCCACCAGGACCATGGAGAATCAGAAGGATAGTACCAAGGCCCAAGGTAGGTGCAGGTCACTTGACACTTCCCTCCCATTGTTGGTTTTTCTTTATTGTTGAGGTATCTGTGTGTGTGTCTGGGTTGGAGTGGACGGCATGGTTTTTTCTGTGTTGTTGTATAGGAGCCCCTGCACATTCGACACTGGGGCGACATCTATGGAGACTTGCCCTAGTTAGCAAATGTGCAGTGACTCACTACAGCAACACAGAGGCCTCAGCGTTCACTCTGATGGACACAGCCACCAGCTTGGCAGTCAGCTGCAAATTTGTGAGAACTCACATTTGGTGGCATGGATGGGCACCTCATTTGAGGATGCACTCCAGGTCTCAAATATTTCGCCACAACTCATACTATAAATATTTGTTATTATTTATTATAGATATGGAGTTCAACCCCCTCTCGCCGCTGACCTCAGAGGAAATGGAGGTGGTTGTTCCGGATGAGGCAGTTGCCTCACTGTTAGCCGAAACCGGTGTTCCAGACTCGGCCCCTTTCAACAATGAGCAGGAAACGACTCCGGAAGCTATTGGTCAGGACGTCCCTGGCACTAGCTTCACCCGGATTCCTAGCTCGGAAGTCAGGAAGATGACCAGCAAGGACAGGAGAAGATACTTGAAACAACTCAGTATCGAGAAAAAGAAATCTTCTCCCATCCCATCTACTCCTACCACTACCGACAAGCGTCCTCATCCGAGTGGCTCTGGCTCTAGTGCTGAGGAAAATGGGAGGAAGAGTAGGAAGTTCGGTCGAACTGATCTTCCCACTCCCCCATCTGCGCATTCTTCAGGAGTCGGCTGCAAAGCACCTCCGAAGGTTGCAGCCACAATTGAGGCAAATGTTGAGACGCCTCTGATGCCGGATTCCACCATAATCACCTTTGCTGGTGATCATGAAGGGAAAAAGGTCAGTGCTAAGGCTTGCCAGCATTTTACCTTGGAGCTTTATAAGCGGTATGATGATGGAGTTAGTCAGGGGGTCATTCTGCAAATGAAGGAACCCACACTAACTCCTAATGGTCGTATTAGAGTTGACTGCTTCAACTCTCATACCTATGACTGGGTGGTCAGTCAATGCCCTAACGTAAAGTGGGTGAGTCACTACGGGACTCACACCTTTACGGCTTGGAAGCCAGCGGAAGCTCCCTCTGAGCAATCAGAGAAGCTGACAACCTTTTTCACTCGTGCAAATGGTCCAGCGCTATCGTTTCCTGAGTTCCTCAAAAGACTCAGGATTCAGAATCCTGGCCTTAATACGGTGAGATGGCGGGAAATGTGGGTTGCAAACTCTCTTCCTGGGGCACCACTGCTAGGATGCAGTAGGATCATTGGTGTTGATCCTGCCTCAGTGGAGTTTTTGCGGACAAAAGACTTCACGCTTTTCTACAGCGTAGGTACTTTACGCTTTGAGGAAAGAATGAAGAAAAAGGAGCGTAAAAAGGCTGATGTGTAACTACTGTGCAACCATCCTTTATCCTCCCATAAATAAATAAAATGTGTGTATCCTCTAGGCGTACTCCTGGGTCAAGTAACATGGGTGTATCTATTATAAATACTCCCCATGTTTACACGACCCAAATTAACTTGCATCATTGTCGTGATGCGTCAACTTCATTATTGAATTGGCGCGACAGTCTATTGATTCAACAAAAAAATGCATTGCATTTACACATTAACAGTAAATCCTTCGCTCATTCATTAATTTTCCTCATTCAAGAACCTTATTTGGTCAAAAACAAAATCTCTGGCCTTGGCAAAAGAGATCAGATGTTTGTTGGTACAATAAATGAGGCTCCCAGAGCCTGCATTGTAACAACAAAAAATATATCCGCTACACCTCTAGCTCAATTTAATGACAGAGATCTGGTGGCGATATCAACTGTATGGAGAGGTGGGCTGATTATTTTTGCATCAGCTTATTGTCCTGGTGACTCACCCACAATTCCCAGTAACTCAATTTCCAAATTGGTGGATTACTGTAATGAACTCAACATCCCACTGATTTTGGGTGCAGATGTTAACGCTCACCACACAGTATGGGGCAGTTCCAACATAAATTCTAGGGGAGAACAACTACTGGACTTCTTACTAGCCAATCATCTACAGACCTGCAATGTGGGAAATAAACCCACCTTTGCAGTTGCTAATAGAGAGGAGGTTCTCGATGTCACCATCACTAACACGTGGGCACACAATCTGATTCGACAATGGAATGTACTAGACCGTGAATCTATGTCTGACCATTTGTACATCGGATTCCTGGTGTCTGCAGCAAAGCCCTCCCCAATAAAAGTCAGGAATGTTAGGAAGGCTGATTGGGATATTTTCAACGTCAAATTAGTGGACAGGTTAGAAGGTATTGAGTTGGAAGCTCCTCTTAGCAGTCGTGAGCTAGAGAATCAGGCCCAACTCATTACTTCGTCTATCCAGTATAGTTTTGACCAAGCTTGCCCCATGAAAGCAGTGTCCTGGAGGCAAAAAATAGTCCCCTGGTGGACAAATGAGCTTTCTGCACTCCGCAAAAGATCTCGTGGTCTCTACAGACAGGCTGGTATTCCTGATAACAGAGATCCAACTGTTTGGCGGAGCTACATCCAGTGCAGAAACAAATATAAACAGGTTCTAAGAACTGAAAAACGGAAGTCCTGGCAAAGTTACTGTGAGAGTATAACAACTCTACCAGTGGCGGCTAGACTTCACAAAATACTAAGCTCTGATACTCACAAGCTTCCTACTCGCTTGTTAGTCTCAAATGATGATTTCACTAAAGATGATAGCGAAGTACTAGATGGTCTACTAGCTCACCATTTCCCCAGCTGTCCCCTGCCTGTAATAACTGCATGGGATCATAACAGGCTGGATGTGTCGGAGCTGGAGAGCATTGTCAATCCAAATAGGATTAAGTGGGCTATACGCACCTTTGGTCCCTATAAAGCAGCGGGTGCTGACAACATCGCCCCGATAGTTTTACTAAAGGGTTTGGATGTTCTCAGCCCGTACCTATGTACAATTTATAAAGGTTGCTTGTCACTCAGTTATGTCCCTCTGGAATGGAGGAAAGCCAGAGTGATATTCATACCCAAAGTAGGAAAAGGCAGCTATGAAAATGCTGCCGCTTGGAGACCTATCTCACTTTCCTCGTTTTTACTGAAAACGCTTGAGAGACTAGTTGATCGTCACATTAGGACGTCACAACTTCAACACTCTCTTCGCTCTCATAAACAATTCGCTTATTTAAAAGGTACGTCCACTGAAGCTGCCCTGCATCGGCTTGTCAGCTATGTGGAAAAGGCCCTTCATAATAAAGAAATTGTCATTGCAATCTTTGCTGATATTGAAGGTGCTTTCAATAACTTGTTATTTAAAGCAATGCATAATGCCTTGAACAGAGCTGGAATTGACCATGCAATTTGTCGATGGATAGATCACATGCTGCAATCCAGAATTGTCTGTTCTACTTTGAGAAACTCGTATAGGGAGAGACGGGTAGAGCGGGGTACACCACAAGGTGGTGTATTGTCGCCTCTAATCTGGAATCTCGTCATGGACGAACTTCTCTATTTGCTTCAAACCAGGCTGCCATCGGTCTTGTCTCAAGGATTTGCTGATGATGCAGTTCTTGCTCAAGCCGGAAAAGACTTTGCCATCTGTGCGGAAAGAACTATAAAGGGTCTAGGCATCATTGATTCATGGTGTACACGCACTGGCCTTAAATTAAATCCAAGTAAAACGGGAGCGGTAATTTTCACCAGGAATACACGGTTGAAGATAAAGAATTTATCCTATCGTGGGAACCAAATAGCTATTCTACCTAGCATTAGATATCTAGGAGTAATGTTAGACAGTCATCTTACATGGAGAGTGCATTGTCTTTCCATTGCAAGTAAGGCGAGTTCATCACTACTTACTATCAAACGCTTGGTAGGGAAGAAATGGGGAATCAGTCCCAAAATCGCCAGATGGATGTACACTGCAATTGTAAGACCTATTCTAGAATATGCAGTTGTTGTTTGGCATCTGGGTCTACAAGCCAAGTACACGTACACTAAATTAAATAGTGTACAAAGACGAGCTTGTCTCAGTATTACAGGTGCTTGTAAGAGTACCCCTACTTCCACACTTGAGGTTATAATAGGCATCATTCCACTAGATTTACATCTACAGGGAATAGCAGTGCGCACAATGCACAGATTACGAGCCAGGGGTAATTGGCTGGGTGAATCTTTGGCTTGTATAACACGTAGCCATACCAGACTGTGGGACACTTGGACTACGAAGGATAATACTCTCTTAAGAGAAAGTGATAACATTATCCCCTCTTTCACTGACACTAGTGAGATAAATATCACTATTGGTCAAAAGTCTCTATGGACCAGTGATCTCTCTCTTGAGATGACTGGCCTCATCTGCTTTACTGACGGCTCTAAAACTGGTCAGCTATCAGGTAGCGGTTTTCTTATAACCAAAAGGGATGCGGAATCCTATATAACACTACATAGTGAATCCATCCCCCTCGATACTCACACTACAATATTCCAGTGTGAGTTGTATGCAATCTTATGCTGTGCCAAATGGCTTGCACAAGCTGATACAAGATCAGAACTCATCACAATTTACAGTGATAATCAAAGCTCCCTATTGGCGCTCAAAAGCGCCCATACTTCTTCCAGACTTGTCCTTGACTGCCAGAAGGCATTGTACAGACTATCTAAAGGTAATGCTGTACAATTACAATGGATACCAAGTCACAACAATTTTGCTGGGAATGAAGAAGCGGATAGGCTAGCAAAAGCTGCCTATTCTGAGGACTTCGAGTTACAGAGGGAATATCCTCTTCTTCCTATTGCTACCTCAGTGATCAAACGCATTGTTCGGAACAAGTTGCGGACACTGCACACTAAGCGTTGGCAAAATCTCAAAATCGGCGCTCACTCTCGGGCACTGATCTGCAATCCACTTTATGGTAATGAATCGGTGGCCAGATTCTCTAGAGTACATATTAAATGGCTCACCGAGGTCATCTCTGGTCATGGAAGATTCCAAAAACACCTCTACAGAATAGGAATTGCTACAAGTCCTCTATGTTTGCAGTGTGGACTGGAGGATGAGGATGCCTTTCACTTCTTAGCAACATGTCCAGCTTTTAGTATAATTAGAAATATTTATTTGAAAGCATGTTTTCTAGACTTAAGTCTTCTCAAGCAGGCGAGCGCAAGCGACCTGTTGTATTACTCAATTGCGACAGGTCGTTTTGTAAATCGCCCACAGTAACTTGTAAAGGGAAATCTGCAATGGGCCCATTGGTGGCCTGAGCAGTTTCATCTCATTAAATAAATGAGAGCGAGCCCCTAAAATACATACATACATACCTTTGGCATAGATTCCTAAACACCAATAGGTTAATTTTTTAATCAGTTTTTAGAAATCATAATGTAAAATTTGTGATAAATGTTTATAAAGCACAATGTAAACTTAAAAAGGGCCATGTTAATTTTGCGATCGTTTGCTACACGGCGCAATGTTAATTTTCAGAAAAAATCCTACATACCTCATTCAAACGATAAATTCCTACACTGCGCAGTTAATTTTGGAATAAAGTCATGTGCATCACAACGTTAATTTTAGGAATTTATTATTTTATAGGAATTATGGCAAGTTTGTAACGAGAAGGTATCATTGCTATGTAAATAGCTAATCTGCCTTAGTGAATCTAAGGCAGATCATTTGAATATGTAAAGGAGATACATTATCCAGTTTCCTCTTACATGTATTCTGAGGAGAGCCTCAGTGCAATCTGGAGCTGCGAGAAGGAAGGAACTCTCTACCATACCACAGTAGCGTCCTGATCCTAATTAATAAACTCTACTTGTTATTAGTTGGAAACTCTGGCTGGCGTTCCCGTATTATTGGCATTCACATCGCTTTGGCTCTCCCATCATCAACTCACATTATTGTTTTATATTTCTTAAATACATTCTTACTTACTACTTATTGGCTGGCATTATACAGAAGATATGTGGCTTTAGCTTGGCTTTATAATAATTATTGTTATACGACTTTACAGCAGTCCGCACAACATTCCATAGTAAAGCCCACTTCTTCTACAAGTTATTTTACAAATTTTATATTTACATACAAGCGCATATATATGATTTGATTATGAAAGGAATGAAATTTGGTTATATTACTGTATATGGAATTTTATCCCATAAAATATTTTTTTTCAGGACAATACTACCCTCCCCTTCACAGAACCGGTTCCGGAAAAGATAGAAACGAGCATAAAAATTGTTTGGAGGATTGTGATTTGAATGTGAAAACGTGAAAACTTATCTGTGTGATGATGGGGTTGTACAAGAGCGTCAGATTAGTATTGTTCCTAGTGATTCCATTACTTTGGTAGGTCAACTCAATATTTCCAACGTATCACTAAAGTATTCTTTCAACGATCAAACGATCCTCCCGTAAAGAATTGGCTCCGCGTGAATAAATACACTGAGAATTCAAGGTACAGGTTACAGTACGCCATAAGGGACTCCTTACAACAGCATGTTCGCATGAGGCTTAAAACATATGAACCTACAGATATTCCCCAAAACCACAATTTAATATTTCAGTTTCCTTAAAAAATAAAATGACAATTACTTGCAGACCTGGATAACCTAAAAATAAGGTTTCCGTTAGTTCATTATACGTTATTGTCAATTTTTTTTTCGTTTTCGTTTTTGTTTTCGTTATTTTAAAATACCGTTATCGGTTAAAACGGTTTACCGTCAAAATAAATTCGGTTAAACGGTTAATAACGGTATTTAAGAAATTTTATTTGTCCATTTTTAAATTATATTTGATTAGACTAATAACAACAGTATTCAAGCATTTCAAAACCACATATCCAATACCATTCAAAATCCGTTGGTTCGAAGGAACAAACCGGCGTTCAGTACCTCGTCCTTCATACTGCTTCGTCTTTCAGGTAGTACAAATGCTAAGGCTGAAAACAGGCGTTCAACACTGACTTGAGTCGCAGGAAGGCAAATAATTACTCTAGCTATATATCTCAACGAAGTTGGACTATTACTGGCCCACCATTCGAATAGATCTAACTTTACACCTTTTTTGTTTTTTTCACGCGGAATTTTCTCATATGAGGCTAAACCTTCCAGCAATGCTGTTCTGCTGGAAACAGAAGTCGTAAATGCAGATTCTTTGTTCTTGTCTTTATTCCTCAGAAATACTTCGAACGGGTTCCTCGTCATCAGAAACATTAGCTTCACGCTGCACGATTGTACAATCATTATGCATTTATTTGCTTACCCGAACAATCGAATCACAACCTTCCACTAAGCAGCGAGATGTTTGATCAGCGTTTCTGAACTCAAAATGTTGAAAAACTACGCTGACTGTTTGTCTGCCTATTTTTGTGGTCAAATGTTATTAAACCCTTGGAACATAAGTTGGAAATACAGTGGAACTAACAATTAGCACTATTAGTAGAAACCGAAATACGCTGAACGAAACTTACAATACATAAGTCGCAATACGCTCAAATTTAACGAATCTAACAATAAGTAATTCATGCTCACTAGGTGAGTAATCAACGCACCGATATGTACATACTCATATAAAATACGTTTACAATTAGCCACGCATTCCAACGGTATACTTTTGCATTGAGTTCAATCGACAGTTGGAAGGGAGGGGTACTGGTCGCATTTACAGTTGAGAAAAAACCTAAAATAACCGTATTTTTTCCGTTTCCGTTTTTACTAAAACACATTTATCGTTTGTTTTCGTTTATCGTTATTCTTTTTTTTGTTGGTTTTCGTTAGGTTTTAAAAACCGTTACTGTCATTTTTCCGGTAATAACGTTATGAAATAACGTTATTCCATAATGTTATCCAGGCCTGATTACTTGAATAGATATCAGGGAGATGTGAGGGAGACATCCGATCCATGTCGACTGAGCCTAAAATTTCCAATTCAGAATTGAATTGGTCCGTGCAGCTTTATTACCATCAGTGTTATTTCTTCAACTCCTTTCCAGTCTCATAATGTTAATTTTAAGCACTCCTATTCACAAATCTCGAGAACTATACAAGGTTCCAAATCAAGTTCGTACCAAGTCGCTTAAAACACAGCTAATAAATTATGGCAAAAGGTATTTTACCAGTTTTATACATACACACGTATATACATACATGCATGATTTGATTAAGAATGGAATGACATTTTATTGTATTACTGTAAATTGAAGTTTACCCAGTAAATATATTGCAAGACAGCACTACCATCCCGGGCATAGATAGAAACGAAAGAATAACAGGAAAAATTATTTTTTTTAATTTCGGAGAATTGTGACTTGAATGTGCTCACCCACGATAACCTGGAAGAATGAATGAAACTCAGCTGTATGGGTGACTTGGGGCAGTTGGGGCTGTAAACCGCTTCAGAGTGGTCTTCTTCCAAGCGATTCCTTTGCTTTGATAAGACATCGGATCGACGTCAGGAAAACATCGAATGGATGTGAGAGAGACATCGAAGCGATGTCAGGAGAGATTTGTAGAAACGAGTGGAAAACGCCCGGAATAAATTTCAAAGCACAAAACTTAAGGAGCAAGGAGTTTCTTTTCATGGAATTTTTCATAGATGGTCGGGTATTCATAAACTTGTGTGTTATACAAATGTTTGTAGAATAATTTCATGGGGTTTCACATGAGTGTGAAATATTCTTCCTAAGAGAATAATGGCCGTTTGAGCAACCAGAAATTTGAGGCAAGAAGTAAAAAAACTATTTAGTTTTATATCAACTCTGTAATAAGCAATTCATATACATTGTATCACATTTATGATTCCCGCGACAGCTATTGTTGACTTTGGAAATTGAAATCGGAAATTGAAAGTGTCCGTGAAATTCACTATATACGCAGATATCCGAAAAAATGTAACGAACTCAGTACCGTCCACGAAGAAATGATAAGATATTCATTCTTCTGCTCATCTTTGCTCCTGCAGATACATTTCCCCACTCTCACTTTCTTTTCCTAAGAGTGCATTGCTGAACGTGTTGACCGGTGAAATAGCACATCGGAAAGCCCGTAAAACTTGCTGCGAAAAAAAACCTCAAAACACGTTTAGAAACAAATTTTAGCCAGGAATTAGGAATTTTAGACTTCAATTTTCAGTGTTCTCAAAAAAGTCTTTAAAATTCTTGGAAAAGATTTAATAGTTTACGGAGAATCGAATGATTTTTACATGTAGCGCCATTGCCCCTTAAGTGGGTTAGATGTGTATCAATCGTTTCGCTGAAACCTGCACGGTTTTTCAAAGTACCATCTAGCGCTAGTGGATAAAGTTTTGTTAGTTATTTAAAGTCCCTACGGGTTCGTAAAATTTTTAAATTGGCACTCCTAGTACTAAATACGACAACCTAATCAAAAACTTATTCTACTATACCGGACTTCATGATGCTTTCCGAAATATATTTTTTTTCAAAAATATGAACACAAGTTCCTATTCAAAAATGACTACAAAAATGCATTTACAACTTGTCCTGAAGGGTGCCAAGTCTCAGATGATCTTCTTGGCAAAATAAACTGTTGAAATTTTGGTTAATTTTGGCGAATTTCTACGTTTTGATGTCATTAATCATCTTGTTCATGTGACTTAATTGACCGAGATGCGACATCCAAGTCAAAATTCATTGCAGTTTTCCAAAATTCATAATGCTATAAAAATGTGCTTTTTCGATATTTTGAAAACCACTGAACACAATTTCGAATTTTTACAAGTTTTTCATCAAATTCATCGAAAGACAATTTGTCATAAGGTGAAGAACCATGTCTCAGATAATTCCTTCTTGACGAAAATATATGTTTAAATTTCGGTTGGTGAATTTGAAATTCCCACCAAAAATTGGCTAGCATTTCGAAACTTGTTCCATTCCGATAGTTCAAAAGCTCCTTACTCCCACATTTTACTCACTTTTACTCACGCATCGATTCTCTAACTTTGCCATGAACACCAAAGTTCGTAAGGCAATGACTGATAGGATTTTTGGATGGGCAAGACCAAAAAATAGTAAATCATAAAAATCTATAGTTTTGACAAAAATTGTCCATATATAAACAATTATTGCCGATTTTCCAACGTAAAAATTTTCTACTGACCTACGGATTTCCGGATTGAGATCACCATTTAATGATGTCATGAATCATATGATACATGTGAATTAGATCCTTTTGAATTTACTCAATTGCGTAAAGATAATTTTGACTTAGGGAAACAAGGATCTATGTAGATAATTTTTATTTTAATCCAAAATGCATCTAAATCATTTTGCTTGTAATTTTTCCTTTGAATTAAATCAACTTCCATTCCGCAGAATAATAAATCATATTAAATTATAGAAATCGAAATAGATTATATTATATAAATCGTAAGAATTCTTGACAGGCAAGATTAGAAAATAACGTGGCATAAAATTACTTTTGAAATAATAAATACTGATAATATCTAGATGTTATCTTTACAAAAAGTAGGGAAACGTTTTGAAACTACGAAAAGTCTAAAGGCAAATTTGTCTTTCTGGCCTGCTTCACCAAATATTAGAAAGCTGTTTCAGAAAGACTGATGTAAAACTCTAATTCGGTTGTCTGGTATGAGGTTTCCTACGGGGCTGAAGTAAGACCTAATTAAGATATTCAGATGAAATTGGCAACAGAAGGTAATTTTTCCAAAAAACTGCCAAGATTTTTAAAAAGTACTCAAAGCAGTACTGGTTCTAAGCAAACTTACAGTATCCGTAGTAAAGCAGACACTAATTCAATGGTCGAAGTATATCTGTGCCGACATAAATATGACATTGTTTATGTACGGCGATATATAGCATATAAGATGAGTGAAAATGAATAATCCGCATGGCATTTGATGCAAGACATTGTTTACCCGTTTTTATTTTTAAGAATCTTTTAATTCTGCTATTATTAAGGCTATAGTAGTAACACATGCAAAGTACACCGACATTTTCAATCCAACCAATAGCTACTGGCTACAAAAAATACTTGTACACCTAGAATTGCTTGCAGAAAAACTAGGCTCCCTGAGATATATTTGATGTTTACAATTTTGAAAAAATCTGTGTAAAGATATCAAATTTTATAGAAATTTGGTCTAAGAATCAATGAAGATAATGAGACGGAATTTTCTTTCATGCTGTTTTATGGAAGCCATATGTCATTTTTTAATCCAAATCTTAAGGTCAGGACTAAATTTAAGAAATAATAAGAAACACATAATAATAAGAATACCAATTATTACGTCAAGAAATGTTTCCATTCTTTTGCAACATTTGTTCCAACAAAATAAAATGTAAAGGAAAACCTATAGTACTTTCAGCAGATCTAGCTAATCTTGGTAATCTAAAACGGTCTAATCTTGTAAAAGTTCCCAAAAACAGTTCTTCACATTGTTCTCACCTCCAGTTCTGACTGACAAACTGGCTTTCACTGCTTTCACTTTTGAAAAGGTACAATACATGGATTACCAAAATGAAAAAAGGCCAGAAACGTTGTGTCTTTTACATAATGTGCAAACAATTTTTAAAACACATGTACTGTAACAAATCTTTTCCGTTACTATATCTGACGAAAATAATCGTATTGGTAACCATGTCTCAGCCAGCGCAGTTACTAAATATTTAATCATGACTACAACATCTGTTATTTCGGAATATTCCCACTTGTAACTATGATCTAATCAATATGCATGCAATGTATATCAAATCCCATTTTATTTCTGGCCGTTACTCCTAAACTAAACTTGAAAATACAAACGCACATAACTTTTGCTATTTTTGGGAGTCATTATTTTATATTTTGAGTTGGGATCTATTCATTCAGCTGCTAAATAGTTCCTGACAGTTCAAGATCCTGATCAATCTAATTCCGGAAATTATTTAAAAGTCACCAGCAAGCTGACAATCTGGTTAATGACGAAATCCATAAATTCAGGAGACGACGTTCGGTCCAAAGTGTAGAAATTCCCGGCTCTGATTCCGATTGCCTGAATTCCTTTCCAGACCCTCTCAAAATACTCCTTTTGTTTGGGATCATTTTTCATGACCATAAACATGATTTGGTGCTTCATAGCATTGATATTGTCTTGCACCAAGTAGCACCTTCCATAAATAAATTGAAACAGTAACACTGTGAGGAAACCAATGAAAGTGAGAACAAGTGCAAAATAAGGATGATTCTCAATGAAGGTGATTCCGGCGAATAAACCAAAGATGGCTCCAATTAAAAGTAATAATTTTACCAAGTAATTCAATGTGGCGAAGACTTCATTCATTAACTTAATGTCAATCAACATTTCACGCAAGTTACGACAATATGCAATAACTCTGAAAATGAATGCTGCTTTTCCTCTCTAGAATCAACAAAGGGTTAAATTGACCATAACAAAATATATTTAATTTTACATTAATAATTAGCGCATGTGTTGTATACCTCATTGACATCAAACCGTATGCTGCTGCCTCGTTACAGATATATGGAACAGCAAACGATAGAAGGACGTAAGCCCCTATGTAACCAACTGTCATAAGCTCCGCTAAACCCCAAACTAATGTTGGGGAAGTCCCTGAATTGAGAGTCCTATCTCTTGTGAGTCCCAGAGTATCATGAAATAAGTCCGTCCAGTCCGTCCCAGTAAGAAATGACGTGAGTCCGAATCAGTCCCAGTCTCTGGCAGTCTTTGGATAAAGTCTGTATCCGTCCCTAACCTTTTATAAGTCCACAACCAACCCCCATAACATAGCACATGTTTGGCGGAAATTGCCATGAGATGGAACTAAGCTACATAGTAGACATGAACATAACGTTGCTGAAGAGGCAAAATGGTCCAAGTACTGTACAAATGTAAGCGTAAGTAGACCATTTTGCCTCTTCCACGACGATATGTAACCCAAACCCGACCGAGTCTCCTCAGTCTTTATGACGTTTAGAGAAAGAGAGAGTCCCAGTCCGTCCCAGTCCCCGTATTTGTTTCATTTTTAAGTCCCAGTCTCAGTCCAGTCCGTATCTGTATCTCAGTTTTTGAAGTCCGTCACAATAGACTGAGTCCCGTTTCCCCAACATTACCCCAAACCTCAAGACTCATCGTAAATATCAACATCCAACGACTTCTCATATTGTGCGGCAGGGCCGAATATATTAGACATACCGTTTTTGGATCTAGCAAGAAAATTAGCAAGCCTCCGACAACAATGAAGTAAATGAAAAACGGCAGGAAAATTATGGTGGTCTCCAGAATGGCATGGGTTTTCAAAACATTGATGGGGTAGAATCTGGCCAGACCTGTAGATAAATTAAAACTAACTGTAGTGGCATATATAATTGTTTATAATATAATGTAACATATATACGTGTTAATGTTAGTAGTGCTGTGATATTAATATTGATTGCAATGATTAGTAGTTGTAGCTACCTTTGGAATCATGGACACTTTTAGTTTTGAAGCGATGGATACGTGTGTATAGAAATGCCAGCTCATCTGTCATGACGACCACTACGTACATACCACACTCGTAGATTAAACACATTGCGAAATACAGTACATGAGCAAAAAAGTATTTAAGCACAAGGTATCCTTTGGCCATATTGCTGTTTGGACCATGCGGAAACATTTGAACAACACAAATAAAAATACAAGCAGTTGTCGAAATAGCCAAAACCCTTTTCGGTATTTTGCTTTCTCTGCACTTGCAATGAGAGCCGAAGTGTTTAGCGTAAACGGTATCATGCAGAATCTGCATAGGAAACCTGTTAGTTTAAAATTTATTTGTAAATCTTCAAAACTAAGCATTCCGATATCAGTTGAATTGTACCAATTCATGGAATTAAATTTATCCATCGGTTTCAAAGCGATTGAAACTTCTTAAATACTTTTTTTGATACGATTAACGTTTTTTAATGCTGTGGGTAATGACAAGCAAGGAATTAAAGGAAATTAAAGCTATTGACTGAACAATGGAAGCTACGTTTTTCATGAAACCCCGCCATTGAATTACTTAAGTCGTGGGTCACCAAATCCCTTTTATATGCACCACTGCTACCCGAAAATCTTTTTGTGAATTTGAAATTGTATTGAAATGTACATATGTATATACGCATATAAATTTATACACAAGCCTATTCATACAGGTACTTAAGTAAACTCAACAAAATAATCCCCATGAAGTAACTACCTGCAAATTGAAAATTCACCTAGAGGTAGATCTTTTACAGAAATTTCGCCAACGCGTTTAGCTACCCTTATATTTGAAGGAAAACATTGATAAGATGAGGACAACCGTACGTGTAAATAATGGCGTCACCATTTTGTAATTTAAAGAAAACAATAAAGACAATTATTTGAAGTGATTAAAATATAGGCTGTTGTTTATCACATTGCTATTTAGGTCCAATTAAAAGTGAGTAAGGGATGTGCCACAAATGTCATAGTAGTAATAGTCATATGTATTGTTCATGGATGATCGCTCTTAATATTAATTCTTGACATAAGCTGGTATATATCATTAAATTCAGGTCAGAGCGTCCCGTTCGTTGCGGCTGGAGTCGATTTCGATTCCAGTAAAGCTCTGATACTTTAATAATTTCCACTGCTCTTTCTATCTTCTACTATAGCTTTGTGTGTGGTGAGGAGGAGGGCGTAAAAGGGGCTTGCACTCTGAAGACTGGAACCATGGCCTTGATGCACAGGGGGACTATCAGTGGACATTCCTTAGATGGAGGGAAATTCGGAGAAGCTGCCAATCTGCATAGTTCGCTAGACATTCCAGTCTAATGAGCGTCCGATAAACCTCTTCCTAACCCAAATCTCCTCTCCCTCCCAATTACCTCATACTCTACATTTCCTAGCTGGAGCAAAGACTTGTGATATACTCTCTGTGAGAGGAATGGACTAATGGGTATTTGTCCCACTCGTCTAGCTCTATGCTCATTCTTAGTGCCGGTACCTTGCGTACGATACCCAGTTCGCAAGGTTTCCACCCAACTTTCAACCAAAGAGAGCCGGTATAAGCTTCTCAGTTGTAACTTCACAAGTTCTCAAAATTGTGTATGGCATGATGACTGATGGTTAAGTATATATCATTAAATTTATTCCCGGCGTATAGTGTATATGCCCATGCGGTTATTTCTATTCTAGTCACTCGTACTTAACTTGCCAGAATTTTCGATGATGTCCTTTGTGGTACATCCCTAATGAGGAGTTATAATCAATCATCCCTGAACTGACCTAAGAAGGGAAATTAAATGTCCCTTTCATTTTTGATACGCCGTTATTTTGACATATCATCACCATATTGACTTTTAATTTCATTCATGTATGTAATTTCAAGCAAATATTTTCTACTGTCACAATACCAGAATCACACCAAGCTACAGGTTTTTTCGGCTGAGTTCTACTTTCCCGGCCACAAAATGACCTTCCACTTTCCACCAGGATTTCCACCTTACACTAGACCTTCCACTAGACCTTCCACTTGACATTCCACCAAAATTTTGCAGATTTTTTACCTTCCAGATCTTTCACCTAAATTTGACCAGATGGAAGGTCCTTCTACCTGGTTCCCTGTGTTAATTAACATATTCCTCTGTGTTCTGGTGAGTGAAACAAAGTGCGAACTGGATATAGTTAATGCGTTGCCCCCTGTATGCTACTATTCAAACCATAAATCAGTGTTTTAATTTATTGTGAAAAGTAAGTCGCAACGCTAAAAAGTTTGTATCTTACCATTAATCGTTAGTGGTTACGGAATTTGCTAAAAATGTTTTGAAAATTTTGTTAAAATCAGTTCACCGGTAAGTACGGCAACTGAACTCTTTCGAATCACATGGTTTTCCAGTGGTTGATTTTTATCAGCCCTTTGACAAAATTCTACGTAACACCATCGAAATCTGACTATCATAATTGTACATATAATGATTTTGTAACAGTAACCTGTTTCCTCAAAGGTACCCAGCATTTTTATAGTTAATTACACGAGTTAGTTTTAACTTCAAACACTCAAGTGCTTTCAACTCCGTGTTAATTTTACCAATAAAAATGCGAAACATAAGTCAACACACCGAAATTGATCCAAGACTGTCACTTTTAGGTGAATGGGCACAAAAGAAATGACCTTCGGTCGTGCAGTAACTCATGTAGGGGAGCAATATAGTATTTTTTTAGTTAGCTCTGTAAATATTGTCAAAGGCAGACTACAGAGTCTGTATGTCCAATGTGGGTAGTCAAGTGGAAGGTCAGGTGGAATGATCAAGGGGAAGGTGGAAGGTTAGGTGGAAAGTCTGGTGGAAGGTCAAGTGGAAGTTTGGTGGGAGGTCAAGTGGAAGTTGGGTGGGAGGTGGAAGTCTGGTGGAAGTTACTTATGTATTACAGTGTTGATAAATGGGTGAGTGGAAGGTGGAAGGTCATTTTGTGGCCGGGAAAGTAGAACTCAGCCGTTTTTTCCAACCAATGCCGATGAGTATTTCCCCCTACATCTCTATTCTTGCTCGAATTATTGGATTTTCCCAGTCCTACGTCTACTCTTATTACAACGACTGCGTACTTTTTCAACGTAATAGTAATACAGAGCTATATTAAGGCTGATAGCTTGATGGTTTAGCTTTGCCGTCCATCAGACTGGTGTGCTGTAGACATAGACATAAAATGTGAGAGATGCAAGAGACAGAGTAGTAATAGTAAAGCATGACAGCCCAATGGGTACAGATGCTACAGTTTCAAACAGTGCTGCGGACAAGTTCAAGTAATACTTGAGTTTTCAAGTCAAGTTCAAGTTCGGGTCAAGTTCAAGTAGGCCAATTTTTTTACTTGAATCTTTCGGGTTAAGTTCAAGTACGTACTGGGCTTGACCATGACATTCTAAGACAAGTCAGGTTCAAGTACAAGTAAGAGAAATTTACTTGAAACTCAAGTCAAGTTCAGGGTCAAGTAATGGAAAGAAAAAACTCGACCATGAACTTGAGATTTCATGGTCAAGTTCAAGTAATTTTAGATTGCGCATGCCATAAAGGACGGAAGCAATTTCAAAATCCCAATCCAATTTCATGTCGTGTCCAGGGTATATATTGTTTGCACATGCCATCAATCAAAGGAAAAAATTCAAAATCAGAGTCAGTTTTATGAAGGTCTTGTTTATCAGACGTTGTTCGTTGTTAGTTGTTGCAGCGGCCTCTCCATGAAATGAAAGAATTATCTTGACAATTCATATTGTTGCTTAGAATTATTAGTTTCAACTTGTGTAAATAAATTCCAGTATAAAATGAGCTTGGATGACTTTACAAAAAGCGTTTAATAAATAATTAAATATTAGTTTATTAAATTTTAAATAAAGAGTATTCGTAATGCTCAAATAGGTATATGTATATATGCGTATATGAACATTAAATAAAACTTGACACTATGTAAAACTCGTCAGATGTACAGTGAAAGTCCGTTATAAGGGCTCAGCTTATAAGAAAATATCGATATCATTTGTTTGACCCCAACTTTCATTTACGCAATGCTTTAGACGTTTTGTATAAGGGAAATTCCTTTATAAATTGTATAGTCCCTTATATCGAACGTTTACTGTATTCAGTAGACGCTCAAAGTTGTCCTCGAATGGTTTTAAATAAAAAGTAGCAGTAAAATTCTTTTCTGAAAGCGTTTTGGTTTTCAGTCTGAAGGAAATAATTTGCTGATGTAAGTTCGACTTATTGTGGCCATGTTTAATTTTTTGTGATACTTAACTTGAATTATCAAGTTCAAGTCGCGTTCAAGTCATGGTCAAGTCAAGTTCAAGTCAAGTTTGGAACTTTAACTACTTGATCAAGTTCGGGTCTTACGTGAGTTACTTGATTACTCGAACTTGACAAGTCAAGTAATTGCACGAACGCGAGTTATCAAGTTCAAGTTGTGTCTTGAAAATTACTTGAAGTTTCGTGGTCAAGTCAAGTTCATGGTCAAGTTTTGAAATTACTTGACCCGATCGCAGCACTGGTTTCAAATGCAAATGTGTTTGTTTGTATTGCCACGATCCGCTCAAATAACACATTCATACCAAGGTTAATAGTATACAAGTTTGGATCTGAAGTGCAAGTATACTTCCCAATTGCTAAAATCATTTCAATTTTTTTAAAAAATCTCCTGCATTAAATTGTGTATAGATGCACTGGACGGAATTTCAGTACTTAAATCAGCAGTTGCAAAGGTCAGTATCTGTAGGATTTTGAATATTATAAAGATGAAATATAAGTGAAGACAAAATAAATGGGAAAGAGTTCACCTTAAGAAATATATCCCTTTATATAAACACTGATCAAAGCGAATACTCCTTTGAAATAAAAACAAAAGAGTTGATATCGTTGCGTGCTTTCAGTCATACCTCTAACGGTTTACATTAAAAAGGTTTACAATGAGATCTCACCTCGCCTGCAAAGGGCAAAGCAAAAATTTTGTACGTTTGAGTTGTGGATGTGGATAGGGTACCACAAAAGGTATATCTCACAGTTGTGTTCCCCGGACATTTCGTAAACATTTTAGAGCAAATAAAAATTATTGTTTATCTATTCTCCAGATAGTTATTAAATAAACCAATGTCTACAATTTACTCCACTGTGTAAACGTGGGTTGATATTTATTCTGGCCTAATATTCACATCATAGGTACTCGATGAACGTACGCAATAATTTATTCTGAAGCCTATGCGTAATTACGTCAAACGATCAATCAAAGTAAAGTGTGTTCATTGTACGAAATGATATACATATGTCCAGAGTTAATATGAAAGTTGAAGATGCCGTAGAGGGCATGCCCACAATTCTCAACGTAGTTACCTGTGTAATACCTCAACGGAAAGCCCTTAAAATTTCCCACCAAATTGAGTCAAAACGAGATTCAAAACAACTTTTTGGCACTACTAAGGAATTCTAAACTTTTAAATTTTCAGTTTTCCGAAAGAAATCCCGTCTTTCTCCACTTCCTGGGCTCATCCAGAGTTTGTGAGCTGGGGCTGCGGGATGAAACAAATTTTGAAAAATCTGGAAAAAGATTTGTTAAGTCATGGGGGAAGTGAATATTTCTTACTGTTGCACCTTATGTGGACTGAATTGCTGGGGGCGATCATTTCTTGACACCTTCTATGTAACAAATTAAGCTGGCAATTACTAGACGCATCATATTATTATGATTAAATTATATCACGCAAAAACCTATCTGGGATTAGTTCTGTGAGGTATTTATAAATTAAAAATAATTGCTAAATAAAAATTTTTGCCCCACACTCATTTGCCATATCCTATGCACGTACTCTAGACTGACTTAAATCTAAAGGGTCGAGTTAAAAACTTTTAATGTTATTTCGGGGATATTTCCAACAACCGAGCTAACTTTAAGTTCAATTGTTTGATGACTTTTCAAATTCATTAGATTTAAGTTGTAATGTTATAACATGACAAATTATTTTTGTCCTAAAAATATGGAATTACAATAATTAGTAATTCAATGACAAGTTCCGCACATCCACAGACATTTGAAATAAGTTGAAAGTAGTCTCAAATGTACAGAACTGAGATATTTTAAAATAAAAATGAAAAATAGAATAAAATCCTGTCAGTGCTGCCTCAAAACCAGTGTTGAGACCAAAGGTGGGCTCCTCCCCTACATGTAGGGCCTACAAATAGGCAAAATATAGGCTGCAGAAAAACTCCCATGTTAATTGTAGGCGTTATAAAATAGTGAGATAACTTGTTGTGCATAACGCCTATAAAATGTGTTGGGCATAATCACTTATGTACGTAAATGTAGGGTAAATGTAGGCGCACATTTTACATGCATTTATTTGTTGGGTTGATTTACGCACTATACTGCGAACTTTGCACGGCAAAATATTGTCACGTCAAAAATGAGAAGTGCATGTCTAAGGTAGTGAATTTCACCATAGTAAGATCAAAGTATGCGTTTGAATTTTAAATCATGCGATTATTTGACGTCATATCGAACGCATTTTCGGGGATTAATCTCATCGTGTTTAAATATGTAACATGACAATTGTTTCACCTACCATGTTTATTCACAAGATTGTGAATTCATAATTTCTTTTTAAAATATGTAATTCATTTCACCCATAAAAAATTTGTGTTGATGGTATCATATATATATATTATATATATATATGTATATTCTATTGCAGGGATTGGTCTAAAAAGCTGCTACTATACATAACTATCTTATTGTTAGTGGGTCTACTTTAATTATGTATGATATACCTAAGTTTGTGATGTATTCATAAAGCGTATAACGACGGGAATCTCAATTTGACATAGGTAAGTAAAATGCTTGTGTAGGGAGAGAACTCAGGCGTTCCTATGTTAGCATATATTCCCCATAGCCTGTTACATATTACTCAGGCGCAAATATAGGCTAATATTATGTAGGAGTAAATGTAAGCTATAGTTTTCTTTCAGGTAAAAGTAGGCATCTATGTAGGTTTCCGAATAATCCCTCCATATATGTCGGTACAATTTTTTAAGCCACACCAATGTAGGCCTATTGTAGGCAGGACCGGGTATTAAAATTGTATGTAGGATATAGGCGAGGCAATTCATTTTATCCACCTTTGGTTGCGACTAAATCAAACATTTTCAGATCCGAAATTGCATTTGAATCCGGATATTTCAATTCAAATACAATTTATTCCCGCCTCCTAAATTGATTTGGATTTGAAAAACCAAATAAATTGAATAAATAACCGATTTGACCAAACCAAATAAATTGAATAAATAACCGATTTGACCAAACCAAATAAATTGAATAAATAACCGATTTGACCAAACCAAATGCAGTGTTTTATTTGAAACCGAATTTTATTAGGATTTCAAATCAGCAAATTATCCGAAATTGGATTTGATTTAAAATTGGATTTCAACTTGGTTTTTCAAGTATAATCTAGCCCAAACAGGTAAATATGGTTAAATACAAGTCAGCCAAACAATTCTACTCACTAAGCTCACTGAGCTTTTTGCTAACAACTTGGTCCGGTCTGGTCCAACATTTGGACCAGACCAGACCAGACCAAAGGACCATGGTCCTAACTCCTAACCATTCGCAAAATGACAAATTTATGGATTCACGAAATCCCATGTAATGTTTAAAATTGTCATTTTTAGCGATAAAAACAAAATTTCACTTAATAAAGCTTGATTATTTAATTACTCTTAATGGTATTCTGGACCATGTTCCGGACCATGGTTTTTGGTCTGGTCTGGTCCGAAAAACTGGACCAGACCAATAGTCTGGTCTTACCTTTGGACCAGACCAGTTTCATAAATCACGGATCAGACCAGACCATTGGCATCACTAATCAGCGTGGTCGGATATATTCCTGTCGGGAAATAATCCCTCTCCGAAGATATTTTCTATCAATATTATCTATTATACCTATATAATATTACATAATTAACTATTATTATTATAATTAACTATTATTATACCATTTACTATTAAAGAAAATTCGTACTTTTGGAGGAACGACACTTGAAAGATCACGGATGATACAAGATGTTATTTGTACATTGTGTATTATATGCATATCTGGCACATTATGTACGTAACCAATTGGACCACAAACCTCCGAAACTATCCAAGGTTCAAAAAACTCCCATTCAACCGTACGAGCCTCTCAGAAAAAAAGGATAGAGCTAGTAAATTATGGCAAAAGTTATTTTACAAATTTATATGATGCAGGAAAAACTCGATATAACGGAATCCCAGGGGACCGGAAAAATTTGTCCGCTGTACAAAATTTCCGTTGTATGCACATAACGGATTTTATCCGTTATATAATTTCCTAAATGACAAACAAGGTTGATTAGGAATATTGACTTAAATTCATCGAAATACAACATGGAAACACCAGACTAATAATATAATAATTATTCAACTGTAGAAACATTGAGTTGATTAAATATAGAAGTACAATAATTTAATATTCATCGACACACAAAAACTTAGTTATTGGTTGCTTGGCTTTTATCATTTAGGTCCATTTTTATGTGAATACTTAAACAATTTCTTCCAAATATCATTCACTCTGGTTGATGATAGAGCACGATCTTTGCATAGTTGAGTTTGAGAGTTCCCACTTTTAATTCCAAATATAATACTTTTTCTCCTAAATTTAAACTCGGTTTGATTTTTTGGACATTTTAGAACTGTGAACAAATTGCAAGACATAAATTCAAACTAATTAGATGAAACTCGCAAGTGTTCAAGAGTTCTTATTCATTCAACCAAAATGTATATACAACGATTTGGCCCCAATATGACCATTCATGCTACTTACATATATGAGTAACAAACGTTTGAATTGCCTTGGCCAACGATTACATGTTAAAGGGAGCCAATATATTATTTTGTAATAAATTTCCGCTTAAAATCCGTTATATGCATGCAAAATGTTTCCAAAGGCCTTCAAAGTGTGTCCGTAATAACTAATTTTCCGGTATACATATTTCCGTTGTATGCAATATTTTTAGCATTAGTTATATGGGAGCCTTGCCTGGACAAATAAATCTGTCCGGTGTAACTAAATATCCGTTGTAGAGCCATCCGTTGTATCGAGTTTTACCTGTATATATGATTTGATTATGAAAGGAATAAAATTTGATTATATTACTGTAAATGGAATTTTATCCAATAAAATATATTGCAGGACAACACTGCCCTCCCGTTCACAGAACCAGTTCCGGAAAAGATAGAAAGGATTATAAAAATTGTTTGGAGGATTGTGACTTGACTGTGAAAACTTGACTTGGGGTTGTACAAGAGTGTCAGGGTAGTATTGTTCCGAGTGATTTCATTGCTTTGGTAGGTCAACTCAATATTTCCAACGCATCACTAAAACAAGTATTCTTTCAACGATCAAACGATCCTCACGTACAGAATTGGCTCCACATGAATAAGTGCACTGAGAATTCAAGGTACAGGTTACAGCACGCCATAAGGGATTCCTTACAAGAGCATGTTCGCATGAGGCTAAAATATATGAACCTATTCATCAAAACCACAATTTAATATGCTAGTTTCCTTAAAAAATAAAATTACCTAGCAAATTTGTCTATCCTGACGCTTACTTGAATAGATATCAGGGAGATGTGAGGGAGACATCCGATCCATGTCGACTGAACCGTAAATTTTCAATTCAGAATTGAATTGGTCCGAGCACTAGTCCTATTGCCATCAATGTTATTTTTTCAACTCCTTTCTAGCCTCATAATATTAATTTTCAGCACTCCTATTAATACATTGCACTATCATAAAAAGATGTCCTGTAATGTGGAGGTGGTGGATATTATAACGATTTTATCCACCTCAGTGTATAGAAAAGGGTCAAGGATAAAAAATATTGTATTTTGCGTACTTATTGGAAAAAATACTTTGTAGTACATTTTATTTTCTATTTTTCCAATTTTGTTCTGTTCCGGTAGGTGAAAAACTCTGGTTCCAGAAGAACTGAATAGGAATGACTGATATTTTGCAGTACATTATAATACACATTTACAATTAGTAAGAAGTAAGGAAGTTCCGGGTTGACAGTGCAGAGCATGAAGGGGAATCGTCAGAATATTAACATTATGGGGAATAGAAAGGAGTTCAAAGAATAACATTGAGTGAAATAGGACGGATCGAAGAAAACCCTGGAAAACTTCGCCTTCCAAACTGTGGAGACATTTTCTATATGGATATTTCCCCCATTCACACAAGATTATTTTTTAGACTACTTCCAATGCCACATAAGGCTAATTCTTCTAACTTCCTATTCATGCTCGGCATTGTCGCTTTTTATCAGGAAATTTTGTGTTTTCGTAGCTAGTGGTCGGATCGATTCAATTTGATTCAATTTGAAGCTTGGATTGAATCGAAAATCCGATTTTCGATTCAATTTGCCCCAAAGCAATTCAATTCGATTCGATTCACTCTGTGAATCGAATGGAATCACAAAACAAACGATTCAAGCAGGAAAGCAGTGTCATATGTATTACTATACAATGTAATATATACATAGAGGGTATCCTTATAAATTAATGACCTAGGGATGGAGTTTGTGGCTATTAAATTTTCGCGCTCTACTCTTAAGATCAGCGCGCAAGATTTAGGCATACAGTAAGTCTCCACGACTGGGCTTGATTTGTAATAGCAGTTAAGCATCTACACTCACACTACCACCTCTCCAAGTAATTGTTCCTGTGAAGCACAGGGCTGCTACTAGTAGTAAAAGCTATGCTAAAATAACAAACGTTGTGGTATACGTAGTATTTGGACTTTGAATACGTGCAAAAAAGGTACACGTGCCCAGCCGAAGCGGTTTTTATGAATTGTTTGAATTGCAATTCACATGATACTAGCACGGCACGCACAGCCAGCTATTGCTGGCTTCGAAAGGCGTCTATCCTATATACTAATTTGAATGACGTCGTCTTGATGATGATGGCAGTCGTCACTTATGTACGTGACATGTTGAAGCATGACGGTTAAAAAATGCTTTGATTTTTATTTTAAAGCATTTATTTTCGCTCGAATGAAATAAAATACGAACCGCTATTCTTTTATTTTTAACATTTCTTTTTTGTTTACTTTAACAGGCTAAAGTTATGGTAACCAAGTGTTACTGCAACTTAATCCTGTTCAAGTCAACACAAAATATTACCATTTAGATTACAAAGCAGAAAAAATTAAAATAGGGAGAAAATAGGAATAGAAAATCGTAATTAAAATAGGAGATTTTTTTTTACCCTGACCGGTCCAGAGTTCATAAAAACATTGAACTTCACAACATATAATTAGGTCGTTTTTACATACTATTGTATATTGTATAAGGCTGTTCTTCGTTTAAATAAATTCAACGGATCCTTCAAACCTCCAACCCGTTTCGATTGGGTAAAATCTGTGACAGAAACCAACTTCGTCGCTTATTAATGGCTTTATATATTTTTTTCATTACTTTCCTTGCAAAAAAGCTAAATTAAAAAATTTGTTGTTTTTTTTTTGAAAACCTCCTTTAAGGGGGTTCAACTCTGGACCGGTCAGGGTTAAAAAAATCTCCCTCAGATTCCATGCAGAAATCCCTTTCTATTTATTTGGCTATTTATATGTTATTCAAAGCAACCCGTCACTGACCTACATAAGGAATGGCTTGATATTCACTGTTTTACCTACATCTCGTAGGTTTTTGAAGTAACTTCAGTTTTATTGACTTTATCTGTAGTCACAAATAAACATCGAATGGAATTGGCAACACACTCTTAAGAAAACTAAACGCATCCTACATATGTTAGCAACATTGCGACATACTTTGGTCAAAAATAATATTAGGTGTTTTTTAAAAACCGGAGCCTCTCCTTTTACTATTTTAGAATTGTTCTCAAACTTTTGAATAATGTTTGATTATAATACATGAAACATTCAATCTTGGCTTACAAAACTTGGTTATTTACCCATGGACCAGGATAAGGTCGAATTGTTTTTAATAATCCAGAATGTTATAGAAAGTATGTTATAGAATCCAGTTAATGCATGATAGCTACATCATTTTAATGAATTGTATGTCTGACATGTGATGGTGGACGAAAAAGTTACTCTTAAATTCTACTTGTTCTTCTACCCAAAGTTAAAATTTAATCGTGGTGGTTAAAAGATGCATGATGACTGATCATATTAGCCAAACTGTACTAATATTCAAAGGCGTACACAATAAGCAAACGGTAGTTGATTTGAATTAACCACACGTATTCCAATATTCAAGATAGTAACTTGTTTAACATTACGGTATTTCTTTTCTCCCTATTTTAATTTTTTCTGCTTTGTAATCTAAATGGTAATATTTTGTTTTGACTTGAACAGGATTAAGTTGCAGTAACACTTGGTTACCATAACTTTAGCCTGTTAAAGTAAACAAAAAAGAAATGTTAAAAATAAAAGAATAGCGGTTCGTATTTTATTTCATTCGAGCGAAAATAAATGCTTTAAAATAAAAATCAAAGCATTTTTTAACCGTCATGCTTAAACATGTCACGTACATAAGTGACGACTGCCATCATCATCAAGACGACGTCATTCAAATTAGTTCATAGGATGACCTTTGCATCTGAAATGCAATTTCGTATGTTATAATCTAATAGTACAGAACTTCTTTCAATACACAATTTGCATTTATACTCGGGAACCCATATAGCGCGTTTAGGAGAGAGTGAAGATTTAAAAATGTTCCCTCATCGTCAAATTCTAGTATTAAGCCTTTTAAATTACAACCAATTACAAAACTTCTTTAAAAACACAATTACTTGTGTATGTATGTACTTGTTAAGCAGTATCAGTTACAACGACCTTGATATTTTCTTTAGACATAACTCGAAAAAGCAAAATATAGTTGCCTATGTGAAAATAAATGCCAACTTCACTAAAACTTTGTCCCATACTTACTGTCTTTACAAAGCATCCTCTAACAGCAAACTGTCTTCTCTTAATATAAATGGGTAGTCACCGTTTGTTATTATGAATGTATCCCGTGACAATATTACAGCCCTTGCTTCTGTATAATGCTTTGGCATGCCAGTAGCCCATTTAGCCTTTATGGTAATTTGTACTCGCGAATCCATAAAGCGCGTTTAGATGAGAGGTAAGTTTTGAAATAATCGCTTCATCACGCGCGTTTTATATTTTAGAGATGATTCGATTCAGTTCAATACCAAAATCGAATCATTCGATTTAGCTTTGCTGCAAATCGAATCGAAATACTACTGAATCGAATTGAATCGAATCGAAAATTTCCAATTCTGAATTGAATTGGTCCGACCACTATTCGTAGCTACGCAGCTACGAGTAACGATGAAATGCTTTCGTCTTGGTTTATTTTATACATGTTTTTTCAGTAAGCTTTCCGACTGGTCCGCATTCTTTACAGAGCAATCCTTTACGGAGAGTAGGAATATCTTATAACCGTATTGTCAAAAGGTAAAAACATTCGTAGGATTTTTTTAAATGCGATCATCATTTAATCATCTCTTTACTCATATGATTAATGTAAATCAGTTTGAATTTACTCAATAGTGTGAAGATAATTTTGACTTTATTGAAACAGGATCTATGTAGATAATTTTTATTTTAATCCAAAATGCGTTTGAATATATATTCTTATATGTGGAACACAATTGTATTTTCTCCTAATTTTATCACATGATTATAAAGAATGTTATCCTCATTTATTTTATGTACATTCCATGCACGGTTGTGCATTCTACAGACACGTACATAATTTACAATCACCTTTAAAATATTATCTCAACTTATAATTAATTATTAGTTGTAAAAGCTACTAACTTGACAGAGCGTGACTAAGATTTGACTGATCTGAGAGCTCTCTCTCTTAAAGTTATGACTGGCTTAAGCAGGCGTGTAGCCAAGGGGGGGGCAAAGGGGGCAATTGCCCCCCCTTTCGAAATAAAATACACTCAAAAAGTTAAAAATAAATCAGTCCATACCGAGACATGCAAACCTTTTTAGTGATTTGAAAGTACTGTTTTTTTTATTTGTAAAAAAAATCACTTCGAAACTCAACATATGCAGTATTCCATTTAAATATCTGTGTATAAACAGCATAACTCTAGAATCACCCAAGAAATTTGCATGTTTCGTGTGAATGATTTATTACCCACGGCTCCTCCCGCCATTAATTGACCCATCCATACGCGCGAATATCGTATCGCTTTGTCCATTGCGAGAGCAAAGTATTTCTAGATCAATAAATTTGTATCGAAATGGAAAAGCATTTCGATACGATTTTCGCGAGTATGGATGGGTACAGGAAACTTTTGACGGAAAGAAGCCGTGGGTAATAAACCATTCAATAAAGAGACGTTTTGGGTGATTCTAGAGTATATTTTTATTGTGTTCATCCTTGCTTAGCGGGTGATTTGAATGCATTGCGAAATCCCGATTTCACTTTGACCTTTGCCTCGTCGATTTGACTTCAACCTTCAACGGCAACAAAAGTATGGTAACAGCGGCTTTAAATATTTTCATATTAAAAGCTTTTAGCTTCTGTAACTTACACGCATCGCTTCGAGGGAATTTTTAAGCTGGATAGAATTATTAAATTAGTGAATTGTATTTAATTCTTCATTATGAAAAGGTCAAGCACGCCTGATATCCGCAGTTTCTTTTCGAACCAAAGACGTGTGTCACAGGAACAGTAGGTTAAGCACCAGCTGAAACGATAGAAGCGAACCCAGGTCTCAAAATTCTCAGAACTCGGATCAAGCCTTAAATCTGCCTTAGATTCACTAAGGCAGATTGCCTATTTACATAGCAAGGATACCTTCTCGTTACACTCTCCCCCGTGAAAATTAAAAATCCTTAGGATTTTTATAATTTCCGGTTAGTAATATCGGGTGTTGTAGTCGCGTTTCGCCACTTGTTGGAAAATGAACAAATAATGGAATATTTTGACTTTGACAAATTAATTTGAACAAACTTGAAAAATAGCAAGCGTTGAAAAGTCCAATAAATCATTATATCATTGAAAATACAGCAATTCTTAGAAAACAAATAAATGATGGTGGAAACGTCGATTAGGATGGTAGCAGCATCAGTTTGTCTCGATTCCTGAGATCAGTAATTATGTTGAATCTTAGATGTCTTGAAATATGGTCGAAAAATGCACAGGGCACGCTGGCGCATCTACAAGACAACATGACTGCAATGGGTTCACCATTGCAAAAAAAAAACAAAAAATAAATATAGCTAATCGCCCACAATAGCAAAAACCATAAGTGAGGACCAAAAAAATAATTAAATTGAAGGTTGGGAAACACCCGAGGGCGTAAATATTTACAAACTACAAGCATGAGACCCGCTCGTGCTTTTCAGATTAAAACTTAACCTATTTTAAAATCTTAACCTAGTATTCGTGGCCAGCACATTAAAAATACATGCACAAACTAATTACACAAAACTAGTATTTACAAAAATATTTGATTAAATTCCACAAAACTACATTAGTTGAACTAAGAATTTATTTGCCTTGCACACATCTTCCTAGACAAAGTTTTTCCGTAGAAATTCTAAGCTTTGAAATCTAATAACAAGCAAATCAAAATTAGTTACGAACTTTCCATAAAATGTACAATTATCACTACACATACAATAAGTTATTCTAACTTCTTGTAGCTTCACACACAAAAAATCAGAAACTCGGCCGGCATTTAAATTCTATTGTTGCAACTAAACATGCAACAAAACGAAGCATTTCGCTTAACAAGTGCACACAGAACGCTCCTCACGTTCTTTAACCCAAATGTAGTTCAGAGCTACAGGTTTTTCATCATGCTCCTCACATGAAATAATTGTATTTAAAAATATAATACAATTTAAAGGCTCCTCACCTTAACTATTGCAGGACTTATGTGCATAAAAAACGCTCCTCACGTTTATATACGCTACGCATAGCATATCTTGCTTAAGAATATAGAATTCAAATTGTTAAATAAGCTAACCATTTTCCGACGAAGTAGCAAAGGGTGGCAGATCTATTTTGCCTAACTTATCTAACTTCCGTGTTTTATGCAAACTACGCAAAGCATCTTCAGCTGCTACTATCAAAGAACCTGTTGTTTGGTTAGCCTGATCTGGATTCCATTTAATGGTTTGGTAAATCCTGTAATGCAAACCATGATATGCCCTACGCAATCTATCACTTAAGGACTCTGCAGGATCAACTTGTAAGGCTAGAAACATCATCTCATAAACAAAATCAGCTATTGACTCATCATGTTTCTGTGTCCTTGTTGCTAACAGTCTAACTCTATCCTGCTTGTCATAGATTGTATCAAACTCAGATGCAAAATCAGCTTGGATTCCTTTCCAGTCCGTACCAGTGGTAACACTATTGTCGTACCGTTTCAAAATATCTCCTTTGAGAATTCCTCCAAGCAAATAAACATATTTATCAGCAGTGTGATGCTACAATTTAAAATACTTTTCTACTTGGCTAAAAAAATATTCGGAGGTCATTCTCTTCCTATCGTATGATGGAATCCGCCTATTGGAATTTGCTAAAACGATACTGTGGTTATTTGGTACTGTTGAATTTCCTGCTAAATTTGCCTGACGCGTGCATACCGTGACTAATTGCTTTGCTGCTACTGCAGCTTGCTCGGCTATTCTAAGGTAACTTACACTATCATTCTTGGCCTTTTGGATAAAATGTTTGGCAAATGCTTTCTCTGGGTCACCTAAACTTTGATACCAAGCATCAGCCATATCGGAAGATGAGACGCTATTCAAATTATGCGTACTACTGTTGTCAAGAACATTAGCTTGTCGATTCAAATGCCTTTGAGTTCTAGCAGAATTAGCGTTAACAGTAGGATTTGCCTGATTGATAATAGATTTATCCGCCTTACTCATAAACAGATTTTTATCTAAAATGTAATGACAATGAACTCTATTTCAAACTTGTTAAAAAAATTATTTAAAACAAAATACTGCTCTTTATAATAGCGCAATGGATTTAAGATATTCGTAGGATATTCATGTGGAACTTTCCATCTAACTTGTAATGTTAAATAATGATAAACTTCCCGTCCTGATTTGTTTTTTACAAATGAAGCCTATCAAAAAACCTATAATGTTAACAATGATAAGCTCCCTTCCTGATTTACGTTTTTAAACTAATGAGCCTATCCAACCTTGGAAAAAACTCTGAGTGCAACCTGGATTAACCTTCCGTTACGTGGGTGAGTGTCCTTGCACTCTGCCCCTTATTCAAGGTTGAATAATTTCCGACCCAACTTGCCCTTGTACCTATGTACGTACGTGCAATCCTCCCTGAGTCTACTCGCTTACAAATAAAAATATGCTATACTTCAAAACTACGCATAGTTAAGTGTATGTAAATATTCAATTGGCCTCATATTTTATTTGTTCCCTTACAATTAGTAATTTTATGTGATGGCAAAAAAAACAAACATTCACTCTGATTTTGGCGCAAACTGATTAGTGAAACGAACTAAAACTTTTCGGCAACTTTTACGCATGAACATATGGTTCTAAACTATTTTCCTTGGTACTGCAGTTACAATAAATTCCCAAGCATCTTATTATTTTCAAAATGTTCTGAAAAAGTATGTCTCTATGAGTATTATAAGTATTTTCTGAGCAAAAAAACATATGGCCATGAACATTATCTATCAATTCTCGTTTTTAATAAAACAAATTAGGGAAATTACTAGCATGTAAAAAACAAGAGAGTTCTGAATTCATTTCCCTACTTTACGAAATACAATTCAGCCCAAGATCACTCAAGCCTGGAAATAATATAATACGGCTACGGACCCACCGAGCCTGACTCTCACCAAAGTTTTCAGAAAATGATCACTAGTGAGAAAATAATGTCCAGAAACCATCGGCCTTCAAAAATCCTCAAAAAATTGCAGACTTGGACTCAGCACGGTCGCCAAAGTGTAAGGAGGTGAAGGGTTGGCATGGGAAAAGCTACTTCTAAGCTGAAAGTTATTACAACAATCATTAAACAATATGCCACATTCACTCCTATTTCATTCTGTAAGCCAGTGCAATAATAGTGTAATTATTAATAAGTAAACAAAGCCAAAAGGATAAGTTGTCCATGTGTAACTCCAGTGATGAGGAACCAGTAAAAAGGTGAGACTCAAGACCAGGGATGACTAACGACAAATATACATTAGTTTATTATTACGGATCGCCACTACAGCTATGCTGTTACAGTTGGTCTCTTCAGTACGGAGCTCCAGTAAGCACTGAGGCTCTCCTCGGACTACATGTAAGAGGAAGACTGGAGAATGTCTCTCCTTTATATATTCAAATAATCTGCCTTAGATTCACTAATGCAGGTTGCCTATTTACATAGCAAGGATACCTTCTCGTTACACTAAATGAAACGAATTATTATTCTTACAATTATTAATAGTTCACATTACTTATATGAGATTTCTTTTCCCGGTGAAGCGGGCTACTAATATTAAGCCTTCTCGACACGCCTTGATACGGGATATATATCCATTTATGATAGGTCTTAATTTTGTGTATACTCTCAAGATCTAGATTCTCAAGTACTTGCCCCTGTTTATTTAAATTTTCGCACTTTCATAGTTCAATGGCCTCACACAAAGCCCAAAAGGTGGCATGCCAAGCATTCAAAGCGCTACTCTTAATATAATCGCGCACGATTTAGGCATACAAGTCTCTACGACAGGACTTGATTCGTTTGCTTTTAATTTCTAGAATCACACTACCACCTCTTCAGATAATCGCCCCTGTGAAGCACAGGGCTTGTACTAGTCCTTATTATTAAAGGGCACTTTCTGTCCGTTTATTTAAAGTCCCGCGCGTTCATAGTTCAATGGCCTCACACAACGCCCAAACGGTGGCATGCCAAGCACTTCTTATCATTAACGAGCACTTCCTGTCCGTTTATTTAAAGCGCTGTCTTAAAATCAGCACGCACAATTTAGGCATGCATCAAGTCTCTACGACAGGGCTTGATTCGTAAGGCGTTTGGCTTTTAATTTCTATAGTCACACTACCACCTCTTCAAGTAATTGTCCCTGTGAAGTACCAGTAGGTTAAAAATCAAGGCCCGGAACCAGACTCTTGGAGGATGGTCAAAAGCAAGGGTATATGCACAAATTCAGTAAATTCAGGGCTGACCAATATTTTTAGGGTTTCTTTCAATGGTATAAGGAAGTATGCACAGATTACGTTTAATCTTTTCTCTATTTTTGGATCCTCCTGTCGTCACCCGAACATCATTATTACTTGGCCCCTGTATACGTCATAAAAACAAAACTACACAAAATTAAAGCAAGTTTAATACGTAGCATTTTTATTAATATTATTAATAAACATTCAGCGCTCCGAGTTCAATCAGTCACATTTCCTATAACTTCCATCAGTGTCCGACCAATCGTCCACTACAGATGCTGTGGATAGCTGTGTTCGATAACTTTGTACAACAGCTTCAATTCCTTTCGATGCTTTCTACCGAACTTCTGTGAATAGCTTCTTTGTGGGATTCATATCCAATTTTGCTAACAAAATAGTGATTGTAAATATGGCAGGTTTGGATTAAAGGTTGTCTTGTGAAAGCAGGGGAAGTAGTAGATAGATAGGGGATAGTTTTTAGTTTTCTGTCAACTGTATTTAACTTGACACGACAGGGGTCGGATTTTTGTAAATCTCCCTGGAAGATGTTTTTTTAATTTCCCGGCTGGTTGTGATGTCTCTGTTTGAAGCGATTTTTTATTTTTTTTTAAAGCACTTAAGAGTCCTGATATGAGAATCGTATAATCTGTGCACCCTGGTTCAACCACATTTAACCATTATACCAACAACAATAATAGGTAATAGGTAACAATAATACTGCGGCAAAGTCATTGTTTTGTGAGCAAATAAAAATAATTCTAATAAATTTTCTTTCAAAAAATGAAGGACATTGCCATTAAACTGATTGTGAGGGACATTCAATTTTACTTTCCAAGTTATCCGTTGTCCAGAGATGGGAAATTAAATAACCTTCCTTCAAGAACTCTACGGTAAAAATATTATAAAATTTCATCCTTCAACATATCTTTAAATGTAGCCATCAAAATATTTGGTAGTATTACAATGTAGTAACCGTCCAAAACAAATAATGGGATATGCCACAAATGACGTCATGCATTAAGTCAGTCAGTCATATTGTCCGTGCATGATTCAACATGACGCACACAGTCCCTTCTTCATAATGTGACGTCATTTTTCTACACCTATTTAACCCAGACCCTTTGTTACTGTTACATAAAATCCCGTGTGAATTCGTAAGTTTAAATAAAAACTTCAGCATCCAAAATCATTAGTACTATCCCTAATTCACAAAGTCACAAAGTTATATTTTTATCTAATGTAAATTGTATCTGTTACATTATTATAAAATTATTGACCGAACGAGTGACCCACTTCAAATTACCTTTGATCTATAGGATTTTACCCATGAATTAGTACAAGTACCTGAGGATTTTTGTTTCTCACTTGTTCACAGTAGAAGTCATTGTTAATCTTCTACTTTTATTATGGTTATTACCAGAGGTGTGGAAAATACGTGAAATTTATTATTAAAATACAAAATACGAATACATTTCCAGAAAAATACAAATACAAAATACAGATATTAGGAACAACTTAGATAAGATACAATATAAAATACAAATATCCGTAGGAATTTTTTCAAGATACAAAATAAATTACTTTGCCTCCAACAAAAACGAAAATACTAAATGAAAATACCTTATTTGAAATATAAAATACATATAAAAAATACTCTCAAATTTATTTCAAAATATACGTCTGAGATGTATGTAGATAACTATATTCTCTCAAGCACTGTATCTTGAACAATTTCAAGAAATAATTAGATATCCTAAAATTATTTAGGAAACGTAAGGTAACAGGAACGTGATTAGAGTTTAGAGCTGTTAATCTGTGCAGATCAAAGTAAATAACACGACCCTAGATGCAGAATATTTGTCCTTAAAACGAATAACCTTATAACTCCTGGGTAACTTTCCACTGATTTATGTTGGCTTCAATAATTTTTTTATGGTCCCCACATACATAAAATAAATTTAATGTATTTATCCAATATTGCAAATTGCAAATAAACCAAAACCGTCAAAGAATTGGTTTCAAAATGTTTCAAATTAGTGCTTTTATCTTAAAAATATTTGTTTGAACATGTGATACATACATTTTTGGCAGTTGCCAGGGCTATGTATTTTGAAATTGTATTTTGTATTTGGAATACGTGAGGGATAACGTTACAAGATAAATAAATACAAAATATCAGAACGTTTGTTGATGTTGAAAGTACGAAATACAAAATACCGTAGAAATTTCGATGCTGACAAAATACGAAATACAAAATATCTTGTAACATTTACGGCTATAAAAATACCAAATACAAGATACGGAACGTATTTCAAATAATATTTTAAATACAATATTTCAAAATATTCCACACCTCTGGTTATTACCGATGGCTAATAACAAAATCTCGGCAATAAAAACGATGTAAACAAGGCCGGTTAATTGTTGCTAATTAATCATTTTTTCGCAAACGAGCGCAGTTTGAATAATAAAGCACCTTGTGGCATTACACTATACCCATGTATACATACACATATGTCGTCATATACAGTCAGTCAGCTTTCGTTGTGGCAACGAATGATCATCCAGTCAGTCAGTCGTAATTTGACAGTTTTTTGGATGACGTCATTTGTGGCACATCAAGTCGTAAGTAGACAGAATTTAGCCACAACTGTGTTCACTTCACTAATAAGGTCTGTGCGTGGAGCTTGACGAGATCATTGGTTTTCAATTGGTACAGTAATGAATATATATACCATCAGTAAAGCCAAAAATACCACCAACGATATATTGTGAAAGTCGAGTTGAGTTGAGGATGAGAGGGAATAAAATGTCGAAGTCCGGAGATGGATTTGAGGGAGAAGGAATAACTTTTATTAAAATAAATGTAGGGCTTAGGTGGGTATTAGTCAGAGCTGTCCAAAATACATGCTCCCCAAATACAAATTACAACATACTAAATACATTCTTCAGGCGTCGAAAATACAAACTACAAAATACATTCCTCAGGCGTCGAAAATATAAACTACAAAATACAAAATACATTCTTCAGGCGACGAAAATACAAACTACAAAATACAAAATACATTCTTCAGGCGACGAAAATACAAACTACAAAATACTAAATACATACTCAAAACGTAGAAAATACAAACTACAAAATACTAAATACATACTTAAAACGTAGACTCTTGAATTTAGCCTTATGGGATGTTAAAACGATTGAATTTCGTTTTACTTCATTGATGTGATTGGTTTTTGGCATAAACGGAAATTTCAAACCCCAAGAAAGTGCGCCAACAAAAAACACAAGTATCTTGTATAGCGAACAAAATACAAACTACAAAATACATTGCTTACTTCACTTAAGTAACACAAAATACAAACTACAAAATACAAAATACATTGCTTCGTAAGACAAAATACAAAATACATTGCTTCGTAAGACAAAATACAAACTACAAAATACAAAATACATTGCTTCGTAAGACAAAATACAAACTACAAAATACATTGCTTCATAAGACAAAATACAAAATACAAACTACAAAATACATATCTAGCCACTAAAATACAAAATACAAAAATGTATTTGAAATACGTATTTGAAATACATGTATTTAAAATACCATGTATTTTGGACAGCTCTGGTATTAGTATAATTATTAGGAATAATCCTCAACACTAATAACTTTAATAATTAAATAAATAAGAGAATATTCTCTGGGGCGCGAAGAAAACCAAAATGGTGAAAATTAGGGAGAACTGGAGAAAGATGAGACACAATTTCGCTGTCTTGGTCGGCGGAGAGAGAGAGTGATACATCCAAATATTATAATCATTAATGTATAGTAACATTTCATAGCATCTTATCTAAAACATTAATGTAGCCAATAAAAATAGATATTTTACAATAGCAATAGTATCATCAATAGTAAGTACGTGAATAAATAACAAATAAGTACAATGAGTATTTCCATAGCGACCTAAGTTTTCTGTATGCTTAAGCAAGCAGAGCAAGGTAACTTTGATGGCGGAAACTTACGTTAACCTTATTTCCTATATTTAACATTAGCAAGGATGTCTGTAAGTGGAGACGAGCCCCTCTGCAGCCTCCAGAAGCACGCTAACTTGCGCTAGCCTTCCACTAGGTATGTACCTAGCGGAGCGCCATTTGTTTACATGGCGTTCCCAGCGTAGGTACGTTGGCCGACAAGTTCCGTGCGCTGCGTGCATCCCCGGCCGATTTATATGACAGAGGGGTGTCTTCGGACGTCCCGGCCGATTCCTGGATCTTGCGGGTGACGCTTGAGCATTTATCGCATCGGGAAGATGTGATCTTCAATCCACTTGAGTTTGCTGGTCCATATCTTCGGTTGTACGTGTGATGGGGGTTTATTAATTTTACTCGGGAGGGGTAAAATTGAGGGGGGGTCAATCTGTAGTGACATTAATGGCACGGGTTGGGATTGAGATGAGTAATAATTAGATCTCCGAGGGCAGTTTTGGAAGTGAAAGCGTTTGTTACCTTTCCCTTTCTTACGGTTAGACCTCGGAATCTTAAATGACCGATCGATTGGTTGGGTTTCTTCGAGGTTCAATGACATCAAGGGAACAACGAGAGAGTGGGACTGATTAGATTGCTGAGGATGGGTTAGGGTAGTCACTTGATGATCTGACAAGTTTGAAGTCAGATTTAAGAAGCTTTCATCCGCATCTGGGGTATGGGGAGAATTCGCAGATGGTTCAGGTGTAGATTCAGGCGAATATTCAGATGGTGATTCAGGAGGGAGGTTGTCCAATAGAGCTTCCATCTCCTCTTCCCAAGAAATGAAAGAAATAGGAGAACCGAGATCTCCCAGCAGAACTTCAATATCCATAGGATCGTCGAAAGAGTCCATCTTAGTATCACAAAGTGAAGCATAATTAATTTCAAGACCTTTAAGTTTAGTTGTTGGTAGGGGAGATGGAAATGGAGGGAAATCAGTATGACTGGGATTAAAGTACGGTTTCATGTTTTGAACATGCGACTTGATACGTTTGGACGTACGTGATTCCTTTCGCTTATCTTGAAGCAAATAGGTAAGAGGATTAAGTTTCTGAATAACCTCAAAGGGACCTTTCCAGGCAGGAAGAAACTTATTTACAAATCCGACTTTTCTTGAAAAGTCGGCAAGTAAAACTAACTGGGAAGGGAAATATTCAATGGGAGGGTGTATAGCATCAAAATTAATTTTTGCTTTTGCTCGGGAAACTTGGGTATTGATATTGGCAGTAGACTGGGCGAAGGTTACACGACGACTTACTTTTTCCGGATCCTGACTAGTCGTTTGCCAACTTACAATGGACCCTTTTCTCCTGCCACACTCCGATCGGCATGATATGCACATGTATGGAAAGCCCATGCTGAGAGCTTTCCAATGG
>OX359250.1:43683449-43881190 GCA_947179485.1 Allacma fusca | reverse complement strand
TGCTTATAATTACTTGCCTATTCCTCACGATCACATCTTATGCAATTTTATGTTTTTAAAATGAAGAATTTAAATGCAGATCTTCAGTGATCGCAGTTTGAAAAAAAACTTGTAAACACCTGATTGGCACGAAGGACATAATTTGAAGCAACACAAGTACATAAGTAGTATCAAGCAATGTAGTAAGAAGGTGTGATAGAATTGTTACTTCAATCAAGCAACAAAACAAAAATGTATTCATTGATCCTTCACAAAATCCTAGTGTCGATTCAAGCCAGACTGATACTTTACCAATTAAGGACAGGTGTGTTACGCACGCCTCTCTTGCCTGCGATTGGCCGAAAATTTTTCATGCGTTAAAGGATGTATGCATATGCAATGTAAATATCTTGCAACATGATTACGAAATTGAAACTCGATGGTTCACTCACTCATTACAAATACAGGGTCAATCTATGGTTGACAAGTAAACGATGGTTGACAGTCACTCTATGGTAACTAGCATAAGCCTATCGGAGGCAAGAGAGGCGTGCGTAACACACCTGCCCTTAATTGGTAAAGTATCAGCCTGGCTTGACTCGACAGTACATTTTCGTTTCCGTACCAAATCCGTCGGGTACAAAACATCTCTAATTGCCTCATCAAATACCGTCTTAAGACCTTTTTGTGTCATGGCATTCTAAATACTTGACAGCACCGATTTCTTTAGCCATGGCGACTCCTTGAGGGTACGTTATGGGAGCCGATTTCTTGAACTTTAACTTTTCTACAGTTTCCTGGTCCTCACGCAGATCCAACTTTGTTCCCACCAATACTATGGGGGTGTTTGGACAATGATGTCGAACTTCACGGAACCACTGCATCATGCAAAAAAAATATTATCGAAGTAGTATTTCAAAAGTCACAGTGACTTTAATGCTTTAATATAATTACAAATTTTTTAATAAAAAGCAACATCCATGAAGACCATTTTGCAATTGAGCAAAGTCAGTACTAAGCTGGATTTTCCTCACGAGGTGTATGTAAACATTAAAAACGTCTGTTCAAACAATAACGACAAGTTGTGTACCTTTGCTCGAGCACTTTCCATTGAGGTAGGATTCACAACGGAAAAACAAATGACAAAAACATCCATCTGAGGATACGACACGAAAACGATCAT
Source organism: Allacma fusca (assembly GCA_947179485.1). Lineage (NCBI taxonomy): Eukaryota > Metazoa > Arthropoda > Collembola > Symphypleona > Sminthuridae > Allacma > Allacma fusca. The sequence goes on along the minus strand of OX359250.1, from coordinate 43,880,028 downwards.
AATGTTCCTGCCCAGATATATTCCATAATTCTAAATTTATAGGTTTCCCATCAACCATCATATTTACACGGTAATTGTCAAATACATGTGGAATGTATTCCTGAAAAATAAACATAATGTGTAGGAGAAAAAATTTAGCATAATTAGATAAAATTAATCAGTTGCTATATTGAAATAATGTCAAATAGCATGTTGACTCAAGCTAACACTAAGTTACTTACACCCGGGAAGGCATTGGTATTGGTAGTGTAATTCATGAGTAGACAAGTCTTACCCACAGCCCTATAAAACAATTAAAACCATCAACAAATAAAGAAACAAACTCAAATGTTGTAGAAATATTTTACATTGAAATTACCCCCATACTGTGCCTGCAAACGAGATACGTGCTTCGCATAAGGCGAGGTTATTAACAGAAGGTAAAAATAAATATTGCTTCCTCACCCATCCCCAACAACGAAACATTTGATAGCCTGCATTTACTTCTGGTAATAATTTTGAATAAATAGGGATCAAAATCCTGATGTTCCGAGGATCGAGACACCTTTGCGCAAGTAACTAATAAAACTGGATTTAACCTCGTGCAAATGTTAAGTAAAAAGAAGTTCATTCGAAAATATACTGTAAACCTGACAATCATAATACATTTGACAAGGCATTCAAAACTATCAGTCACTTATGGGTCATAGACCATATGGACTCTTCAACTATCCCATTTAAATTCAACTATCCCACTGACAAAAATACAAGGGCAAACAATTAATCTCCCATATGCATTTACATAGTTTCCTAATTTTATCTTGTCTTTTTTGCGTCGGCTGGTTAATCTATGAAAAGTTTCATAGGAATATTGTGCAGGAATTTTGTCAATATGCTCACTAGTCATTTTAATTCGCTACTTTTGCTTTCATACTCATATTCCTCAGTCAGTGTTGCTCTTGTTTGTTTTTTTAATATTGTTCCAGTAGTTTTCCTCAAAATTGTGCCCAAAAGGAACTATTGAAACGAATGACAAGCATCTCCGTTTTTATACAAGGCTAATTCTTTAACATAGGAAATTCACTGCACATGTAGATATAGAAAGAACTAAAATCATAATAAAAACATCTTATAAATCGTTCTATCGTCTTAAACAGCAACAAAAGTTTAGGTCATTATAAGAAAAAATCCCTATGCCAGTTTTAATACTGATATATACTAATAAAATCTAATAATAAATAACTGTCGCTGATAATATTTTTTACAAATTTCCCCTTTTGCACATCTTAAATTGTATGTTAAGAAACATTGAAATATTTTAGTTTTACATGTATTTACCCTGCCACGGGTCAGGGTAAACGCACCCCTGGTTTGCAGTCATGTTTCTGTGCATAATTACATAGACAATAATAATTGCTCAAGCCCAAACATTAACTAGGCCAGAAGCTCAACTTTGCCTGACATTGGTAATTCAAACTTCTGGCTCTAAAAATTTCTTTTTACAATGAAATTGATTTTCAGCTGTAATATATTTCAATTGAAAAAAGCTTTTTTACCAAAATAATTTGATCAAATAAAATAATTTGCAAGACAATACTAATACCCTGCGGCGCCGGCCACAACTCTGTCACCCAAAGAAGTTTCCACAAAAGACAAAAACAAATTGAAAATATGTTTTTTGTCTGTGGCTTTTTATGTGTTATGAGGATTTTATCTAAGAAGTGAACACGTATCATAACCTGGACGAACGAATGAAAACTTGCATTGAGCTACATGGTGACTTCGGGTAGTTCAAGAGCTTCCGAGTGGCCCTTTCCTATCCATTCCATTGATTTGGTAGGGTCAACTGGTCAACTAAACGTTTCGAACGGAGAACTGAAACACGCAGTCTTTAATTGGAACGATCCACAGGTACATCTTGGCTCCACATGAAAAAGTAAACTCAGACTCCAAGGTTACAGGTTACGGAAACATTGAGAGGAAAAAGTGAAAGGGTACTTAATATTTAGGGACACTTCCAAAGCATCCATGCGTTCTACTTACGCATGACATCAGTAACCTTATCACGACCCTGTTACCCAGAGAAGGTTTCACAAAATACAAAACTGATTTTTAAAATTGTTCGAAGGATTCTACTCCGGTGTGCAAGCTCACGAAATGAAAACTCACCTGGACACACATCAATTTTGGGACACTTCATTATTTTTTAAGTGAGAGACGAAGATTACCGTGTAAAACTCTCGACGTAGCCATTATGAGATTATGACCCAAGGGGGAAAATTTCATTTGCGTTAAAGGATGGGACACTGATACCAATGAATTTCATTTGGGATGAATTTGATGAACAATCAAATGAACAACATTGGCACGGAGGCCCAAAATATTTCTTATTCAAATATGACCATCTTTTGTATTGTTAACTTATAATAAAAGGCTGCTGGAAAAATAAAATAACAGCCTCAAACATTCGCTTTACTCGAATGCATCCAGGTTGCTGAAAAGGGAAAATCCAATAGAAACGAATAAAATTAGCTGCTCGGTGACTTCGGCTACAAGAGCTTGGGAAAGATCCTGTTCCTGGCCATTCCATTTCATTAGCAGGGCCAAGTAAACGTTTCCAGGGTAGCACTGAAACAGTCTCTAATACGAAAGATCCAATGGTACTATGTAAATATTTGCTCTACATGAAAACGATAATCTGAGACTTCCAAGTAGCAGGTTACCCTTAACGTTGAGAAGAAAAAGTGAAAGGGAATATTTAATTTTTGGGACATTTCCAAAGCGTTCAGGCGTCTTACTCTGTGCTCACGTATGACAACCTGGTAACCCCAAGTGGTACCCTTGCGTTTCACACAAGCAGCAGGGATTGTCATATATTATCACGGTCATAATTAATTTAAATTAGATGAGAGTAGCAATAATTAAGTGTTGCATTTGTTCTTATGGAATAATTATTTGATATTCAGGCCTGTCGACCCTCCAGCTATCATAATGGGACCCGGTGCTGCCAAAATTTTCGTTGCTTTCAATTGCCCTCTAAGTAATTGTCCTCCGACGTGCTTGCCCAATTAAAATTCGTTTTTTAATTTATAAGCGTCAATTTTTACAATACTTGAATCGTGATTACATTGCTTTATTTTAAATTAAAAATACATTAATTTTTAAGAGTCGCCTCGTCTACTCTAGTTGCTGGGCTGGAATTGATTCCTTTGAGTTTCGTTAAATTCATTGATTCCAGCCTTTATTGTTTTCCATTTTTATTTCCTGGAATTATCCTTAATTCCCAGAAATGTGCCCGTCTCAATATTTACTCAGTCAATAGTAATTATCGGAATGACAGAGGACATTCCTGTATTTATTTTTGTCTGTACATTTTTTTGTATGTAAATACATTTATAAGAATTCATATATGCTATGCCATAATATACATACTTTAGGCATGCATGCCCCCTTTACAAACAAGAGCATTTCCTTATAGGAGCAAATGATTTTGAACGTAATAATTAGTACTCCCACATAGAGCAATGGTAATTTTTTAAGCGTGTGCTAGCCTTTATACACTATGCTCTCGATATAAAGGAAACCCTTCGCTCTCAATGAATGAGGAAGCACAAAGTGAGGCAATGGAGTACATACAGTGGCGTTAATCACTTAATAAATCAATAACAGTGAGTATTGACGGTTCCTGAGCAAAAAGGTAAACAAACAATCACTCTATTGATTAAACTAATTCTTAAAAGACATGTACGGATTTTAATAACAGGCAAACAGGCTCTTTCAAAGAGAAAAATAACATTGTATTCAATGGGACTGTGTTCAAATAGTTTAACGTCTCTATAGACAATATTGTCTTACATGGGAGTCTCCTATAGTCAGAGTATACTGCTTGAAATTAGTAAAGGGTTTAGTTCTGTTAAGTACTTTAGTAAAGACTCCTCTCACCATCAGGCGCATACTTATGTGAGGAATTTTATTTTGCTCGTATTCGTTGCTTATTATTCCTAGTACCCATGTTTATTGTTCTACTGTGTCCAATTTCTCAATTCGGTACAGCGGTACTGATATATGTTTTGTAGCCCATCCAATATGTGAAGATCTAACGATATTTTTAATTTGTTTAATTTCATTTTGGGAATACTAAATAATTGGAGTAAACGTTTTCTGGAAAAAGGTTGGCTTCACTTCACTCTTATAAAAGTCCCTCTCGATTCTGCAGAATTGTTTTGGAGATACTAGAAGAGTGTCTTGGAGGGACAGCTTTAGATCTGATATTTGAGGATAAAAGATAAATCCCGTTTCTAAAACAAGTCCTCAGATGATTTTATTAGTTATGTAGGGCACTTGCTTCGGAACATTTGGAGGTTCGGGAAGTTTACATTTTATAATTCAATAATTATTCCTGACTTTCTCATTCTTCCGCACAGGGTTTTATTAGTCTAAAATACGGACGGTTTACAGAAATGACACGAAAACTTATAATTCAAAGAATTATTCTATTTGACTGAGTGAAAGCTTAAAATAAGTACTTGTGTAAGTAAGTAGTAGTAGTAAGTACTTTGTAGCCATCCAGAAACATATTCTCACGGTGCCCCGATCTATTCGATACATCTGAAAAGTAAGTACTGATGCTGGGTCAGATCTGTCACAAAAGAAAATTTAGTAGAGTATTTATAGCAATTTACCACAGAATAAATTGGAGCAGAAGGATGTCAAGACTAGCAGCAAGGTTTACATGAAACGAAGATCTTGGGATTGTAAAAATTCACCAACACTTTCCTGCAGCGTTTTCAGTTGGTGAGCTTTGTGCAGATTTCAGGAGAGATGAGAGATACGATTTATTATGATTATGAAATAATTTTGAAAGGAATAAAAAATGTACGTCGTAATGTACTATACTCGAACAAATATTTTTTATTCATTTTCATCTGAGTTTTAAACAACCTGATGCCTGTACTGTATTAAGTATTTACACAGATAAATAAAGACGCTTACGAAAATCTCGATTCTGAAAAAATCTGGTTTTAATAATGCACTTAAATAAATTGTTATCAAACAACCTATACTGTATAGCTTAAACTTTATGCCATGTTTCTAATCTTTCTTGACAATTAATTACATCGCCCGCATCTACAAAATCTAGACACACTTGTTATAATTTTGGTAATCTATCTAAACTTGCTAACAAAACATATTTCAAAAGCACAGCTAGCGTTTACCACGCCATTCGTAATAATTTTAGTCGAATATTTATAACATAATCATAGTCCATTTTTAGACTTTAGTTGATTCGATAAACATCATATATTAAGCCAACAATGTTTTATATAATGCCATTACCGTGTGCACCCGAGTTTGACGTACTCACGCTTAATTCCATCGGAAAACCACATGCGTCGAACGTAAATAGAAAGTCGAATTTTCAAATGTATATTTTCAATACGAATAACAAGCATATTTTCTAATATCGGCGAAGGTAGTAATAACCTTGGTTATTGGAAACCCAAGTCATTCCCGTGTACAAAGTGTAAAGCGATTTGAAACTGATTATTTTCCGAGTAGATATTTCCTTCGTATATTTCTTGTCAAACTACAGCCGACACTTGAATATGAATCCATTCGTTTCCCCGATGATTACAATATTACTTTCGTGTTACATATTATTCATTTGCGTTTTTCCATACACTGAAATAAGATCACAAATAATCTGCCTTTCTACAACGCTACCTTGAATTCTAGGATCGGTTAGTACACAAATGCCTAGTTTCTAATACAAGTCATAGTTGGGAGTATATTGAAATGTAGTTGAGAGGATTATAACGTGTGATTACAATCTAAACTACACATAAGTACAACTGCTGAGTGATATAATAATAAGATTACAATAATTTTAGATGTCGATTTTTGACGCTTCATACAAACCTATTCAACGCTGATGTCCAATCTACCAAGGAACTCACTAATACCTTAATAAATACAGTTTACATATACAAGCTTATTATTATTGATTTGTTTGAATCAAAACAAATGTAGTTTCATACATAGTATTCGGGCACTATGATTCTCTACATATAGCCTAAAATTCGACAAAAAGTCTACTGATTTTTCCCTACGATGCAGTGTATTGCAAGGAGATACTTAATAATATTATCTTTCTCGAACAGGTACTTAGACTGTACACAGTAATGTTACACGCTCCCCATTGTACATTCTGTTTTATTATTTTTTAAATATAAATTTACTTTTACTTCACAAGAATCAGCGAGCACGAGAGCATGATTACTTTTCATCATTTAACCTCGTCGGTTAACTACGCTACGTATAGTCTGTCTATCATGCTCACTTTCAATGAGCACTTTCATTTCCTAAACAGAGGTGTAAGCAATTATGAGAAAATGTAAACAAGGCATATGAATTTAGTCTGATAATTTCTTGCTGCTACGTGTGGTTAACTCATACTGTGTATAGTTGAAAACTGTCCCTCTGAAGTACATACATCTTGTGGTAACTCCTGGGCAGCTGATGAGAGTGAATTTGTATTTTAAAATGATAAAACTATATATTTACAGCCAGGAAAATTATGAACAATAATGATGTATTTGATTGGGTTGGATAAAATAATTTTAAAATTCTTGATAACTTAACACTACATTGTTTAATAATTTGATCATTTGTGATTCTTTTTTTTAGATTCTTTCTGCTTTGGGTGAAGGTGGAGCAGCTATATTATAGCGTACCTAGTCATTAATTAATATACCTATTTGTAATATGCATACAGTAGTCACTCATTACTTTATGAGTTTTAAATTTTAGAGATTTCTGGTGGGGGCTGCCATTTACAGCTACTACATAAAGTTCATATAATTTGTTCTTATATGTAACAACACGCGTACATACACATTTATGAATATGTTCATCTCAATTTTCATTATTATACTTTTATATATAGACTTATAAACGATTTGTTTTGTCCCTACCATTATCAACATACATACACGATTCCTTATGCTTAAATGATACAAAGGTTATGTAATAAATGGGGCCATTGCAATACAGTAATAGGATATCGATATCTGATGACGTGACTATCATCAGGGGAGGCTTACACAACTAAGAAGAGTTTATACACAACTTTACATTTTAACGGTTGTAGACTGGTCACATATCTGTACATTATTTATGTACGAATTCTTTACAACAGTAACAGTAATAATTCTAAACCTTATAAATACTTTATACATATATTTCACAAATACTATCGTTTATACTTCCTAGTCAAAGAGAGAAAGGAGATCATCCGAAACGGATAAAGGAGTAGAGTTTAAGTTTGAGTTGTTTCCACCATTGCTACTGTCTCCACTTGAAGGTGGCGTTGCTAGGCCTGAAGGCTCCAGGTACGAGAGCAACTCTATAGGATCCACTCCACTATCTGGTAAGAGCTGCAATCCAGAAATTTTCATGCTTAATTAAAATTTACCTCAGCCAAATAATAATGGTAGCTTAGTGCCAGCAACGAAATCCCAAGAAAAAGTAACTAGTAAAAATCTTAAACGTACGTTAAGTCCTTCTTGTCCTGAACCTTCACCATTTATCACAGCTTCAGGGTCGAAGTTTAAATCCGAGGGCAAATCAGAGTCTGGAATGACACTTGAATTATTATTATTACTGGTGTTGAGATTTCCCCCCGAAGAAGAACCACTATTTCCGTCGTGATTTGAACTATTAGAATTGGGGTGATTACCCCCAGGAGGAGGAACGCTGGGTGGACCATTTCCACCTAATGGGGTGTGAGCTGCACCAGGGGTATGGGGAGTGTGCGGTGTGTGGGGGGTATGAGGCGTGTGCGGCATGCCAGAAGTGGTGGAAGATGTCACACTTGTGTTATTTGTACTCGAAGTTGTAGTATTACAAGTTGAACTTGCGGTCCCTCCATTACTACTAGTGATTCCTCCATTGTTTGAATTAACAGGTGGACCCATCTACAATAAATCAAATCCGAGTAAGCACTTTCACAGATTACTACTAGTACACACAATCAGACACACATGATATAAACTGCACAAACTCAAGAAACTCATTTTACTCAAAAAATGCTAAGAAACACACCTGCTCATTAATCGTTTTTTCGATCGCATTCAGAGGATCTAGAGAGTTGACAGATTCTGTCAATTGAGATAAAGGTCCATAGTCATTTGCGAAATCATATGAGGAATTGGACCGAGACATGTTTCCGTTTGAATTGCCAGATGTACTGCTGCCTCCATAGTTGTTCATCATTGAGCCACTGGCTATACCTGTAAGTCCGACGGAAGTTAAAAATTAATTCCATCTTCATCATATTACATTCACAACACAACGAGAATTAATTTGATAGCTTTCTTCAGGATATTCTTCAGGACTCGGCTGTTAATTATTACTGAATATTACAGAAAAAACTGCGTCGTCCAAATTCCAACCTAGCACTCAATACACGCACACAAGCCTACCATTTTTACATTCTATTACATTTTACTTAACCACAAAAGTAGAAGTTCTGACATGTATCTAATCGCAATAAAGTGGGCCAAGTAACTTACTGTTCATGTCCGGCGGGCCGAAAGGCGACATCACCATTCCTGAGTCCCAAGAACCCATAGGCGGCAATGGCATGTTCATATTTCCTGGACTGACCGCCTTCACGCGTTTGGCACTACCACATGGGTCCGACTCGTCCGGCTCCGTCTACAAACATAACAATACGCAGTTAGTAAAAGTAATAAATAAAAAAATAAAAAATAAAATAAACCATTAACCCCCTTAACTCCCCTATTTTACGAATACTATCTATTTTGAAACTCCTAAATGTAAGTACCACATACAAGCAATTATAAATGCACACCATAAGCAAAATCAATTTAACTTACCTTAAACCCGGGCAGATTCTTAGTGGGTCTCCAATTGGCAGCAGAGTCAAGGGTAACTTCATCCGCTTCACTGCTGTTTCCAAGGGTATTGAGGATACTCCAGATGTACTGATCTACTTCTAGCCCTTCCAACTGGGCCGGTTTGCTAGAAAAAATTGCCATTCACATAATTAGACAAATATTTAAAATCAAGCAATCAAAATGATGTGTTCACCGAGATCCCTGCGAACAATCAGGCCTTCATAGACTGGCGAAACAAAAGAAACAGTTGTTACTTACTTGCAGACTGGACATCTCCATGCGCCTCGCTCGCAGTTGAGCTGAAGATATGACTCGAGATCGAAGCATTGGACATGCTTACAGTCATGACCTCTTGCTGGCAACGTAATCCTCTTGTACGTAATCGGGCACTTCAACGACACCTGTAACCACAATGAGACCACTGACTCAACCCCAACAAATTTGATAGTCCCGCAAAATTTCGTAGCTCGTAAAACAATTTGCATCCTCCCCTTCATTTTATTCATTTAAGAGGAATCCTGGCTGACTGAACTAAATTACCGCTACCGTTTTTTTATTCTTCATAAAACATATACTACGTATAGATACCATACACATTCTGAATAAAAATATCTAATTTTATGCAAGTCTTTCAAATCTCCCGACTCATTATTACACCATAAAGTTCGTACACACTCCTCCATAGTCTCTGGAACCTTACCACTGCTAAAATCATCCTTCTCAATAAACCTTAACCTATCGCCACGGCAATAGAAAACCAAGTTTCTGGAAACCAACAAAACAACACGCAGAGAGACATGACCAAGATATTAGAGAAAATATCATCAGACTACCCTGAAAAAACCTTCTCAACATGTACATGCCGAGCCAGAAAGAGCATCATATGTAGACTCTAAAAGCCTACCCATCCATGGTGCTCCACATTACCTGCACTCTGCTGACACTATATAGGAAATACAAAAGAATAGGCACGAGTTCCCTATACACTTGGATTCATCTCGTTCGTATAAGTTCATTCGGGCTCTCTGGATTTATCTTTTACTCCACATTCTCATGCTCACTACCTTCACACAAGGAAATAAGGAGAAAGAAAATCATTTTGGCCATACACCATAAAGCGGAGGAGAAGCTAAGCCTTGGTAGCATTATGTATGTGCGTGTGTTCGGAGAGGGGGGGGGCTGACGAACAACAGAGTATTATTACATTCTCCATAGACGATGCTTCGAGTAGTATGTCCAGGAAGAAAGTAGAGAATGTCTACGTAGTACTCTTTGAATATAAATATCTGGGAGAGCCCGTCAGCTAAAACAACATGCACACACATACACAAAGACATTTCAGAAGCAGAACAAAGCCAAGTATAAACTCAAGAGTGGGACTTGGTTATGCATGGGGAAGTGGTAGCTCGTGCAGGATCCCCAAAACTTACACACGTAACACATAGTCGTCAATGATATGGTACTTGCTCAGCCAGACCCAGTGTCAGAAAAGAGAGGGAAAGGAAACTACCTTGACTCACACAAGGTAAAGCAGAGGACAATACCTACATATACATTTCTCCACTACTCACTCCCTCCGATCCTATCTTCCTAATGGCAACTGCAAGTCTTTAGGTTTTCTCCAGAAGCATCGGAATGACATGGAATAACCAAGTCATCCTCCCTCCGACTATCCTCCACGGAACCCATCATCATGTTGTACATACATAAAACTCCTCTTATACATACACCCCATTCCTAAGACCCTCAAGTTATACCCACACACGAGAGTCTCATTTCATACATCTCAAGACTCTCGTGTTATATACTTATAGAGAAAACACTTCCTAAAAGCCTCATCCTATCTCCCGTCAGTCCTCCTGTAATTCTTTGCTCAAGGAGAGCAAGAGAAAGGAGAATGTCCGTCTCCCACCAGAGCATCTCTATCTGCCTGTTTTACGTGGATCCTTTCCCTAAACTACGCATCTCTTATAACACAAACAGTGCTACTTCTATGTTACTCAGCTGAGATAGCTACCTTCTTCATACCTTCACATTTTAGGATTTCACGTAATACCCAACCTACCCATGTCTTAGGTACATCGTAATAGACAGCTGAGTTCTCAGGAACATAACATTCACAGGGAACAGAGATGAGCGAGACAGAAAGAGAGAGAGAGAGAGCGAGAGAGAGAGAGAGAGAGAGAGAGAGAGAGAGAGAGACTACAGTGAATAGTAGTTGTGCTTTTCCTTTAGAAGAAATCGATGCGGTGGAAAGAGCCCAGATGCTTCATTCCATTCCATCCTTCCTTCTACTAAATTCAACTAAACTATAATACCAACTCCGTGCCATATGACCATGCATATCGGACTTTGAGAGACAGCAAGAGCACATACAACTTCCATTACATACAAATATTACTACAGACCTAGCGTCGTAGACACATTGAGTCAAACCTATGCACATATAAGTTCACTCTTCTTGTGAGTATTCCATTCCATTTCATTCCCTAAATCTCTTGGCTGCTCTTTTCTCTATCTTTCCTCTGTCTTTTGCGTTCCCGACAACACTTCCATAGTTTTCACCAAACGACGACTGACACAACCTGCAACTTCTTACTTCACATCCCATATTCCCGCATGAGAAGCCTCCAAAAACCATACAGTCCCAACTACATTCCCTATCCCTGTCCATTTGGCAGGAGCATTATCCTATGACTACTACAACGTTGACTATACACACTCTTCCTTCGTGCCTCATCCCCCTAACACGCAACCGACAATATTGTAAAACTATGTAGTCAAAAGTAACCAAGCGTTGGAAAACTGGCCGCCTGTTTCCAAATAGTAGTCAAGTCATACGTGCTCTCAGATACATATATACACACTACTTTGAAAGCGCATGTAGGAACTGTACCCTCGCTGCACTCCTCAAATCACCATAATAACTAGTTATCCGCTTTCTCCAAAAATTGCTTTCCAGGATTTTCCTTCCCATATATGTACACTGCACGTATGTATATATAGTTTCCTTACATTTTCCATTTCAATTTTCCAGCCCACCATACCAGAGCTTACGCTAATATATTGCAACGGGTATCTGGTACTTCCTTAGTTAGTACGCAATGAATGACTGACCCTATCACCCTCCCCATTCCATTTATTTCCTTTATCCTTTATATGACTGAAGGTCCTCCTTATGGCGAGTCCAAAATACTAGGAATATAGGAAAGCTAATGGACAGATGACCGTTTCCGGCGGTTTACCTTGCATCTAATAGATCACTTGGTAACTTTCTATCACCAAAAAGTGTTCGGAGAGTGCCCTAGACTAGTTAATAACAAAAATAATGGAGATGGAGGGTTCTTGGAGACTTCACAATCTGGAGTGTAAAAATATACTCAAGTACTCCACATCCATACAGGAAACGTTTCAACTTCAAAATTCAGTGAAAGAATTCCTTCTACCCAACCTTTACTTCTGAATCTTTCAATGAAACGTTCCAGCCGGTTTGTTCCTTTTGAGACTTTATCCTGTAGCTAAATTTATGTCGGGATAGAATACTATATGCAATACTAACTAAGCAAGTACTTTTGTTTACGAGTTTAGTAATGCAAAAGCATTACTATTTAGGCTTAATTATTCAAATTGTTCCTGTGACCTCCGACCTGCAGAGTTACATCCCCGCAATGCTCTTGGCTCATAGTAACCTCATTTCATGATACTAAAACGTTTAAAAGAGAATTGTTTTGCAGTATAAACTCCTCGTTTGAAAAACGTTATATGAACCCTAGTCATACAACAGATGGAGCTGCTTTCCCTTGCTCGATCCCAAAAGGTATCACAGGACACATTGCAACAAAAACTTTTCTTAATGCAATTAGCAGAATGAAGTTCAGTCATTGTCAGTGAACTGTAATCATTACTTGCAATGATTAGGTAACTCGAATAATGTGTATGTATATGTAGGATACTTCATATTCTTTTCTCCTCCTAGCTCATATAAGGATGGATGGCAAAAAAATAATCAATTCTTCCATGCTTTAGCAAAATCTTTTCCAGATTTTTCAAAATCTATTCTTTCACAACGGGATATCAAAACAAATCGATACAGGGGTCAAGGATTGGACTATAATCAAGTTCTTCTTGGAAAAACCGAAAGTTTGAAAACAAAATACACAAATGAGATCAATACATATTGGTTTTCTCCGGCTATTTTTTCTTGCTCTTCATTTCTAAAATGAACTTGTTCTGAATAGGATTATTCCACGGAAAGTGACATAAGATATGCCTGTTGAACACGCAATTTGAATTGTTTGCTTAACGCTAGTGCGATTTCATGAAAATGATTTGCTAAAACAAGGGAAATATTTTTTCCCGCACCTACGTAAGTGGTCTAGAGTGAGAGATGAAGGATATGAAACATCGTAGGTAAAAGCTGGCTGTATTGAAATTATGGTGAATTTGCAACATAATCGCTGAAAATTCTTTACCTTAATAGCTGTTTGCTCGACCCCATCCCCATCAGCACCGGTCATGCTGTTCATGGCTCCGCTGCTATTGAAATTTCTTTTGATTTTCGTAATGCAGTGTTCCGCCGGAAGTAGTCGTTTCCTAAGAAGACCTTGAAGAACCGAACGTACACTCGGGCGGTGTACCAACTGAAGAACGAACAGATGTGACTGTGAAGGTAGAAAGTGTAGAATTAAAATCAATGTTTATAATTGGACTTGTTACCAGCTCCTAACAACCGTTAAGAAAACGTATTTAGAGGTAAAAGGAAATTGAGGGCTTACACAGCAACAAGCAGAAACGGTTATTTGTAGGGTGTTGCGACTAGGCAAACAGATATCTTTGAGGTACAACGGTTTGTGGGATGCTTTGTTTTCCCCCCTGTCAATCGTTAAGGGGATAGCATTGACTGACACCTGAACACTAGCTGGCCAATTTGTGTTCATTAGTCGGTCTTCGTGATGGAAACATTTCAATTGCAGTTCGAGGTCTGACCTAGATTTTCGAAGGTACGCAGAAATTAATTAGTAAATTAATACTCTTTTCATGATTACTATCACCAATATCATTGGAATAAAGTGCATAAATGCCGGGCATTAGCTTTTAGCTTACCTCCACATGAGAGTTTGATGTACTGTAGGCTTCAGATGGAAGACATGATTGCTTACTGCCAGATTGTGTTCTAATCTGAATGGTGCGAGGATCGTTCCATCCCTCACAGCAAATGTGAGTCTTAATTCGTCATCTAGTAATAAAAATGACACATTTAATAAAATATAATTGCTAATAGATATATCCACTCACGACTACCAATCGGAATACGAATCGAATGCAATTCGACACTACTATATCACATCATGCAATAACAACGGAAATTCACTGTTATTACAATACTGCGACACTATGTATACAAACTCATGTTAATCAAAAATTGAGCGTCAAATAAATTATGAATTGAACTCACTAAGGTTGGTATTATTTATCACAGGTTTGGTGTCCCCGCTGGGGCTCATGTACGGTGGAATTGAGGAAGCTGGCGTTAGTGGAGGAGTGGGGTTACCAGGGATAGGGCTGTGCTGGAAAGAATGTATTGGACGTCCTCCAGCTGACACGACAGCACCATTGTTACCTCCACCACTCCCACTGTTTATTCCCACAGGGCCTCCGGAGGAACTATTTTCTGTGAATGATAAGGGAGGAGGCCCGTTAGAATGAGGGTACTGATGACTTGACTGCTGATGCTGGATGAAGGAATTTAAACCATTGTTATGATTTGGCATCGAGTTATGACTTGGTGGCATCGAACTATGACTTGGTGGCATCGAATTATGACTGGGTATCATCGAGTTATGACTTGGTGGCATCGAACTATGACTTGGTGGCATCGAGTTATGACTCGGCGGCATCGAGTTATTACTTGGTGGCATTGTACTATGACTCGGTGGCATAGGACCGTTCGAGAGATGATGCTGACTCATAGACTGATGTGAGTGCTGCTGCTGTTGCAACTGAGGATTCATATGGGACTGTTGCTGTGACGGGGGGTGGTGATTATGATGAGGATTCATGGGCACTTGGTTCATCATCGAAGTATTCATCATACCGCTCATATTCCCCATGTTATTCATACCACTCAAACTATTCATAAGCACGTTCATACCGCTCATATTACTGGGATTCGGTGGGTTGTTCATCATTGCTGGATGACTATTATGGTTGAGCATGTTCGAGGTTGTCATGTTGCTCTGAGAATTATAATACTGTCCATTGGTCACTGAGTAAGGTGGAACTACCGTCCCTTGGGACTGGTGATGATGCTGTGGGTGTCGCATGGCTCCAGGGCGCATGCCGTAAGACATCGACTGACCAGGATTTGGACCCGGGTAATGACTTGCATAGGATGACCTGGTGGGTCCGGGGCTACCATACTGTCCGGCTCCATACTAACAAACAAATTACCCCCGTCAGCCTTATTTTATCCATCAATTAAGAAGTGGCATATCGAATGGATCATCTATCTACTAATCTCCACTCCGCAATATCTCTACCCATCAAATTACCTCCTCATCAAACCTCACACTAAGCACCCAACAATTAACTTCCAAAATTATAATAATTACCGGTGTGCAGGATCCTCCATTGTACGACCCAGGAGTGATTTGGCCATTAGGTGTCATGGGTCCATTTGGAGGGCCTGGGTAGCCAGACTGGGCAGGACTTGGATTTCCTCCCCGTTTCTGGCTCATTTGGGCTGCGGGATTTGGGTACGGTGCACTTCTATTACTACTACTAATACCTGATCTTCCATAACCACTCGGAGCGGGACCGGGCTGAAATCAAAAGTAATAATTTGGCATAAGTACTCCACAAAAGCAATTAACTACCACTAACCACCCATTAACTCCACTTGTATCCTTCACAGCTCACAACAATTCTCATCACACTATCTCCGATGAATTTACTCGATGCATCGACCCAATCTAACTTACGTTTTCGTCCGGGAAGAACGCATTGTAAATACTCAACAGGCTCGCCAACTGGTCCATTCTACTCTCCCTTAACTTTAACTCCCTCCAATAATAACCAATAACCTCAACAATACCAGTGATTACAATATTTACTCCCCGTAATAAGTATCCAACTATAATATTATCTCCAAGCAAATAAAATAGCCTCCTTCTTTTTAAATCTTCACAAAAAAGTGGTATTTCAAAAAAATCCTCAAAATCAATTATGACTTATGTATCTCAATTACATTATTTCCAATGTAAGTGGAGGGAGAAAAATATCGCGGACTCCAACCTACCTCAACAGTTCGTCCACATCAAATTATAAAATACAAAATTAAAAAACCTTAAATCCTCCTGTCAAAAATCCAGGAGCTGACAAAATTGAAATATCTTACAAAAAACTATTCAAAAAATTGTGAACTCCTAAATTGAATCCACTTTTGACTCACGGACATTTACAATTAAGTATGTAAGTATGTAAATTAAACTGAATTGTAGATCCAGTCATTCCCTGCGTTTGTTAACTACTAAGTCTCTGTGTGCCTACTATAAATAATTACACAATAAATTAAATTATTATAACCAACTTAACAAGCTCTGGGACATGGTTAAAGATTAGGATTTACAATAATAAACTAAACACCTAAAAAAAATTGTGCAAGTCCTTCCAACCAACAGAGCTGAGTATGTACAAAACGTTTAATACGGCAGATGGAGCTGATATCATTCCTTCAAATGAACTTTTATGCAACAAAGACCAGTGTGGACCACTCTTCCACTTACTCGCCTTTTAAAAATATGAATTTATGGAATTTTAATACTAAACTGGTAACGTCCTAAAATTATAGATACTAACAAGATTTTTAATCTGTCCTTAGGATGCCATTGGATTGAAGGCGTTAAATTCTAATTAAATGTTGCCCTCATCCCTGCTCTCCCCATTACCACAATACTAATCTTTAGGAAGGGACTTCACAATTGTTACTATAAGAGTCCCCTTCTGAACGTATTCCCTGCCCAGTACACTCTTACTAGAGGACCCCTAAAAGACGGTCAGAATAAAACTTTTATAAAAAGTATGATTTTGTAATAAGAAAAAAAGTATTGGGGCAAATAGGAACAATTTTAAATATTTGTGGGACGGTAAAGACTGTGGCCAGTACAATTAGAGGGACCCTTTGGACCTTGCTTACCCCGTACAATTATTTTATTATAGTGTGTAGGACCTACTATTAATCGTAATCGTTATTTGACTATCAATATCGGATTTTAATTAAGTGTGTTTATTTACACTACTTCGTATTTACAGTGTGTACAAATATAGACAAATGTGTTACCTGCTGAACCCCCATCTTCTGATTGCTCATCTGGCTCATCATACCCATGTTCATCCCGTTGCTGGTATTCATCATGGTATTGTTCATTCGTTGTGGGTTGGAATTGTACTGCACGCCGTATTGGTTCGACAGGGTGTTCATCTAGAGGGTAACAAATTAATCACAAACGTTTTCAAAGGAAGTTCAAAGACAATGATATTTTCAAGTGGAAGTGACCACTTGGAATAATTGTCTTGGGAGATGCTAACAGCAGTATCTCCAATTTCACAGCGTGTTTACTAACTCCTATGTGACTTTATAAGTGTCATAAAAATCCTTACTCCATCCGTTCATAATACATATGTACACATAATATACAAAATCCTCTTGTGCTAGCTTCAAATATATAGTAAATGCATTATTATAATTTGGGGAAAGTTACGATACTTTTGAAAGATGTAAATTTTGGTAAAAATAAAGGAATAAAACATTTTGTAGAATGAAGTGAGCAAAAATATCTAGAATAACCCATACCCAATGCATACATTTTAATTGATAGGAAAAAGGTACAATATTTAAAAAAAATTGCCTTTGAGGATTCCTCTGTATTCAACAAATAATTTTTTGACATTGATTAATAGTCACATGAAGCACTCACCGGGCTATATTGGTTCATATCTTGTCTCTCCTGAAGTGCTACAACACTAGCAGTGGCAGTAGCGGTTGCTGTAGCTGTAGCGGTTACCATAGCTGCAGTACTTAATGAGCTGGGATTTGAGTAATTAGGGTCTTGAGTGCTCGGACATGCATACCTACAATTATTATTACAGAGTAAAACATTAAAGTATCATTTGTTTCACTCTCATTCCAATCGTAACTTTCTCTCCCTCCAAACTTATCCACAATTACAAATATTAAAAAAAAAAAAAAAAAAAATCTACGCACTTATAGCCTGGGACCTCGTACCTTTGCGAATACTGTCCCATGTTTGAACCATGTGGATTGGAGTTGTGGTATGGCCCCTTCATGTAATTAGCGGAAGAGTTATTCGAACTCTGCATGGTCCCTTGAGGGCCCATGTGATTGGCAGAAGCTCCGTTTCCTCCTCCATTGCCCGGGTAGGAGGAATGAGGCCCGGTTTGAGACGTCGAACTTAATCCCCACACGGTAGTTACCACAGACAATTGAGGATTTTGCATAGACTGTCCGCCAGCTCCAGCCATGTTCCCAGGACCTCCTCCCGATCCCCAGTCAGGAAAGCACGCATTACTGTGTAAAAGAAAACAAAATTAATCCAATTAGTATAATTTGTGGATATTCCTTCAATCGTCCCAGCTGGCCTTCAAAATCTGATGAGGGCTCCCAACTGAAACGCCAAACACATTTTTCGAGAAAGGAAATATTCCTCATTGACAAATCATTACTGTAGTACTTTATAACACACACTCACTCCCTAACATCCATACATTCAACATTCTTACAGGCTCATCAGTAGCAAATTAATTTAACTTCCGCTTAACTTGTACGATCCGGAATTCGGAGGGTGCGTATGAACATTTTTTTGTATGTGCAGAAGATACTATAATAAGCGTTTAATAATTATTGACTGTATACTTTCCCAAGGCGGAAGTGTAATACTCTGTCTAAACTACATTCCTTCTTGACAATACTATTGTCAAAGCAAAGGAAATGTCCTGGGAATTAGAGGAATATACAGAGGACGCTATACAAATTAATTTAAAGTTAACAATAGGAATGTCGTCCCGTGACTTTGACAGCAAATGAATTGAGATTGTGAATTGAATTCCTTGACTGGCTCATGGTCCAGATAAATCCACGTACGTAGGTGGATCCTTCTTATGTGTATCTATCGACTTGAACGGTAAAGAGTCCAAATCCAAAAGGCGTATCAACTTACTCTCTCATCAGAAAGAACTGTAAATTGTATAGGTATGCGTGTGTCTATCGAATTCGAAGTAGCGGCCGAAGGTAGACAAAAAAAATAGAATGGTTTCCAATTGCAAGTCAAGTATGTTCAAGAGTCCAATCCCAAATAAGAAATCTGCCCGGAGTAGAGTAGAGTAGTCATATAAATATGTCCATGTAGATACATATGTACGAGGGAGATTATTCCTCCTCAAACCAAAGATACATATTTATAATTATGTACATATTATCAAATCAGAACTTTAAATTAACCCAAACATTTGAATTTTACCCACTGTATCATTTGAAAGGAAAAGTTTTCATTCGATTAATCCAGCCAAGGGTAGATAAGTCAGGATGAATACCAAGACTTTTATTCCGGATTTCCCAGAATAATTTTTTCCTTTAAATATTTATAGCTGAGGATTCGGCCAAGATTGCCCATTACTAGTATTAAAATCTGTTTCAACTTCCATCTTAAAAAAAAAAACAAAAACTGGTCCTTGGAGAGATTCCTTTTGTCTCACCTAATCTATTACACACTATCAGCCTTTTATAGTTCCAATGGAAAAAAACCACGATACTCTCTGCCTTTTCCCCGTAAGGCAGTATCTAAAACTGACAGCCCTGAACACAACTTCACACTCCCAAATATTTATAGTTGGAAACATGGAATACATACACAATTCCTCCAAACCCTCACTCTACTACTGGCTCCAATCCTTCTGATTCACACATATCCGACAGGATCTCTCCACACTCACAACAACAGTAACAAAGTTCTACAGAATATTAGCACAACAATCCAGGACAAGGATTAAGTGGAGAGTAAGATCTGGTGAAGGGCATCAAAGCTATAGCTTTCAGTAGTAGGTGTTCCTAAGTAAATAATGTCAGTTCAATAACTGTTCCAAACAAATCCTCCCTACCTTCAAAAAAAAAAAAAAAAAGAATTAATTTTAATTCCATTTATTGAGGTCGGTTACAAAACCAGGCCGCTTTTTTCTCTTCCTCAAATAATTCCCGTCAACTGGATGATACGCCGGTCCAACAACTCATCTCCATTTGAATGTGTTTTTACTCTCCCTACAACTCCTCTATGAATAAAGGAAGTTACCAAGACTTTATTGGGTCCAAATATAAATACATATTTGCCTATATAATCCATTCAACATAGACACATTATCTACGCGTCACCTAATATCGTCGGTGAGGAGTATTTGTTCGGAAACTACTACGTACAGACAGACCTTCTGAAAGTCACACTATCGACTATCTTATTGACTGGTACAAAACAAGACCGCTGGAGGAACTAGCCCAACAAGACTCATATAATATTAACAGTGAAAATCAAAACCTTCAAAAAATGAGCCGGCATAGATACATCCATGAATATATGTAAGTTGAGGAGTATCTAAGGTCATATGTATTCTTAACCCTCCCCTCCCCTCCCCTCCCCCTCCCACCTCCTCCCTATAGTCCGCTCATCGCAAGAGGTGATAAAAAACCATCAAGAGACTCCCCTCCCGATACACAAATCAAGGAAATGTATTTCATAGGAAGAGGGAAGAAAGTACTCGCTACGGATAAGTCGCAGGTTGGAGAAGAAGGTGCATTACTATTAGATTTTATTGAAATTCCAACACACGGCATGGCCTATGGCCATAATGGACAGATTAATCTGTCCGACGATCGAAACTCGTTTACGACACTGACCTTCAGAAAAACGGTCGATAATATTTTTCCGCACACGTATGACATGACATGCCAATAATTCAAGCTCCATAACTACTCAAATTGCTCTAAAACTTCCTTGCCCCAGCACACCCATTATAAAATTATGGACACATAGATAGATATATCTATGCATAGGCGTCAGGGAAAAATTGACTATTTTCCCCAACCCGTCATTCTGAGATGTATGTAGACATTGGCAGTGTTTACAAAAGCGCGTCGTAGCCTACATATAGCTTCACACAAAATAAACCCGGCTACTCAAAGGTACAAAACTCACCAAGTGGTTCCAGTCATATAAAAGTATAGAGCTTTCATAAATTATGACGCTCAAACATTCCCCCACCATGCATAAACACTGTGTATGTAGATGGAGTTACTCCAAGAAGGAGATTTCTTAATGTAAGGCTTTTTCCCCATGTAAAAATATATTCACATTTTTTTTTATATCAATTTACAGGAAGTTCAATGATATAAATAAAACTTTGTTTGTAAAATATTTACTCTCGAGTTGTTAATCAATATTTTTTTTTACGTAAACAACTCGGAAATCCACCGTCAATGCCTTGCCAGCCTATAACCTCTTAACTACCATATTTCCATTTTGTTTAAAATTTGTTCGATCTCGGGCTCTGGGATTGGTCCCTTTTTTCCCTCCGTAAAAGCCAACAAACTGGAGTTGGCTACATAACCAACAAATCCCTCACACTACATTAAATCCTTAATGCATGGAGAAGTGTAAAAAGTAAACGTCCTGGACGAGGAATGTGTGTACATACTCCTACATGCTACTACTGTATATGTATGTGCACTAAATAAATGTAATAGCTCAATTTCGGAGGAGTTCCGTGGCCACTGTTTCCTCCAGCAATGCACATATAATTAAGTACATGTCCTCATGCTGTAGTCTCTCCGTCATAACAAATAATTAGATACAGGTTATCTATATATAAATATATATGCTATATATGTGCTTACATATATGTATATAAACAATCCCAATAATTCTTTAAGTCTACAAAGAGGTATAGAAACACAAACTTTCCCTGAAAAAGTTACAATCCTGAGTCCTCTCCCTGCATGTTCTCAAGTCATTCATTTAAACCTATACGTAGGGTTAGACGTAGTTGTGTAGTGTGTAGTAGTAGTAGTAGTAGTAGGGTGCGTGCGTACTTTAAGGTTGGGAAGACTGAAGGGAGGGATTTTTCATAGTTTTTTTCCCTTCTTCTTCTTCAGTGGTTAGTAAAAACACTAGTACTAAAAGTATCTATCTAAAGGTCCCTCTCTCCTCTGACAGAAGATAACAAGATCTCTGGAAGCCTTTAATACATTTGTTTACCCTGATGTGATGGCTCGTGTGGGGGCAACAGCTTGTCTCTATATTCTGATAGAGTACTCACACACATGCATGATCATCATGTACTAGGAGTCTGAGTCGGATTCCTCTCTCATATCTCCGTCTACTTACACCCATTGATACTACTGGTATGGAACCCAGGCTTTGTTCCCTTCACCTGTTTCTCCGACTTTCTTCATATTGCTTTCTCATCTGATCATCTCCCATGGAATGTGTGTAGGGAGAGAGAGAGAGAGACAGATAGGGAGAGAGTGAGAGAGAGAGAGAGAGAGAGAAAGAGAGAGAGTAAAGTCAACAGCAGTCGCATTAGTTGTTGAAGCAGAGCCACAAAATGGCAGCTTCTTTCAGAAGCATCCAGGACATAGACTTACAATAAAGAAAGGGAAGAAGAAAGTAATACTCCGGAGGCCTGACAATACTCCAAAAGGAGTAATATCAGCAGGTCCTGGTATGGTTTTTTTTCCACGTGTTTTGAAATTTTAATCTGGAGCTAATGTAATAAGTGTACCCCCGGAAGACCTCGTAAGATGTAGCCAGAGCTAATCGTCAGCGTCAAAAGATACATTCGGACCCACACGCACGACTCACCTCAATGACTTCCTCACTCTCTCCACAATCGAACCTTTGTGAATTGAAAAATGATCGCCTGCTCCATCATTGAACAATCCCTACACGCAAATCTCCAGTCCGTCTTCCCTTCCTTGACTGTACCAATTAGAAATTAGAACTACTACAAATTACTCAATGCAAAAGGGAAATATCTCATGCATAAGGAGTTTTGCCCCAGCCATTGGAACATTCCATTTCCAATAAGTTTCTCAGAGACTTGCAAACCTAATAAATTCAAAGTACTCCGTATGTACGCTACTCCATTTGACGTATGTATGTATATTTCCCTAAAGGTCCCAAAACCATCAAGATGACTGTGAGTGAGGAATGCATAAAGTGAAAGAAGCAGGAAAATATCTCATGCCAATAGCGAGCAGACATCTCCCATATATCCAGATTACATGTACCTATATATATATATATAATACACACACACACACACACACACACACGCAAATCCTCAAAACAGATAGGATTCAATATCGCCAAACAATTTATTCAGTTTGAGTACAACCTTGAATAGCTTTTTAAGCTCATATGATGGCACGGAACCGCACCGCCGACAAAGTTAATTTTAATCACTCAATTACTTTGGCTCCCCACCAAAACTATATTCACTCCTTGCTACAAAGTTCATGCAACTCTCATCAGCCCTCAAGTTCAGATTATTTGGGAGGGAAACCTTCCCACATTTAATACCTCAACTTTTCCTCCATTTCAAGTACATACACTGATTAATCAAAAGGCAGCTTGATTGCAAAAGCCATGTTGTTGACATTTTATTTATGGTTCATCAGCCCTAACAATAATTTGATACGTGTGAATTCCTATCATTTTGAAAGAGAGGCTCTATAAGTATCCTGTTGTAGGGCATACGGCAGAGAGCTCCACACGTATCTATTGGGATTTCTATAAAATAAAAATGTAAACATGAACTGTGCTAAATACGAGTGAAAAACCTTCGCAAAAGATATGTAAGTTGGAGTGCATTCCTCCGATAATAATTCCGCCTCTCCCAGTCTCTCATCTCTGTTATTTCTGCTGGAGGGCGTTTGCATGGCGGCTGGTAATTCCTGTCCAGTTGATATTTCCCAAATATTTTACCTTGGCCTATTTGCATATAAAATTATCATTTGGGATGCCTTATCGGGTAACCCACATAGTATGTAGTTCATGTAAGGAATGCCTCAACTGACAGCAACATACAAATAATTACATGATCGGACAACAACAGAAGACTCAGGTCAGGGAGCCAGTCTCGTTCCCTTGAAATAAAAAAAAAAATAATCCAAGGGAAATTGGTTCGAGAGTTTTGATCGTTCCTCTTACATTGCTATAATCATTGATCACATGCTTTGAGATACTACAAAATCTACACCCATGAAAAGTTCATCTGTCAATCTAACATTCCATTGTTAGAAATTGTACCCTGAAATTACTACGGTTCCCCTGGTGAAGACATTCTAAATAGGGAAAGGACGGTATTTGTGTACATACAGATATCTATCTACGTCCTTGAGAAATAAATAAAATGCCGACTTGAGCTTCCCGTTCCATATTAACCACTTGAGAGGGATCCTCCTGACATGTCCCCAGTCAAGAAAAAGGTGCTCCGTCCACACCAGGTAAATATATATTCTGAGTACCACTCTAATTCATGTCGAATGTGAAGAGTGGACGCACGTACATGATAGGTATAATGATTATTTTTTCGGAAGGTGGCTGTCTATTATTTTGGAAAATATCTGCCGGGATACTCCTTTAATGATCCCTTGACTCGTGAGTACCCTTAAATTCATGGCACTTGCCACCTGCTCCTTGAACTGCCTCCAGGGATCGCCCCCTAATTTCGAACAAAGAGAACGACACACAACTCCCTGCTAATCCTTCGCCTGCTTCCTCCATTATCATTATTTATATCCGTCATAATCGTCACAATCAATGTTCCACAACACCCAGTTCCCTCCATCAGCTATCACTATCCCCCATCAATTTTTAAGAGCCCCGCTTGACTCCACACAACTTTCATCCAAACTCCAAGTCCTCATCCAAAACTCACCGACTAGTTTCCCAGACACAGTGCCCCAGTACAGGTAGTCATAATAGCACAAAATTAAAAACTGAAGAAGAATAATAAAAGAATATGAAATCATAAAAATTATTGAAGGTAATTTTGCAACTACCACATCCCACCCCTGTTTACATTTTAGGCCAATCCAAAAAGAATAACACCGACGTAGAGTCTCAAGGAAAAAGGAGTACGAGAATAATGATTACAAAAGTGTCTGGAAAAATGTTATGAGAATAATAATGAACATGAGAATAATATTCTAGGAATTTGTAAACAAATAGAATGTCGTCTGAAGGAACTTCTGGACTACCTGGGAACTAACTCAAGGAGAAAGGAATGTGATAATTATGACTCCTTCCAACTTCACTTTTGCATCAGACACACAAGGAATAATATATGATCATTTACTTCAGAAGACAACATGCAGAGCAATCTTTTTAAAAGCAACCCATGCAAATTTGGTTTCAAGCTTATTCCTTAGAAAAGGTACAGTAAAAGGTTCATGTTCCTGCATCTGATGAGGATAGATATAGATACATACACTCCGCTCAAAAAAAAAAAAAAAAAGAACCAAAGAGATGCTTTTGATCATCTTTACAAGTCTAGCGTTGTTTTTGCATTGAAGATTGTGTCTGTCACTTCAAAAACTCCCCCTGCATTTGAGGTTTCCGATAGTTTCTAGACTACTACTGTGGATTCTTCCCGTGTGGGACAGACTCAGGAATAAAGGTGAAGAGTCAGATGCCGGCATGCCTCCAAACGTCCTTATGGAACAACAAAACTGACGGATAATCTTCCCTCCTATACTAGTCCTCCATATGTACGGAAATACTCCCTGAGATTAAGCCCTCTACTCTACCTATAGCGCATGCACATAAGGAATCCCATCCATGCTCAGTTGATTTAACTGTTTCTAGTTAGGTTTGAATCATCAACCATTTTGGGAAGATGTTGTGTGCATTTAGATATGAAAAAGGGAGACGGAGAAGAAGAAGAAGACGAAGAGAAGGATGCAGAGAGAAATTAATTATATGGAAAAATTTAGGAGGCATTGGCCAAGCATAACAGTTTAAGGCAGTGTAGTGAGTGCCTAAACGTTACATAAATATCAGGTGATCATATTGTTAAATGTGAGGAAATAAAGCCTACACGGATACGAGAGCTGAGACGGAGAGAGAGAGAGAGAGAGAGAGTCTATGCTTCGTGTTAAGTTGTTCGGATCTATCCAGCCGCTTGATTTCATTTGAATGAGGAGAAACAAAGTGAGTACATTGTGTGAGCAAGTATGGGGTGGTGGTTTGGATGGTGGCTTCTTTCAAGTTTTACTCTTAATATTATATAAAAGAAAATGAGTAGTGGTGGCCCGGAGGGTAGTTATCTCCTTTTGCTCCTTTTTGGTCATGAGTTGAACGGAGAGTCATACATAGCGGAGGTAGGTGAAAAAAAAACGTTTCTATCTTCCTCTCTATAACTCCTTACTTCTTCTGTAGCTTCATCTAAATAAATTTTTATTTGATTTTTTTCCCCCTGTCTCAGCTTCTCAAGTCTCCTCCGTCATCTTTTAGTCCGTCTCTTCTGGAACAATCATCAGACTACATGGACTCTACTCTCACTTGGCCTGGCTTCTGAGTCACTGGATGCAGTCCGTGCAGAGACAAAAGGATCTTCCGTCAAAACACTTGTTCCTTGACTCCTCTCTCTCTCTCTCTCTAACGTTCAGAGGAATGAGCAGTATGGTCATTAGGGAGAATTCCCTACAGAAGTGTGTGCGACACCCCTTAGAAGTATACACAAAATTTTAAAGTTGAAAGGAAGGAGATGATTTGAAACATTGGGAAAGAAAAAAAGAGTTCTCGCACATTATGCACTAACTTGTAGGAATCAAGTAAATTATAACTATCATTTCTTCCTGTACACAAGCATATTTATGCGTATCAACTTCTCGGACTCTACGGACGGAGAAGAATGGAGTTGTGGATTCCAGAGAGGAGGGAGTCCTATAGGAAATATATGAATGTTGTGTAATTATGTACATACATATATTTATAGTCCGAACAATCCCAGTGGATGTGATACAGCTTTTTTTCTCTCTTCTCTCTCTCTCTCTCTCTCTCTCTCTCTCTCTCCCCCCCCCCACAATTTAATGCACTGTGGTTTTTTCCTATCAACTTCTCCTCCAACAACACTTTCCTTCATCTCTTTATCCTTTTACTTTCATACTTGAGTATCATCCACCGTCAAATTATGCATACATTCACAACACCACGCAGACAAGTTGAGATAGACATCATTTAAAGGACGCTGGAGGAGTCCGTCCGACGACCAGAGGCCATGACATGCCAACCAATGGGTCTCAGAGAGCCCTCCTCATTCCTCCATGACTTCCATACAAAAACATTCCCATCATTTCCCAGTGGCTCAATCTTAGCATCACTCAACAATAAAAATCCAACAGCTAATAAAATCTCCTATACACTCAGCTTCTCATCAAATCCCATCTCCCGGGCACATCAATTGATAGTTTAGGAAATTGAACATCCCAAGAATATTCAATATTACACATGTAAATCCAATATCTTTTTTTTGTGAGTGTGTGTGTGTGTGTGTAATTCCAATTATAAGAACAGGGTTGATCAGTAATCCAATATCTTCCCTTTATCCAGGGTTGAGGTTGGCAGTCCCAATTTCCTAAACCTCCTGGTCCTGTAATAATAATTATTACGAGGCCCTTTTAGAAGGATCCAGCCTTGGAGGACGTTCCGTTCAGGACGTCGGGCAGGTGGGAGTCAGATCCCATGCTCTAAATTATAGAGCGGTGGGATTTCTTATGACTCCAAATTATTCAAAATCATTTTACTTGATACTTCCTCAAGAAAATAAAATGCCCCTGTCATCCCTATAGGATGCTCTCATCTTCCCAGATGAAAACAGACTGCCTTCCCCATCCCCCCAACACGGAATCCAATTCCTGTAATGTAGTAACGGAATCAGTCTGAAACGGAACGGTACTCAAACGGGAGGTTAGAAAGTTCTACAATAAAATGATAATAAGGGGAAGGAATTACAATAAAAAAAACCGACGTTGCCTCTAAGCACACATGAGTTTTTCGTGGGGCATTGAATGCAAAGCCCACTGACTAAATTCCCTTGTACACATCAGAGGACTAAAATGCAGAGAGAGAGAGAGAGAGAGAGAGAGAGAGAGAGAGAGAGGAGCATACCATTTTTTGCCCCATGTTCCAGTTCTCTCCCTTTCGCTCATTTCTACATACAGACCAGAGAGCATTGGGATGATAGAAAAAAAAACTGAATGCATAAACTAATTTAATATACACATAAGTGAGCTCGTAAGAATTTACAGATAACATGCATTTGTCTGGGAGTATTGCGGGATAGAAAAAATCCTATGATCTGGTAAACCAGGGATGAACATACATATGTACATATAGCGTGGATCATAGTGTATCTAGTATAGTAGTATATGGGACTCAGAAGAGCATACTTAGGATATCACGTATTCAACTCTCATATGTTTTCATTTACTACACGCTGATATTTCATACTTGATGATTTGGGAGCTCATCTCTTACATGGAGATTTACAGTAGAGTCCAGAGTACTGGCTCTAACCACATGTAATGTATTATTTTTGTATATAGTGTCTTTACAGACAGTGCAGCACTCCTGATGGAGGGAACACCTGGAGATGTATCTCAGGTACATACGTATGTACATGTGATTGGGCATACGGAGAGACGGCATTGCATGTGTTCACATTAAATTCGATATTTCCAAGGAGCAACAAAAGCTCGGTAGGTAAAGAAGATGCAAAGTTTCATTTTCCTTGGTTTTGTTGTGCTGTTGCCATGCCACAAAAAGCATAGTTTGAGTTTCATCTTCGTGTGCCTCTGTATATATGATAGTGTTTACAACCTTTATTGAGTTAATATTGGTGTGTGTGTGTCTGTGCGAGGGCTTGAGACGCACTAATATGTTATTGTGTCTGTGCATATTAGTACTACATGTTGTGGAGCATTCAACCATTCCAGGTACATGAAACTCTCGTACATTTCTTTTTGACCATCCAAACACAAACTCATGGAGAGTATCCACACACACACACACACACACACACAGACACACATAACCAACACACACATACACATGGAGAACTGCTATTACATTATGTATATGAGGAGTCTCTCTGGTATATTATTTCATTTCATATCCATCGCATGTTGCCCAATGGGAACAATGATGATGATACTAAGGGGCCAAGGTAATTTGCATAGTTCCAACTCAACATCTCTTGACTCGCCGCGAACTCGGATTACTGGCAACGCAACAGGAGAGAAAAAGATCGCTCGAGCCAAACGTTTTTTGCTTGACATATTCTGATGGCGTCGGAATAAATTTTCACAACCTTTTTCCTTCGTTGTCCTTTTTACTTCCACACACACACACACACACACACACACATACACACACACTCCACACAAACACACACATACTCACACAGACAAGCTGACTTCACTGTCTCAGAGCAACTATAATAAGAGGGATGTAAGAAGAAGGAGCTTGAAGACAAACACGCTTTTGGAAATTTCAGGATCTACATTTTCATTCTATCTAAACATATCTGTGTAAATGTGACCGTGGACTTGTTCTCCTCGGTTTATATCACAGGTTCATACTTATATGTAAACACAGTTCCAACACATCGTCACCGTCAGTCGGGCTCCGCGGCGTTCATCTCTCTCTCTCTCTCTCTCTCTCTCTCTCACTCTCTCTCTCTCTCTCACTCCGCAATTCCAGCCTCCTACTGTATGTACATAACCATGTGTCGACTTGACTGCATCCTTTGCTTCACTTTCCGATATTGGGCCTCTGAAGAGAGTGAGAGCAGGAGTTTGTTGGTGGACTCGAACCGAGAGTGAAGATAACAAGACTGGCTTGAATGAGGAGTATTTTTCAAAGTGTGAGTGGAACATTTCACCGTAGGTCTACAATAATCGTAGCATAATATAAACGCCATGGCATATTCTTATATTGCATTTAACCATCTCTCTATCCTTCGATTCATTTGCTAACAGACGCTTTTTCTACCAAATGAATGTTTCTTGTTCTCTATTTTCAGACTGGTTGGGAGCGTGGAGCTCCGTTCCTAGAGGCCTATGTACCACCACATAGTAACACATGTATCCTTCGCCTGTCTTCTTTTACAAAAGAATCCAGTACGTTCCTCATGTACGAATACCATCAAAAGTCTTCCCATAGATATGTACTTGCAGTAGTCAGTGGAGCTCACGTATGTATCTACAAGGACTAGGAACTATAGAGAACCAGATAGAGAGGGAGAGAGAGAGAGAGAGAGAGCCAGAACTCCAACATATCTTGTGATTCTTCATTTATTTTTACACACATTTCTTAGGCATCCATCCACTTTGCTCCACACTTCTTCCTACCCATTTCTTCCTGAAGCACGTCAGTGTAAGTATATAAGTTTTCAATGTAGTTTTCACAACTTAATCTCTGTCTCTCTTTTTTGCTCTTATAAAGTATCCATACATTTGCTTCCCTTCCATCCTTTTTTTTCTCTCTTTCTCAGGATTTCGGATGAGACTCTATTGCAGACAGCTTCCGAATACCCATGAGCTGGAAAGTTTTATGAACACTTACGTGCACCTCTTATGTCTCGGGGAATGGTGGCTCTGTATATGTATATGAACCTGAGGATTTCTCTCTCTCTCTCTCTCTCTCTCTCTCTCTCTCTCTATCTCTCCCTCACACACATACACACACAAGCCTCACCAAACCCAGGCTGTGTGTATATATCTACACTTCCAGTTCAATCCGACCTACCGCCAACAGAATAAATATCCTCAAATGCTTTTCTCTTTCCCTCTCCGCCTATATTGTAATAGCAAATCCTCTCCTAAGTACACCCTTGCACTTTGACTGTCTGCTCTGCTACACAGAACCTCCTAGTCCTCCATATAACTCTAGAGATCACAAAATTTCCACATATATAGATATATACAACAGGGAGGAAAAACTACAGTTCTCTTGAATACAGATCCTCCGTGAGAATACTGTTTTCTTCAGCATTTTATACACTCTAGAGTTTCCTGCCCCTTTCTTTTAAACCTATGACTGGGGCTCGTTATTGGCTTACACTTTTGGTGGCAAGTCTAATTCTAAATTTCTAACGTTTCTTCCACATCGGTCGAGGTATCTATTTGAAAAGGCCCAGGGAAGAAACAAACAAAAAAAAAAACTGCTCAAGAATAAATGAAGAGTAGTATCAGTGGAAATGATACTTGTTTATTCTTTTTATACATCAGAACGAGGAGCGCAAACATACTTAAGACCGAGCAGAGCGTTATGCCATGAACATTCAACCTCATGAATCTTTTCTTGTTTCACGCCCGATGAAGCGTCTCAACTCCGTGAAACTACATTTGCTCATATAGATAGATACACACATTCTTTGACTTGTCCTCATGCACTTAGTTTATAACGAGCCTTTTACGAACTTGTACATTGTCACAGAGACACTGTAACACAGGTCTGTTTTTGTCAACATTTTTTTTCATTTCCCCACCTCAAGATACGACATCCTCCAAGATGGGAATTCCTTCCCCCTGGTGACAATAATAATAATTGTACGCGTACAATTTGATAATAATAATTATTATTAGTACAATCTTCTGCTCCCTTTATAATAATCATTCACTTTGCCATCTCCATGAGCCGGGACAATACAAGCCTCAATTTATTTACCATTACTATTTGTAATGAGCTAAAACATTAGAATATTCGACTAGGGTCATAGGAATGAGTTGATCTTAAAAAAATTTCATTTTTTTAAATTTCTATTTGCGTTTATTGCGTTAATCATTCCAGAGGGGACATAATACCTGGATAAACTATTTTGGAGGCAAATTTGTAAAAAAAAATAACATGCGTAAGTTAAAAAAAAACATCAGTGCAATAATGAATTCCTATGTGAGCACAAGCAATAGTCACATTACAGAGAAATGGGCTTTGCTCTTGAAAACATAAAACGCTGATTAAATGCTGGGCTTTTGAAAGTTAAAGAAAACTCCATCTATGGGAGTGCTTATTTCCTTGGAAGTCCATTTCCATAAGGTGGTAAGTTTTTGTGACTCTTTTTTTCTGGGGGGGGGACTCTATGCATCTTCTGAAGTGCCTTTATAGATGTATATGCACACAAGGAGACAACTCGACTGTAACACACCTTAAGGCAAGGCTTATCATTAGCTCCAGTCAAAATCTCTAGAGTTTTTCTACTACCTCTGTCTCCACTAAACCGAGCCCAGTAGTTTTTATTTCTAATGATTATCTCCGTCGATTGTTTTTCCTTGACGCTTATAAAAATATGAGGATGGAAAAAGGGACTCTCATATACCCATATCGGAGCTTTACTTCCCTTGCCTTGTCCCTTGCGTGTATTGTGCATACATAGAGGAGCCTCGACGCTCGTACTTGAAGGATAAATGATATTGAAATACACTCTTCGGGACAAGATTTTTTTTTTAAAGGGAATGTCTAAATTGAGATTTGATTTCACATGGAACAAACACACGGTTTCCTTTTCACATCAGATCATATCGGGATCCTCCAGTTGACCATCAATGAGCCTGATAATTCTCTCAAGTGGCCAACTTTTCCCGTCTCCTTCAACCTTCCCATTCCAGAGTGCCGTGTGCTTGAAAGGAATGGCCCCAACAGAAAACATGCAAATTGATGACTAAAAAGGAGCTCCTCACCTTCCACACTCACACCTTCCAACGACAATCTCTGATCAGGGAGGAGGAGAGTCCAAACGCAGAAAACATTCTTGATTAAATCACCTGAGTTTCTTGAGGAGGAAACCTGGACAGTGGGGCTCTTCAGTGGGGTTTTGTGAGGGCCATAAACGAGATTTGAATATATGAAAAAGTCATGTTGCATATGCAGTCATAAGTCCATATGTATATAATTATTCCATTCCTCCCTTCACTTCAAATAATAATAATAATAATAATAATAATAATAATTTCTTCCCTTCATGGAGACAGCGTTTCAAGAACAACTTACAATTAGACTCGGGTTAAGGCTCAGTTTAAGGAAGTCAAGCTCAAGCTGAGTAAAGCCATATTACGTATGCAATCAGGACACTTTGCATACTGCGTAAATGTAAAATAATAACAACCTTATTGTATGAAGTCCACTGGACAAACAAACTACCAACTCCTCTGGGAAGAAGAGATGTTTTATATGAGGGAACAAACAACAAGAGTCAGACAGTGAGTGAGAGAGAGAGAGAGAGCGCTGAAAAACCCACCAATGACCATAAATGTGCGTAGGATCCTTTAAAATAAAACGACTGTCAAGGTGACTTGCCTCCACGTGGAATATTTCCAGATTTTTAAACTCTCACATTCTTTGGCCAATGTGTAACACCCAGATGCTGACAAGTCTTTCCCCCAAAACAATTGATTCTGATTTCAAGAGATATTCCCCTCAAACAATGTACTATCAATATAAATCAAATAACTAATGCTCCGTTTCTATTCTTTCCATCATTTCCCTCCATGACAAATCCTCCTTCTTTACAATAAACCTTCCACACCTACAGATGCAAGGCACGGAGAGGAAAAATCATTCTGATTATGTGTCTTAACAATCAATTACTACATCCAGGTCTGAATACCTATCATACCCTGAGTATTGTTCTCCATTTACAAGGGATGTACACAGAGAAATGACAACTGTATGAATGTATAAATGTATCACCGGGGCTTGATAATTCCAAGGCTTGGGGGATACACATATGAGATCTATAACTGGGAGTTAAAGAGTTGACAAAGTTAGGGATAAAGAGAGAGAGAGGCAGAGAGAGACAGAGAGAGAGAGACAGAGAGAGGAAAAGGTATCACACATGGATCGCCATTTGTTCGGTCTACCTTTGAACACACTTTAGGAACCAATTATACTCGCCACAAGTACCACTTAGATCACCTGATAGCATCCCCATACAAACAACGGGGAAGTAGTCTTCTCCAATTACTCCTCCACAGAGTCATCCTTCTCACTTTACTCATAAACACATAAAACAAAATCGAGAATAAACTCCTCATCAAGATAGAGTTCATCCGAACGTGCCTATTTGAAGTAACCTCTCGTTCCATGGAACGCCGTGTACACACATAGACCATATTCATGATTACTCCTAAAAAAAAAACACTCCACTGTCAACGAAGGGCAAAGTGGAGCAAATAAATATTCCTGAACACATATGGGCCCAACATACACGTAAATAGTCACCAAATACAGGAACGTCACATATTATGTACGAGAGGATCCCGAACTTATATTTATATTCCAAGCAGCACTCATGCTGACGTATGTATTGCATAATTACATGGATACATAACAAAACATAAATAAATATATGCATGGAGACACATCCACAGATATGTACATACATATAGATATGTGACCCGAAGGATTTTCCTTTACGTAATAATTACAGGTATGTTAGACATTCTAGGAGGTTCCTGCATGTCAATAAGTAGGGACTACCTGCCTATATGTATATGCACCTGTCCTTAGAAATAGATAGTAGTCATAGACTTATACATATGGGTAATAGGTGAGTAGGTAAATATATATAAGAGGATACGTAATTCTAGTAACTATGTATCTATGTATGTCTACATGCGATGTATGTGCCTGCGTGCTTGTGCAAACTTACCCTAACCCACCTCATTGAATTCCTGCCATGTATTTTTAACCCAGTGAGTAGGTATTCCCGTCTGTCAATCCAGTGACGAGCAACTACGTTCCTAACCTAACTGAGCTGTCAATAGCTCGAGTAACTCCAAGTATCCTGTACTCTGGAAAAATTAAACGGATTCATTCCGCGACAAGTTAAGACTAATAGCAGGAGTAGCTCGGAATCTGTTAACATAATGGAAATTACCCTGTATTCAGAGCACATAACGCTAGATAAAGGGAGACCACAGGGAAGACTCCAAACACCTCAAACATACACACACACACAAACATACACACACACTCACACAAGCACACACTCCACCTCACTTCTATCTCCTCATATCAATCAATTTCCCCACCAGAGAATGAAGCTCTTTCATATCCGCTGTCCGTCCCAAACGTGGCATAGTGTGTAATTACACAAGTCCAAACACAAATTATTACACTGTATTTCATTGTAGGACAGAGAGCTCCTGGATTCTACAGGGTGGTAATAAACCAGTAATTCTGATCATACGATTCCCACATTGTGAATATGTATCTCTCTCCACCTGATAAATAAATATTGATTAGGCTCTCTCTCTCTCTCTCTCCTATGGGGTACAAATATAGAGGAAAAGTTGATGGATGTGTGGTTGGGTTCATATGATATATGTAGCGGGCCCAGTCCCTACTGTGGTCGAAGATGTTGACACATTGTGGAGAGTATATTTACCTATAGACGCTACTTCCCATCCGCACTATGGCTACACTCATAGATGAAGTCCTCAATAATAATAATTCCCTCTAGCCCCCAGAAATGTTGCTCATGTGCTGAAACAGTGAAGGATGGAAATGATCCGGATCAGACCCGCATGCTAACTAACTGATTGAGATGGGTACAGTTCCTCTGACTCTCTCTCTCTCTCTCTCTCTCTCTCTGGCTCTGTCCGTACATATGTATCCACACCGTCCATGCATACAGTGTAGATGTGGAAGGCAGATGGTAGGACAAGATACTATGTTTATTCATATGATCATCGACAGGTTGGATGTTTTCACCTCTCCTATCCCTATATCTCCTACTAATGCAGGCTGTAATTATGAGGGGTGTAGATGACTGAGACGTGGCCACAGAGGAGGTTCCTGTAGGTATTCCAAGTAATTTATGCACAGCTCTCTGCATCTGGTAATTAAATTCATTATTACTGGATCAGGTTCAACTCATCCCTTCAATTCCTATCCTTCTATGCATCTATACATCTCCTATCTATCCATCAAGCCACTTGAACCATTCATTACGGTTATTTGAATTGGCAGCAGCATCAGAACGACAAATCCCCTTTGTGATCGCCTCCTTTCACTAACTACATGTACACACTTCCACACAAATACCTACACACACACACACACACACAAGCCCCGACCCAACCAATGAATAGGGTGTGAAAATAAGTAATTTAATTTGGAAAAAATTCCCTCACTGTGTCTGCAGAACTGTTTCTCTACCGAGCTACCAATTCGCACATAATAATAAATCTCCAATCAACTATGTCTCCCAAGTGGAGTGAGTACTACTGTCTATACAGAGACTTACACACTGAGCCTACTCCGAGCCCCCTGTAATAGTCTATTAAATGTGGATGTTGTGCAAGTATTCTAATGTGCACTGATGTACACATTCCTGCAGCAGTGATACCCATACCCTATATCTAGTCGAAGGCTGAGATTTAACCCCAGTTTGGGTTTTTGTACTCCACACGGTGATATTTAGGTAGAGTCATAATAAGCACACTCCTCGGAGCGTAATTTATTCACAGGCTTTCCCAACCTATAGAGACAAATGAAGGGAACCATTAAATTAGGGACA
Organism: Allacma fusca; assembly: GCA_947179485.1. Classification (NCBI taxonomy): domain Eukaryota; kingdom Metazoa; phylum Arthropoda; class Collembola; order Symphypleona; family Sminthuridae; genus Allacma; species Allacma fusca. Next base: position 43,843,480 of record OX359250.1, on the reverse strand, counting down.
AATTGCTTTCTGCATATACGATACGCTCCAAGTTCCAACTGAGATCTAAAAATTTCAACTTGATTGGGTTCTCAAGGCTTACTACTCCGACACAGAAGCAGAGAGAGAGAGAGAGAGAGAGAGAGAGGTGTAAAAATAGTGAGTATAGATATAGGTAGATACTCAAAGAGCCCCTAATTAAATGCACAGAGCGTACATATGGAAGTAGGACATTAATTATTATGCCTCGTAACAATCAGCATCCTCTCATATGTAAACAGTCGTGGAGATATCATGGGAAAGCGTCATTCTAGCACATTTACACATCGGTCTGTTCTGTAACAGTCGAAAAATGCCACACATTTTACACACATTTCAAATGTTGGCAGCGCTCATGTTCTTCCAATTGGACCTGACTTAACTACTTGAGTGAGGAGGATGACTGGATACACTTATTAAGAGGAAGATGTTATTTGGATTCATAAATATATACGCCAGGGCTCTGTAATAAGTGTATAGGTATGGATACAAATTAAAAACCGTGCCAAACCCGTTCTGGAACAATCTCGCATTAGTCATGCTATTAGGGGCTCCGTCCCTATGAAATTACATACATTGCTTTTGAATTTATTATTTCCATTCAGCTCATCCCAACAGATCGTCTCCTGTGTAAGAACACCAAGCTCATTTCTCTACATCAATTTCTATGTGTATGTGTGTGTGTGTGTGTCTGTGAGTAAACACCCCTGCAAACTTTTTGATCCAGATTAGATCATTATACATACTTGAGTATGCAAATAGAGTCCGCCCGCACGCCTCTACATTCATTTTCTCACTCTTTTAAATTGTCTTTCAGCGCCGAGCCGGAGGTTGTCGGAGAGTAACCCTCCTCACACCTGCCAATGATCCTCTCACTTTCCCAAATATAATAATTATTATTATATTATCAAATACGAGTCAAAACCCCTACTTCCCAATGACTCCTTCAAACAAGGAGTCAACTCCTTCCGAAACTTATCTCATCCCCAGGATTTTTCCAGATCCTTCCAATACGCAAAATCCTTTTGAAAAACCTTGAGTGTAGGGATTCTCACGTAGCATTATTAATTCTACCCCCTAAAAAAAACAAAAAACTTTGTCTTTCTTACTCTCCTTCGATTCCTAATTACTCCTCTCAAAAAATCAAACTTACCAGGAAAAAAAAAAGCTCTTTGAAGATATACGCTTCAAAGGTCACATTCCTCAATACACGGATTCCGAGACGGATCTCACAGAGAAAGAGAGAGAGAGAGAGAGAGAGCACTACTCATTATTACATCATGCCAGTAACTTAATTTCATATCACCTGTCAAACTCTCCCCTGCACTCCTGCATATGATATCTGGAGCAGATACCCTCAACGTACATACTCCGAGACCTGTTGAATTACAAATTATTTGCAAGAGTTGGGAATTGAAACTTGGACTACGAGGGATTTTCCCTCTCATTATCCTGACATGACTCGCCACAGTGTCTAAACAATTGACAAGGGATAGATAACTACATGTATGTATGTAGCCCAATGGAGTCTAGTAGTGTGAGGAGAGTGGGGAAAATAGACGGTGTTTCTGTACCTGATCTATGAGTCAGAAGATATTTTCATTGAATGACCAGGAGAGGAGGGTTGAATGCCGAGTGTAGAGTCAGTACCCGTAATAATTTCCTATGACAAGGAATACGTTGGCTCTTGAGAGACGGAGTTGAGTGTATCACAGAAGGAGAGGATTAACAACAAGAAAATGCATAAGAAGTCGAGCTATTAATGCTTCAGCGGAAGACAGTAGAAAAACACGGCTTTTGCCTTAAGAGAGTTGAAGGAGCCGGATAAAAGTGAACATACCATTTTTACACATTTATAGAGACTGTATTGCACATACACACACACACACACACACACACACTCACTCACTCACTCACTCACACTATACTACTATATGTATATTACAGGCACATCCATACACACTCACCCCTGCTAATACATATGCATGGAGAGAACATGTTGTAGGATCACTTTGAGAGTCTCACTGACGGACAAACCATAAGAAATACTACAGCTCTGTTATCATCTTAAACGAAACATGCACAAATGCTTGCATACATGGATGAAAATTCGAATCATGCCGAGGGCAGAATCGTGCACTATCAGTTCAGTCACCCTCGGAACGCCTCTTAAGTTCTCTAAAAGTTCTCTGGTCTCTCTATCTAACTGCGATAGTTCTACTTAGCCAGGGTACAGGCATTTGTCTACAAGTATTTATAAATATGCACACAACAGAACAGTCCCTATTGAACAGTACCAACACGCATAGCTCCCTGTATATATATAGAGACTCTGGTCTGTCTGCAAGCACGCAGCATGCTCTTTGAGAGAGATGTGTGTGTGTGTGTACCAGTACATGCATATATATACATACTAATAGCTAAATAGCTGGCATTGCTACTCAACCACGTATTTATGTGTGTGTGTGTGTGTGAGGAGTGGGTAGGTATATATTGATGTACATATGTAAGTAAGTATGCACATCCGTATGTATGACAGTTCAGGGAATTAGTCAATATATGCAGAGAGCGGGGAGTTAAAGACGAGAGAGAGAGAGAGAGAGAGAGAGAGAGAGAGAGAGAGATTGGGATTCTTTACTGAAATCATGTAACAGTCCATTAAAAGAGTCCCTCTCCATTGACTCCATACGTAAATACATACAGGTGAGTCTTCATACATGTTCTGCTGACTTGTTTGTGTTTTTATATACTTATACCCCCTCTTCTCATATGTAGGATTTTATAGGAGATTCGTACGAGGATTGGCAGGTGATTGAGGGAGAAGCACTACTGACTCTCACGTATATATACTTATATTTATATATAATTACATATATATATATAATTAAATATATGATCTACGTACGTCCATATATAATTATATTGTTACATATAGTGCACGGGTACGGTCACATTTATGACTTTTATACACATTACTACAGAGATGTTGAGGTGCTCCAAGAACAGAGGATAATTTCCCATCAAATCCTTTCATTTGAGTCACTCAACAACCTGTACAGCATTTACAACACACAAAGACACTTTTTTTTTTATCCAAGAGGTTTCCTACCCCTCACCCTTCTAATCATATAGGCATCCTTCAGAGAGGATCTCATCCACAAATCATACATAGATTCCCTTAAATGAACTAAATTGAACCCATTTGAGCCTATGAAAGTGTTCTAGTACTACGGACGTCAGCAGGTAAATATTCCTCAAGTCTAAATCCACCTCAGCTCAACCACAATGATCAGATGTTCCGTCGGGCAAAAATTGACACTTTCACACTCTCCTCACTCCTTCCTCAGACAATACAGATAGTCAAATTCCTCTTTCTCATCTTACCCCTTTCAACCTATCCATCTCCCAAAATCCAAGAACTAGATAGTAATTACATTTCGGAATGCCATATTTTTTTCCTATTCCTAGGCTCGTATCCAGAACGTATAGTGGTATAGAGAGAGAGAGAGAGAGAGAGAGAGAGAGAGAGAGAGAGAGAGAGAGAGAGAGAGAGAGAGAGAGAGAGAGAGACCTTTACAAAATTCAGCTTACAATCAGAAGACTACTTCTTAAGCCAGAGGCATATCTACAGTAGCTTTTAAAAATCAAATGTAAAGTTCCACAGTAATTACATGGGATTCTACCATCGGGGGTAAAACCACTATCTTTAAAATTCCCTCCTGCAATGTGTCCGGAAATAGATCCAAAAATACCTTTTCCCTACAGATGTAGTCTACATATGTATCTACTATCGGATGGATTGGTATTGGAGAGAGCACAATACGAGAAGTTCTTTTTACAATGAAATGGATATGAATGGGGGGGAAATCTGGGGATTTTACTGGCATTTTTACGTTCTGGCTAATGGAATTAATCGCCAAGGGATCGGATGACAGTGTAGTTATGCACAAGGAAGGGAAAGGTTTTATTTTCTTCAACGTTTTCCTCAAAACAAAACAAATCTCAACTATATCTATACATTCGAGAGTTTGAAAAAACAATAATTTCCGCCTTTCTCAAAAAACCAAGATAATGAGCATGGCTACTGGCACTCTTACTCCAACTTGAATTTTTTTAACAGCATTCGTTAAGCAGCCCAGCATGGTTCCAATAAATTGGCCCCTGTTTACATTCCAAGACTCCTATTCACATTTCATAAGGAGTTAAGGCTCGTAAGGTCCAGTGACTACTGTGGACGAAAGATCCAACATTTATACAGATAATTATTTGAAACCCCCCACAAAAATTCTATAATGCACATTTCGAATTATTTTCATCCCGTTGACTCATGCGGGACAATCTTTTAGTACCTACTGAGTCAATGATAATTAATATAGATATACTTGAACTTTCGAACAGACTTGAATGGTCATCGGATCTGGAATGTGAAGTCAGGAATGGGAAAGATGTAGTTAGAAAATTCCTTCAATTTCCCCATAGTTAGTTTAATTCCCGAGACGAGAGTCATTAGAGGTGTAAATGCTCTTGGATATTATTATATGCGGTGGAGGGAACTGGCTCTGGGGATGATAAGTCAATGTGTGGGATTAGCTTATTGTTCGTCAGACTGATAGCTTATTGAGAGTAAGTAGGAGACGAGGCAGTTAAACCAACGTAATAAAGATATTGGACAAATAATAATAAAATGAGAAGTTGAGAGATTGGTAAGATGAGACTATGGGCCAGGTGGAAGGGAAGATTTACAACGTCTAGTCAAGTCCTTGGGGTTTTGCTCAGGATACATTTTATGATACTCACTCGAGGACTTGGATATTTATGGGGAAGTCAGTCCTTCTCCTGAGCCCAGTGACTTCCAAGCATGCCAACTTGAGTATTACAGTATACCATGGGATGCTTTGTAGTGGATAAACATGACGAATGTTTTCAGTCGAGTAGAACAAAAACTATGGAGTGTCAGGCCAGGACAGGGGGGGGGAAACCAAGTACAACAATCGTTTCCACAATTTTATAAAAAGAATTTGCATACATACATACATTACACAGAGTCCTACATACATACATACATACGGACCTTTTCCTCCCAACACCTTTTTTCTTTTAAACCGTAGGATTCGCACATACCTAAATAAATCCCTACTTAATGTATAATTACGTCCACATGCATATATAATTATACTTATATCTATATTTCTATATACACAGAGGCTCTTTCCCCAGTCAGCTCCATGGGCTCAAGATAGCCCCACAATAGTAATTATACATAGGAGGATACAATGTAGGAGTCTCATGAGGAGACGAGTCAAAGAGGAAACATTACAGAAGTAGGGGATACCATTTGAGAGAGAGAGAGAGAGAGAGATGAGAGTCCATGTATGAAGGAGCTCCTTGCGAACATTCCATACATTAACCTTCCCAACACAAGTAGTAGATTTAAACCCAAGCACAGTCCAATCCCTTTACAACAGCACCCCTTCCGCCTCCACAACCTCCCTAAATTTAAATCTTCCTGAATTTCCAACAGTGACAAGGAATCACTCCGAGGCCCCAAAAATTAACATTACGGTAAATACGACTGCCAACATTGTCCCCCTTTTTGGAGACAAATCCTCAAGACAAGGAAGGGGGTCTCGAGTAGCTCGCGTACACTGTATCTACAGCTATCTATATGCCTATGGATCTTATATGTAATAATTATATAGATAGATAGAATATAACTACTCTAGGAATGTGTGCAATACAAATCCCAGTCGGTGTGCAGGATATGACAACAATGGTCAAAGTGTGGTTACATGAAATACAGTACGTTAGTTCCCGACGTCTTCGCACACAATCAGCTGTGCCTCGGCGTCTGCGAACGTCTGTCTTTGCCGGAGAGGAATTGCTAAGGAGAAATGACTTCCAAACACCTCTTCTCACAGGGGCCCTGTCAAATGTGTGTGTACATATATAAAAAAAACTTTTTCATTTCTTCCTCCTCTCTCTCTCTCTCTCGTCAGTTCTCTCCGCACTCTTGTCTTGTACAGTATGCAATACTAAAAGAGATGTGTAGGGAGAAGAAGAAGAGGAGGAGGAGGAGGGAAAAAAAGCTCTATGCATTTATGTACCTCATCCCTGCCAGTCTGACTTCATGTCTCATCTCATCTCTATTTAATGGTCATTTAACTTCTCGGTCAATCTGATGAGGATGACGCTTAGATCTATCTCTATGGATTTACAAATATCTACATTTATAGATTGGAACAGGATTTTTTTTTCTTAGGGGTATAGGATCTATCTGAGCATGTCCTTCAGTATGAGTCACATTCAAAGGTATAATTACTACATAGATTTATATCGTATGTATGTACATTAAATGCACGTCTCTCTCCATTGAGACTCGAGTCCCAGAGAGCTCATTGTCAGTCAGCGTGGAAGAAGAGCTTCTGTCGGAGGGATGATGAAATAGCTTTCAAAAACTTCGATCTTTTCCTTGAGTTTTTGTTTTGAGTTGAGATGTCTCACGATCCATGATCAAACGTCATAATACTCTCATGCTCCTCACTGCCGTCTCCTTCCAAATGACAACGTAACTATACGTAAGACTGGCATCCAGCATCCGGTCCCATTTTTCCTCTACTATCAAAACTCTCTCTCTCTCTCTCTCTCTCCCCTCCAAGGGAACTGTTCTCCTCAGGCGGCGTATGTACACTGTCACAGTGGAGTAGTGGGAATTTAATTTAATTAAATGAGGATAAATTACAAAACCAAATAACAACTTTAATTCCCAGCGGTCACCCTTTGAGAGCAAGCACCATGTACTTAGGGATTTTTTTCCTAGTTACTCAAAAACCCTTCAAGAATGTCAACAGGAGTTACAATCAAAAATCAGCTTCTTTTAAAAATATAATAATTGCCATATCTCAAGGAAGTGAAGAAATCATTAGGATTACAAATCCTATTGGGATAATCATCCCCCTGGACAAGTGAAAGTAAAGGCCTGTGAGTATAAAGTCCCTCCTCAACTTTACCCTTTACTTCCCAGAAGTTACATGAGACACCTCTTGACACTCCAAACTTCGAGGGAAGGAGTCACTGGGGAATAAAAATAGATAAAAGAGGAAACATGGATTTGGCAATCCATACGTACATGTCCATCACTGATATGAATCGGAATCTAATTGTAAGTTAAATTGTAATGGGAACACCTTAGCCTTCTGCAAGACTGATTTCGATAATGAGATACGATAAAAAATAAAATAAGAAATAGTCAAGACCTTGTTGACCTTATTTTAAAGGAGATGGAATATAGACAATAATATCACAAGGTAGGTAGAATATTTCAGTACGACTCAATACGAGTACCTTCAAATCCCTCTCAGATCAAAAGGCTTGAAGAAAAATAGAGATGGCGCCAGGGATGGAGTCTGGTGGAGTGAGATAGTACAGTACATAAATATAAGATACCTAATGGGTAATACTTACTTACCTCAAGGGTAATTATTAAACTTGAAGCCTGTACTAAAAATAAAGTTAAAAGTCAAAAATCTAAATTCCAATACATCCTCCATGATTGTACAAACATTTTGAGGAGAGTTTCCTATTTACATTTATATACATTTATGCATAAGTGTCAACATGGGATTGTATTTGTTAGTATATAGGTACACACATAATTACAAAAAAAAAATATATATACAGAATTCTCCAAACAAATTATCCTTCCAATAATTGTTTCACTTACGGACAATGGAAGGAGCAAGTTTGTGAAAAAGAGCTCATTGTCAGAGTTTCCGCTCAAAAAATGACTTGTAGAAATATATACAATGACAGCGAGTATGTGGATTGTACCCTGAGAGGAAGGTAATCTCCTGTACATACTGTATATAGGCGAGAGCCCACAATACTAAGATAAGAGTTAATCACCACAAGGAGTGTGAGGGTAAGGACTGTGTAAAGTACAAGTAAATGAGGATTTCATGTAATCCTACCCCTCACCATTGCGAATCGTTCTATATTCATGAATCAATTTGGAGGATTTTAAAGTTTGAACAACCTTTAAGGTAGACTGAATTTCATTCCCAATTTCATTATCCATTCACTTGTTCTCAGTCGGATAGAGTCACTGAGAGTACAGTGAACTCTCCCTATAGTTGAGACCCCCCCCCTCCTTCGGTCTCCCTCCCCTGTATAAAAATGTACTTTGTACAGGTCAGGACAAAATACTATTAGGACAATATCCCATTTACCACAATGCTAATTTCTCTCTCTCTCTCTCTCTCTCTCTCTCTCTGTAGTGAATGTTGCTTGATATCTTATACTCGAAATTTCTTAACTTTAAAATCTGGAGGTTTCAAAATATAGCTATCTTATAGTAGGGCCATAGTTATAGTGAGGGTGTACTGTAGCTCAGTTATTCCCTCTCAGTGAGTCCCCATCTCACACAAGGCTACCTATGTACCTTGTCATTGTAAAAGGTACGGTGAGGTAGACTCCAAAGTAAAGTGTGTATTTGGAGTCAAAACTAATAAGTAAGCAGCTTCATCATGTCGGAAGACTAGTGCCGTCACCTTAGAGCTTACACTGTGACAATTAATGTGTGACTGTAACTTCCGGCCTTTATTCTCTCTCTCTCTCTCTCTCTTGTTTTTATGCTCCCACGTACCTCTTGCTCCATCGCCTTTCTCAACTTACCCTTTTCCTCATAGGCACAGACACAGACACACACACACACACACAAACATAAACTTTCGTCCACAGAGCAGACACATGTTGACTTATTACAATCAACACATTAGACTCTAATGCTACCTTGTATTTATGAACATAAATAGACCAATCAGACAATCTCAGGACTTACTACACTGATAATTATCCGCCCTCATTATGCTCAACAAAGTTCACGCTACTCTTCCCACACAGTCTCTCTCCCCAAAAGGAGACCGGACTCAAAATCTAGATTCCTAATCAGAATTCCCCTAAAAAAAAAAAATAATAATATCTACTTTGAAACCCATGATGGAGCAAGCACACCTGAACAAATCTCTTGGGAGCTTGCATACTTATGTACATGCATTCGCATTGATAAAGGTATTTCCTTCAAGCCTTGCTACTAAATCCGGATAAAAGTCTTAAAGATAAGAGCTAATAGAGATGCTCTCCAGTCCCCCCAAAATTATCAAGTCTACAAATCTTACGTAAAAAAAATCTTTGCAAATTTTTAGATCTAGTTCAAATCTAAGCGGACATGTTCCAGGGGACTGTATGCACTTATGTACATATGTTCTAAATTCTCAGATATAATATTATTTATGAAAAAAATATATAAGGCTGTATTAAAAACAAACACGGTATACAAAATAGGATACATATGGTTCCTTAATAACATACAAATACTTTAAGGATATGCTAGAACATTGGAGTTGATGACTGATTGCAAGAAAAGCTTGTCCTAATGGAATATCCCCTATCCACATGGAATCTTGGGTAGATATATATAACCGTATCTATACATATATAGGTAGATAGATATAGGTATACATATAATTACATAGGTTGAAGGATTTTGTAGGGAAGTCCTAGTTGGAAGTATTATTAGGAGAGGATACTAAACATGAGATACATACATACTTGGATTAGCTTAACGGCACAGACTCAAAATACTTGAGTGAGTACTTATGCTCTCAAGGTATTTAGCTTTGGAAGTTACAGGCTAAAAAAAAAAAAGGAGAACTTATAGTTACTTATATATTTTGTGTGTGTGTGTAGGGATTTTAATACATGGAAAATTGTACGGGAGTATTTGCCTGGCCTACCTATCTGGATTCCCTTCCATGCTCATCCATTAGGCTTCCTCACTCTCGTGCTTTTTTTTTCCACCGTGCATTTGACTACGGCATACATAAAAGAGGTCATGAGACACATTTATTCATCATGATAGTATTTATATGTGTACAGGGAGGGAGACGAAGAGGTCTCACACGTTATTTTATTACCATGAGTAGTAGTAGTACAGTAGTATGCTCCCCCCCCCTTTACCTTCCTTCACACTCATGTATCCTGACACTGTAAATACGAAATGACAATCATGACTACTCCTGTGAGCTATGTATATATTTCCTATTTACAACAAAATAGTTCCCTTCTCTTCAAATTCCCTCCCACCGTATTCTTTTGACAAACTATTTCCCCCCTCTTGTACAGAGACACAGAGACAGAGTCAGAGAGAGAGAGAGAGAGAGAGAGCAATGGAAACTATCCCAAACTATTAGGTAGACAGTCTATACACATACATTTTTTTTTTTTTTTGCGTCTTAAACTTCAAACAGAGAGGGTTCGGAAGTAGCTCTGTACACATAGTTTCAAAGTAACTACCTCCAAAGCACAGTTTCAAATACATTCTATGTTTTTTTTTTTTTTGCGGGGAAGGACAGGAAAAAAAAAATCAAATGAGTTCCATAGGACTGACTATGAACTTATAAAAAATACTTACATCTAAAAGTCCGAACTTTTTTTTTTTGCGGCCGAATTGAGGACAAGGGGATTTTAAACTCTGGTCAACAGTAATTACATCTATACTCTGGCCAGAGTCTCAAGAATATGAAAGAGTGTGTCTCTTTGGGCAGACTCCCAAGTATGATTATTATCATATTGGAGATGGTTTAATGGGAGCTCCTCGTTACGACGGGGATTTGAAGGTAGGGAACAAAAAACACGGAACAAGGTAAAGAGACTGAAGGTGGAAATAATGACAGGGTCCATTAAGCTGCACGGAACACCCCCCCCCCCCTCCTTTGCTGTACCTCCCCCATGATTGGAATAAAATAGTAGTAACTAATAGGAAATCTATACGAAGTAATGTAGGATAGTTGTCTATGTTCAAATTAATGTAATTGTAGGAACATTCCCCCGAAAATTAGGTTTGTGCTTTCTCACGCATTATGTCTCTTCTTTAGTACTTTGCTCCTTCCTCCTTCCCATTTAGATATATGAGTATCTACTTACATGCACCTAGATATATGTATGTACATACATCCATTGGAGGAAGCTTAGGATGATGATAGAATGAACAAATATGATGAGTACAGGTTATTCAGTTGTTGTTCTTCCCTTTAGTGTTTACTTGTGTACACAGGGATATTCACTGCCTTGCAAAAAATAAAAAATACATATATATAAAAAAAATACGACAGTGTGTGAAAGATATTAATGAAAGGAAATTTGAAATGAGGAAGGATCCCTATGGAAAAACAAGAGAGTTAAATTGACAGTGAGTGAATGGAGGTGCAAGGATATGGAAAAAATGTGAGTTACATCGATTAAACAAACGTGCCTCTGCCTTTCGTACTCACAGAGTCCTTCTTTTCTCCATAGTTCCCATTACAAGTAATAAGTGATTGTCGTTGTGGATGTTTACTATCGTATATGGTACAATGGAGGGGCCTCCGGCTATATTTACCCCACTATATCAATACAAATCAAGTGCATACTTTTCCCACCATTTCCATAGAAAGTAAGTCATCCGCATTAATAAGTGACAAAATATGCAAGGAACAGCACGACAGAGACAAAAGAGACTCTCTTGTATAGAAAGGTACCGTTCACCGTCAATATTTAAAGCACTCCACGGAGGTTAACCTACATTAAAAAAAATAAAAGTATTGCAATTTCCCTCCCCATAGATATCTATACATAAATACTGTATTATATACAGGTAAATTCCAATCAAAGAATTCGACCCCTCAACATCCCAAAAACCTCGGGTCGGAGTGCGAAACTCCTTGTATTGTTTCAGTACAGTATCTATGTACATATGTCTTGCTCCAGGCTTTAGGATTATTATATATCCACAGTATGTATCTATTTATTCCTAACAATAACTGTATACTGTCTCCAGTATCTATACTGTACTTCTACAGGGTATCCCAGGGGATGTTACCATATACATACGAATCCCATGCACACTAGGCATAAATACCATGTGCAGTAAACCAGACAGAAGTGCAGGGAAATATGGATTCTAGAAGTGAGCTTTTTGAGGAAGCTTTTGCATGTTGAATTCCTCCATAGGACAGAAATCCTATTTCTTCTTCCTCCCATTGGAGAAACACTATTTGGGAATTGTGCATATTTATATGCAATTAATTCCACACTCCTGTTGTACAGACTCCCACAATATTGTAGTTTTGAAAGTAGCTATATGCTATGATAGTGCTATGTGGCTTTATGCTATGATAATACTTTGTAGCTATGTGCTATGATAATGCTATGTAGCTATGTGCTATGATAATGCTATGTGGCTATATGCTATGATAATGCTATGTAGCTATGTGCTATGATAATGCTATGTATGTATCTGCTTGGAGTGTGAATGCTATGGGCTATATTATATGGACATGCACATAGGCACAATGTATCTCCGTAGGAGCCTTCCACATCCTCGCTTCCATGTTTTGATTGTAAAACTGACATTACGTATTACATGAGACTGCACAAGGTTTAGCTTGTGTCATGAATATCTAACAGATAGGACGTACACTATTTGTAACGAGTGGCCGTATGCACACCCCGGCTGGGGATATATAGAACGGAGCAAATGATCATTTAAGGACCTGTATCGTCCAAACATCACCGACACGACACACATACATATACTTTCTAATTTCTACTCTCCACAGATTCCACCCACCTCAATGCACTCTTACTGCATCCACAATGGTTTCTGTCAATACTGCAGTTGAGATCGTGCATGGGAGCATTCAACAATTATGTCATCAAATTTTGCCTAATTTAGGCCCCGTACCCCCCCTTAAATCACTACACGTGATTATCGAGCGAGCCCCCCACCCCTATAATGACATCATTCACTGATATCCTTGGTTGCACGTATTCACCGCTAAAATTGAAATTCAGACTGCACTAACGGCTGCTCTAAAGATATTTATAACTTCTAACTACAAAATTATGACTAAAAAGCAGTAAAAAATAACTACGTAAATTCCCTAAACCTACGGCATAGAGAACTTCGAAAAATACATTTCGCGCGTATGACATTACTATTTTACTCAATGTTATTTATGAATTAAGCAGCGTCAATATGTGACGTCATTATCCGCTGGACCCCTCTACCCTCTACGTCATTGTTTGTCAACATTTTTTGGGGTCCCACCCCCCCTTTTCGTGGTGACATAATATTTGAATGCTCCCCATGCACTACATGCACGGGGCTCTCCTCCAAACGCATACATACATCCTCAGATACATACTCTCATACATGTGAGATACATATCTACATATATCCCAGTGTACACTTTATGTATAGGCACTCATGATTCGAAGTCAGGACGATGTCCTATAAAACCCTAGTCTTTCACACTGACTTCCCTCCAATAATGAAAACAATAATCTTTTTGCATTCTTGATAATGGGAAGAGTGTGTGAATTGAAAATAAATTCATGAGACGTATCTAATCCAACTGTAGGAGTTCTAATGGGATGCCTCCACACAACAGACATTTTCCGAAGTGTTAGGAACCCAAGTGCCAAAACCCATACTTCCCCCAACCCAGCTTTAAATGCAATTTAAAGAGCCCTGAAACAAACTCCTGTGAGAGATAATTGTACGGCTGTATTTGAGCATTTCCACAGCCAATCACCACATGTCATAGTCTCTCTCTCTCTCTCTCTCTCTCTCTCTCTGTGTGTTTTGTATCCAAATCAAAACTAAAGACTCATCTCCGCTCGCCCTCCTGACATCAACTTTTCCTCTGGTATCTCTCTCACGGACGGACGTACACCACAGTTGTCATATATACATATGGACGCACTTATACAAATCCCAAAGCTAATAGTGGATTGTCAATGGCGTCAAGTCAAGAGAGGAGATATGGGAGTCTTGAGTCTTTACTCCATTCCGAACTATAAAGTTTTAATCATGCATCGACATCAGAAATTATTTCCCTCCCTCCAACCCACACGGCCGGGACGGTGTGCGACATGGGATTCCAAATTATATGCTATGCAGGCCAACCTCAAATCTCTAGCTATCTTCCTATCAGCTAATTCTACATCGTCATCTTTTTCATTTCATTTATATTTCAACCTACTAACAACTAAACTAACAATTCTCTCTCTCTCTCTCTCTCTCTCTCTAACACACGCACACACATACATACAAACTTACACAAACACATGTGCTCATTGCTCATTCCTGTAACCATATTTCTAATCAGGATATTATTGGCACGTAGAAATTATCTTGAAATTGTGGAGCTTATGGTCGTTAATGCAGCAAGCATTGTCTTCAGAGTACACCCACCTGATTATCATAAATTAAATACCCTCACCCTCCACAATCCCTAACCTGAGGTGTTGGAGTCTCCCCCATCACTCTCAAGTATATCTATATAGTACAGAGATTTTTCCCAAAAGTAGATAGATATACACATCAAATTCAATGTAGGGAAATTCACAATGAAGAAATAAATTCCGCATGTAGACACCCAGGTCAAAAGTTTTCAATTATGTCGGGTCCGGAGACCTACCATAGATATTCCAAAGCTTCAAGTTTCCAAATCAGAGGGAAAAGTTCCCCAAAAAAGATCTCTCCGTCGAACTTTGACTCTAAAAAACCTCCATATCAATATATGTAGATAAGTAGATACTAGTTACATGAAATAATGTAAAGTCTCAAAATGTGGACTTGATTTCCTCCCAATACCCTTATTATCATCATGATCCTCATGTTCCCCTGAGCCAATGTGTGAGTAAACACTAAAAGAACCAGAGTTCACCTCAACTTAAACTTTCTTCACTCATACACTGTATGTTGTACTTGGAAGGAGTTTAATTCCTCTCTGTATGCCTACTGTTATGTCGTTCCTCCTCTTCTCCTCATTTCCTCACGACCTCACTTCCGCACCAACACACGAAACACTCACTGGGAGAGACAGTCCAATAAATATATGCATACATAAACATATACAGGATTATATAGATATAGTAACTGTATACAGAGGGATCTCCCTCTGTATGGAAACAGTAAAAGATTTGTAATATAAAAGTACACCTGCATCATACAGAATTATGAGCATATCTACATTTCCACAGAGACATGTACTTTGCCCATGGACAATTATCCCATGTAAATATCATATACGTCCATATATCTAAGAATTAGAGGGAGTCAGTCCTACATTGCAGAGTCAAACTGATCTTTTACATAGACACACTTGGCTCTGTACTCCCTCCCTTCCGTTCTCAGCAGACAAAATATTATCATCGTAGATCCTTCACTCCTGAAGCCTCTGAGGTGAAACAAATTTAAAAGGCTGTACGAGCAAATAATCCAACATTACACACATCCCCACCTGCACAACCCCAGCCTTACATACTATACCCAGATAATAATAATAATAATAATAATATTATAGTACCTGCATAATATACATACAGCCCAGTAGAGACAATGGCAGGCTTAACATTAGAGATTGGTAAACGGAGAGAAATATATACAAAAAAAATAAAAAATAAAAAAACTTTTCTTATTACATGTCAACTTGAGTAAGAAGTTCATACGAAGTAAAGTTTTTGGTTTCAGAAAGTATGGCATGACCAATACGATTTCATGTGTAATTTTCTATGATATCATTAGCCTGTACGAGAGGGGCTAATAAGTTACGAACAAGTTAATACACTTTACTCTGAGCACATATAAGAGTTGGACAAGTTAAAAGCTCGAGTTATCATGTATCTTACTTGACTGAGTCGGGGCGACAGAACCAGAGCACTACAATCATCGGCATGTTTCCCATTTTTCACGAACATATATAAGTACTTATATCCACAGAGAGATAGGGACATGACCAGGCACTCGGAGACTCTTATAAGTAGGTAAATTACACTTTATCTGACTCTCTTTTCTCCCCCTCACTCACATATTTTCTCACTGACCACAATTGCTTAAGCAGAGGTATCTCTTTACAAATAAATGTCTCGAGGATATGAGATACTTTGCCATTTTTCCATAATACTCTAATCATATACTCGTAACGATGAGAAAAAAAGGGACCACTTCACAATATCATGTCAAGGCAGTCTCAGAGCACTGACACACTACTACACAACAACGACTACTGTAGATACTACTATATCGGGAAAAATCATCTGACAATGAGAAAATGTGGATTAATTTCGTGCGCTACTAAGTAAGCCATGTCCACCATTCAAATGTCGTTCTTCTCCACTCTCAAATTCATCCTTTATTGGAGTTTAAGTACACACACAATCTATTTTAAAAGGGAACAGTTTAGTCAGCACAACCTCCGCTTGGGATTTTACTTCAGAGTTCACAACATAATTATTTCTCTATAGATTCCAACGGGGTTTTTTATATATACTGTTTTATATCTGATACCGAATCTTATATCTTAACAATTATTATTCTGATATCTGTACACACACACAAAAATCATTGCTCAACCCATATTCAGCTAAGTTACCATTGCTGGTTTTAATTATGAGCCTTCCATCAACTTCAATTTTATTAGAGATACTTCCACATGATTCACATTTACAGGGAAGGACTTTATCGCAGAGGTAATACGTTAAATGCTTTCCCTTGACCGATATGCACGTAAATGACTTTATCTAGTACAGTAATAGACACTGTCCAATGATTATACTCCCAAGTTTTATTTTCTCCAGTAAATTTGTATTCCAAGGAATAATAATAAGTATTATTAGTAGTAGATACGGAGACTCTTGAAATCCAGGATCTAATTACTGTCTGATTAAATACTAGGCTGGGAATATAGGTAATTTCCAGGACATGGGCGGTAGAGGTAGTAGGACAGAGGGGAGGAGTAAGTACAGGAACTATATGTATGGAAGATGGAAGGGCTGAATGCTATTTAGCGGCTTGTGCCTATTTTTATAATTAAGTATGGATACTACTATCTATACGTGTAATTACATACATATGGATGGAGCTACTCCATTAGGGAGAATGAGAGATGGATATAAATGTTCCAAGTTAAAGTATCTTTGAAAGGGCTACAGTGACTCCCAGAGCCTTGTTCATTGCCATTAATGCACTAATACAATTTATAGGACAGGAAGGAATTAGGAATTTCCTCATTTCTCGTCCCCTGTACCAGGACATGGACGTCCATAGGCTCTATTCTATGTACTCTCTCTCTCTCTCTCTCTCTCTCTCTCGGAGATAGACATTCCATACAGGGGAGTTTCAAGAGACAACCACAAAGTCATTATTTACTCCGTAGAGAGTCCCTACCTGTTACGGGCACTTCGTCATCCTTCCCACAATAGTATTTTACGAGTGGGTCACAAATCTCGGGAGTAGATGCAACTTATACCCCGAGAAATTACATTACTCCGACTTTTGTACACACTCTCATTTGGAGCTCCATTCACTCTCCAGCTCTAGTCAGAGAGAAACTTCATGGGGAACAGAGGAGCTGGAGACAGAGAAAGAGAGAGAGAGAGAGAGAGAGAGAGAGAGAGAGAGAGAGGGAGAGAGAGAGACTGTCGGATGTACACATGGATTTCAAGGATATTCGAATCCAATTGAGAGTTCTCCACATCTCATTCCCAATGATACTCATGAATGTAGGAAAAGTTGGGGGGGGGGGGTGTATTTAGTAGGTATAGGACTGATTGTGAGTTATTTACGAAAAGTCCGCTTTACTTTCTCTACACACTTCATTCTCCATCCATCCTGTGTTTACATTGGAGAAATTAGGCTAATCAGGGGACACATACACACGGGCTTGCTTGAGCATGTGGATCTGTGGGCCGATCTCCCGGTTTCCTCCCTATTTTGTCGAATTTTAACGTAAATGTAATTACGAGTCAGGGCACTATATGGGACACATCCCATATGAGCAGGCTCCATAAAATACGGAGCATACGGATAAAATCCAGTGGTTCCTCCACCTGTGTGAGAATTACGTCCAGCTCTCTCTATAATGGAGTACTACATTTGACACTCATAATAATTATTCTCTACTATCTATGCTTAACGTGATTCTAGCCCAACCCCAAACCCAGCTGTAAGAGGAGCCAGTAACAAGCTTTTAGAGTCATATGGAGAAAATGCTCTCATATTAACATTACGATCCACATCATATAAAGCCACGTACATATGTATATAGTACATCTGTACTGAAATCCCTCGTAAGGACCGAACTTTGACAGCGGGCTATTTATTGAGTACAGGATCCCTTTTTGAATTACTGCGAATTACTTTCAAATGGGAGTACAATTTTTTAACACACTCTCCCGAAATATACTGTAGACACTAAAATGCAACTAACTGTCAAGGAATTCTCTGATGAACAAGAACATCAACTATCATACGACCAAATCAGAGTAATTACGAAGCAAAGGACGCTTAAGAATTGAGTGTAGATTTGAAGAGCACAAATGATTTTTAAAAAAATCAAAGGGTAACTTTGAGAAAACTATGCACGTAAAAATATTGTGTGTGATAATTACCACTACTAGAATTCAATATTGGGAGAGTTCCCTCGTTGAAACCTGGCATTCCGTGCAGTGTAGAATTCCCAAAAGTAATAATTTGTAAAAAAAAAAAAAAAAAAGAAGGACAGCACAGGTCATTTTGCTTGTGGCATGTCTAACTTGCTATTGAAGTAATCAGTTTTAAAAATCAAGGATCGGAAGGATTCTCTCCTCTCTGGATCACATGCATGGCAAGCAATTTCTCAAGTCTCTTGGATACTACAGGGGAGGAGGAATTGATAAATCCATACCCACGTCCTAATCTCTTCCTTGGATAAAAAAAAAAGTCTGGCCGGTGTATATAGAAGGTATGGACTTTCAGGAAGAAATCCTCTGCATTTCAAGTGCACACGAAACAACTTATGTGATATTATTTTCTCCCCACTCATACCGTCTCCGTCCAATACACCTATATACACACACACACACATACACACAAACTAAGTTACATAAATTCATAGCACATTCGAAAAACATCTTTAAGAAGCATCGTCTGGGCCTGTACAAGTTTAATCTGCCTTTGCTTTGTGTGCTCCGCACTAAATGCCATGCTATATATCTCTACCATTACTTCCACATACTCCCTACACGTATATATATAATTACTTATGTATGGGGAGGAAGAAACATTCCGTAAGTTTGACTCAAGTAAATTATCTCGACGATAAGAACAAGTTAGGAGCTATTCCTACTACTACTACTATTGTACAAGTAGCACTACTACAGACACTGTACCGAGAGGCAGGTACGCACACCCCACCTCCAATCTACACTCTCAGCTACATAGGGTTTACCTCCCTACTACTAATATTATGTTAAGTGCATGCACCTGGCCGTGTCTATATAGGTACTTTTAAGACATTATGGCCCTGCTCATGTAAATGTAACAATACACTACCACACTCAGAGCCTTTTCTTCCTTCCAAAGTAACTCTCCAATGCCTATAGCCTTCATCTCCTCATTTCAGACTGTGTAAGTATGACGCTTCCATTTCATCTATGTAGGCTAGGCTGACATGAGTCTATGTACATAAGTACAAGTACGTCCATATCTATACAGCCATTGTAATTACCTTACATACACCTTATGTGCCCGCATATACATATGTATACTCACATCCCTACAAGTAATTATGTATTCATGTGTATTTGTGCGAAACAGTTTGTGAGCAGTGCCGACGGCTTCAAACTCAACACTTGCAGGACTATATGCACCGTATCACATCCCAACAGCCATATAGTAACAGGTACATTAAACTAATACTGTGTGTCTGTGGAAGTGTCTATGTGTGTGTGTGTGAGTGTACAAAAGTAAGAAATAATGCTAGGAAGCATATAATATCTCCTACACATTTATATATGCTCACAAATAAAAATATATGGAGGATCTTGAAGAAAATAGGAGTTTTTACAAAGTTAGAGGAGTTGTACTAGTAGTGGCTCTGTGTGTGTGTGTGTGTGTGTGCCTTGTGTGTTTGAAACAAAAGCCAAGGATATGTATAAGTACCTATATAAAATATCTAAGTAAGTACATTATAAATCCTGTTGTTGTGTGTTTGGTGCATAAGGCTCACTCCACATTTACATTGCATAAGAGGGAGCCGTGTGCTCCACTCTTGTCTCGAGCTATTCACGTAGGTGGTGGTGATGATTGCGAGACTTGGTTACATTCTTTGATGTATTCATGAGCACAGTTTTTTCTCCCTTTCCAAACTCCTCATGTATTTCTTATTTTGATGGTTCATTTCATGCACTCCAACTGTCTCTCCCGACCGCAGGAGAGTCTTAAAAAAATGAGAGAGCGGAGCCGAGTCAAATCCTTAAGGAATTGATACAAAATTAAAACATTCTGTAATAGTATGATCCCAAAAACAGATCCCCATGATCGAGTCACATTAAATTTAGACATTACTGTATAATAAAAAAAATATACAGGAGCTATGAGGACTATGAGCACTAGTATGAGCACCATGAGCACTAGTATGAGCATTACGAGCACCATGAGCGCTATGAGCATTAAAGATATTAAAATCATAATCTCTTCGAGCCTTGCACACCTCCCCGTTACCTTTGAAAAAAAAAGATTAAGAAGTAATAAGGAGGGAAAGATCTGCACAACAAGAGAGCAGTAGCAGTAATAATTGTGATTGTGAGAGAGCGAGAGATAGATAACACTGACTCTTGCCCAATCCCTCCCTGACGTAATAATTACTCAGAAAATTTGAAACTCCTCACGCGGTTCAAGATCACTTGAATTCCTCCCCTGCTCTGCATGATACAATCATCGTCAGAGTTATATATGATACTAGATAGGTCTTGTCCCGTCCAATGGAATGACCGCCTCCTAATAAAATTAAATGCTCCCAAGTACCAAATCTCCTTCATTACCTCATATACTCCAATTAGGTGATTAATTCTACGGCCAATGATATATATATATATCTATATGAAGGCTTCAGAGAATAACAAGTGTCAACAATAGAGAATCTAGTTCAGTCATAATTTCAAGCATATTTGAAGGATTTGTCAAATTACATTTATGACTTCTCTCTCGCCCCGAGTCCCCAATAAGAATAAATTCTGGTGTGGACTTGTGTAATCAAAAATTGCTCAGTACAGTAGTAAAAAAAAACAAGCTGTGAATGGCTTACGTAAGCCAAAAAAGACTTCGTGTGAAAAATAAATGTTCTAAGGTCAACTTTCAGAACTTATTAGTTTCTATGACGGCACATAACAACAATATTATCTACAATAATTTTTTTTTACGGGGAAAAAAAAAAGAAAAAGAAAAGAAAAAGTAACTTCTGCTTCAAGTCCTGTATCATCTAATTGTAAATACATAAGAACATATAGACAATATATACTTACACTGGGACTCGAGAGAGAGAGCATGATAGACAAACATTTGTTGAAAACACTGACAACAAAATACAAGAGTGATAATTCGAAATTATTCTTATTGTTTTGACAGCCCTAAACAATTTATATCCAAAGATTTTTCTCAACAACCAGCTCCTGCAGCAATATCTCTCCCATACCGTTTAACTTGAGAAGTTACCATTGACACTCCAGTTAGATTTTTGTCTGTGAGAGAGATTGAGAGAGAGAGAGAGAGAGAGAGAGAGAAAGAGTTTGAGACTAAGGAAAGATTGAAAATGCACAAGAAATGTCTGAGTTATCAGAAAACCAAAAGGAATAAATCAATCAAAATTGAAAGCATTCCTTCCTGACACTTTTTACAGCTGGGGAAAAAACTAAGCCATTGCTCACTCGGGCTGCTGAAATCCACGTTATTTGACATGCCGTCCGTAGATCATGCATCCCTGGCTCCTATCTCGTTCTTAGTCCCTCATGAGTTAAATACCCGATAGACTAATGAAACCTTGTATCAAAAATGCACTACGTATGTATGTTCACATTTGTATAAATGAAACATATAAATGAGCATAATTCCCTCCAAGAGTCCAGAAGACAGACAGAGAGAGAGAGAGAGAGAGAGAGAGAGAGAGAGAGGGCGAAACTACAGGGTGAAGATGACATGGAAGTCCACAGAGGACCAATACTGCCAATAAGGTTGGAAATAATAAAAAAAAACAAATGCAACAAGTGTGGATCCCGAGTCTCAGCCCGTAAAGATACAGATAATTACGTATGCATATAGATGGAGGAGCGGTACTTACAACCGATACTTACTCTGTGCAACCAATGGCAACGTGTCAATCACCTCATTTCCATACACTCTATGAGAATAAGCCTGACTTGTGTGAGGAGAAGCCGATGAAGCAGTGTTGTTACTCTCCGCTCAATTCCTCCGTTGGTATTAGCATCAACACCAAAGAGCCCCTTTGGAGTGAAGACATGACCATGCATACATATATAATTACATGTACCTAGCTATATCAGTTCCTGCATGCCCAGGTAATTATATTTATATGCCAAGGTACAGATCCCAAAGGGATATATGTACTTACTTACATCCACCGCAACTTTAAAAGCTACTTCAAAGGAAATGCTAATATGGAGTGTCTAAAGTAAACTAGTCCTTGTTCGTGTACACAATAAAACTGAGACTGAGCATATATTTTGGACGGAGGCATTGCATTTGCTATGTTGATATGGATCTTCAGTCAAATCCAGGGACATATGCACATACTCACACATACATAGATAGATACATATGTACATACATATGTTCGTACCATGGGCATGCCGCTCACACTTTTTCCATCGGGCTCCCATAAGAACAGCAGGGGGAGGGATTCTTGACATTATTACATATGCAGGGCATTATTTACAGTGGAGGACATGGAGGGCTTTACTTAAACTCCACACAACATACAGGACAGTATCATTGGATGCATTGGAGGGAGACTCTCTGACTCTGACTCTCTCTCTCTCTCTCTCTCTCTCTGGCTAGAGTACATTAAAAGGAGGGAATTTCAGGCATATAGAATGAAACATTACATGAATCTACGGGCAGATCCATAGGAAGATGATGCATGCTAATTCCTAGAAGAAATGGAGTCTGAATTTCAGTGAATTTCAGACTCAAACCATAATGAAGAATGAGTTGAATACACGATGACAGTTTTATGACTCCAAGTTGGATACATAAAAGTTCTCCTCTAACATGATGACAATCTTGTTTTAAAACAAGCAGAAATATTAAAGCTCTTCTTCCTCTGACTTTTCCTCTTCCCCATGGTTGCACACATACACAGCTGTAAAATTCTCTATTGCTTTTTCCTTTTGAGTTGCTCTCTCTCTCTCTGTATGTGTGTGTGTGTGTGTCTAGCTATCAATCGAACCTTCTCTAATGCTCGAAATTATTACAGATTCTCCTCATATGATCATTCTTCATTAAAGATTTTTTCCCTATCTCTCTCTCTCTCTCTCTCCCTCTCTCCCCAATAACTATCGGATTACAATTGTCTTCAATTTAAGGACATCATCGGCCAGAACTAGTCTCTTCCCAATTGGTCCATATTTGACTGAGAAGTGTGTATGTGTAGAAGCAAATGGAGCCCAGGGAGATCTAGTTGAGTTTGGGAAATAAAATCAGAGACACTAAGGCTGCTACCCACGACTCTCCCATCATATTGGTATGCATCTTGCACAACAATTTATTCATATATTCCCTTCATGCCAATAACCCATAGTTTATACCAGAATGGGCAGAGTTTACAAAAATCTTAGTGGTTATACTACACTCAAGTCTCCCAAGATACAGATACTCCTTATAGGTCCCAAACCCGGCCTGCCATAAATAAATAAATAAATAAAAATAAATAAATAAATAAATAAACAAAAATAAAGGATACTATCTTCAAGATCCACACACACACACACATAAATCTAGTCCAACAAAAGCTCAATTAGCTTCCAGAACTATACGATCTTGGACTTGGAAAGATAGGATGGAAATTGTAACCAGTCATTTTAAGGTCTGAGCCTAAGAATAATAATAACAAGGACTCAACCCCAGGACTCCACAACCTAGGAATGTAACTATATATAGGGATTTATGTAAAATAGGAAGAACACTGTAAGAAAACAATTTGCGCAATGGTCTCAACTTCAGAGGAGAAACTGATGAGGTTGTAGATTATAAATTGCAAAGAGTCATAAAATTGTGAGGACTGTAAAAGGTGCGGATGGATGGGGAGAGGAGCATGGGGTCCCGACACAAGCCTCGCAGATAGATACATAAAGATTCCTAGACAATTTTTCATGGCAATAAGCCCTGTCGCCACTCTTAATTTATTGGCCCAACAATAGCAACAGTAGATTCCAAAGTTGCTCTTTCACACCCCGTCAAAATATGCGTACATTGGAGATTCCTGTCGGGGATTCTATTGGCAAACGATGGGTGACAGGGACTGTCTCAAAAGCTCCTCAAGCTCCTTCCACATAATTGTCGAAGCTTCGGAGAGGAAGAGGACAAGAGAGAAGAAGAGGCTAATACAAACTGCGTGTCATCAAGTCCATTCATTATGTCACACGAGGTATGTATCCACATGTGTCGTGGGATGTAGTGATATGAGCACTTAACGTCACAGTGTCACAGAAAGAGAGAGAGAGAGAATCTCCCCTTACGTGGGATGATAGAGGGCTAATACTCCTCTATACTCATAGATTAATTACCCCTCCACATGCATATGTACATAGACTCTGGTCAAGTCTGACTTCCCTTCCGACAACGTCTTCTCGATCTTTGGAGTGACACATCCAAAGAATATCAGTTTCTCCTCTTATCTCCCTAATCTCATTAAGTCAGAGAACATACAGTTATTGCTGTATCAAATCCTGTACGATGAGTGGCTATTAATATGACTGAACATAAATTACGACGAGCAAACTTTGTAAGCTTCATCATTTAGTAAAAGAGATGATACAAGGCCTGGGATGGGACATTACTTTCATACAGTAGTAGCGGTCTTCACTTGAAATCCATCTTCCACTGGAATCCTCAAATCTCCCCTTCTAATAATAAAAGATATTGTGGGGGTGCGGGTACATTAAAATCCTTTCAGCACTCAGTACTTTCGTGTCTCGGATTATAGAGAATATCTCAGAGAGTGAGATATAGCTACACAGAGAGAGAGCGACAGTTTCAAGAGAGAGAGAGAGAGAGAGAGAGAGAGAATTCATCACTTCCACACATGACATCTCATATTAAAATTTGAATGGGTACATACGTCCATGTAGAAAATATGAAGGAAAAGATAAACAAGGGCCTGTAGGACATGTACACATCAGTCCTGTTTATCTTTCCCTATAATAATTACAAGATACAGAGAGATACAAATACCCGTATCTCAGAGACAAATTACGTGGCAAGATACAGAAATGTGTAAATATACTTTGAGAGCTCTCTCTCTCTCTCTCTCTCTCATCGACTCATAAGCATCAGAGTGTGTGACAGAGGTAGAGTTAAAATCTCTGAGAGACCCACACCGTATGAATAGGAAGCTTTGTGTGTCTGTACCCCTGTAATCATTGTCAATGTCTCAGAAGACGCTGCTAACAACTCGTAATTTCTCCTCTCAACCCCCCCTCCTCCTCCTCCTCCTCCTCCTCCTCCTCCTCCCCGTCTCCACTCATCGTCCCCGCCGTTAAATCATCCGCTGAGACAACTACAACCCTGCAAATTGCTCCTTGTAAAATATGATCAACTTACACACACACAAGTCCTGTACACAATATAACTAATAGAGATGGCACAATAATAATAAGTGTGGCAAGGCCAGTTTCCCTATTACAATCTAAGTAAGTACCAAGTACCTACTAATAGTCCCTCCTGTTCTACTACTCCGAGAGACGAGTGAGAGAGAGAGAGAGAGAGAGAGAGAGAGAGAGAGAGGGAAAAAAATGAGAATTGAGTATTAATGCCCGCCATAAGAGAGTGGAACAAGTGGGACCCGGGACAAAGTAGGGATATTAAACGGAGTGATGTTAATACCTTACATAAGTTATTTCCTCCAACGACTCCTTCTGCCCTTCCCTTTCCTCCGTGTACAGTGGACTCGGGCAGTCCCAATCTCTCATCCGGATAGAATCTCAGATCCTCTGAGGAGACTACCCGGAGGAGCTGCCCAATGAGGGAGAGTCGTTGGAGGGAGCGTGGACTGTAGACGTACTACAGGTCCTCTCACATATTTCTTTGGGTGGAGGGCTCTCACGATGATCACACGTCATTTACAAAACCCACATCATATGTAGAGCTATGGGGAGTTGGCCAGACATTTAATACACACATGTTATCTTCCTACTTGTGAATATAGCTCTTTGAGCTTTCATGAATGTCTTCTCACCCTCGTCTTCCACATTAAATTTCCTTAATGTGCACACACACACACACACACACGGAGTAGTAGTAGTACATACTCCTCACTTACTCACACATACATACATACATACATACTTCAAATAGATACATACAGAGACCAAGTTATTTACTATTATGAGTACTGACCTTTGCGGTGGCATTTTGCTCATAGGATTCATCCCGTTGATCGCGGTTGCCTGTTGCATCCTCTATACAGCAGCTAGTCTGCAGATAGAGCAGCTCTCAGTCTATAGTCCTGCAAAAACACACAAAGATAAAGAGTCATCATCAGTTCCATATTTTCATACTTGCTCTTTTACAATTCCCAACTCCCCATCACTCTCATTACCATTTATTAAGAAAAGCTCCTCTCTTTCATACACTCTCCAATCCCACCACTACAAGGAGCTACAGAGTGACGACAAATATTTCTCTTTTCCCTCCTCACAATAAATAGGGGAAACGTTGGAACATCATCACCCGCCCCCTCATCCCAAAGTCTCATCCACATTTCATTCCCGGCAGTATCCACAGCTTATAATTAATTTCCCAAGTCTTTATTCTGTGTCCACAAAATTCTAGCTCATTTAAAAATAATTACTGCACGCAAAAAATCCCGCGAATTTTTAAAAAATGAAATTTAATTCACCCCAAAATAAAAACCAGCAAAAATAATTACAAATCCAGAAGCTTGACGCTTATTTCTAGTAATTAAATTGTATGAGAAAAATCATACGGGAAAAATAAATGCGTCGTAAAAAATATTTGTAACTGTAGCTCCCTTCAAAACTGACTTTCAACAGAACAAGCAGCACAAAATCCTGGCCTAGGCTAATGCAGGGTGGAAATCCAGAGGACATATCTACATATCATGGAAGATGGGAATTTTACAAAAACTTCTTCTCTTAAAAAAAATCCCCTATTTTTGCTCATTTATGAGAGAAGATGTTTCTAGACGCTCTGTACCATCACAGACATATTTGAAGACCGTATAGTGACCGTACACTGGCCAATAAATTATTAACGAATGGATGTAGTTTTTTTTTTTTGAACTGGGATATATAACGTGGACTATGCACATATTCATAAATATATCTATGGCATGTACCCCCTGTGAATCAGGTCGGAAAGTAAAATCCCTCATATTTGTTCAGAGTGTACAGGCCTGATGGGGAGAAGATCAACGGAAACAAATATATGAAAACAAGTTGGTGTGGAATTGAACAAACTCCCATCAAGTCATAACTTTTGTTCTGATTCCAATCAAAATAAATACTTATACATAGGACTTTGAGGGCATATAATTTATCATTTCTTCTTACAACTCTGCAGAAAAATTAATGACTAATCCAAGAGGAGAAATCTGCCTGGGAAAAATAAATACTGAGACCTCAGAGTCCTCTACAAAAACCCCCATATCCAGATTATTTACATATTATTAAAGAAGCATTCCTCAAATCCCATATAGAACCCTAAGTTCCCCAATGGGACGGACTGTCTCAGGTTTTTTAAAGTGAAGACTTATGTGTAAGTATCCATATATGTATATAGATACATACATACAATAAGTACAGTACACTCACTCATATCTCTTCCCAAGAGGAGCAATGTCTCCGAGAGACATTTCTCCTCAGAATATTTACATGGCAGAGTCACGGCCATCTTAAGTGCTCATCCCAACCTCATTATTTATTAGTGCTCTCAGTGTTCAGGATCCTTCAGCATAAAACAAGTGGACCAATGGAATTTATACATCCTTATGAATGTCCCAACTTGCTCCTCTTCTTTGACCACCACACTCAGTCTCTAACCACATTGGCAGAGGAAAAGAGAGAGAAAAAAAATCCCTGGGTCATGCAGTAGCCGTAAATATTAGGAAAGGAATAAATTTGAAGGGAGAAAAAACAGTAGAATTTATGGAGGACAGGGCTAGAGTACAGCATATGCATAGATACTTCCATGTCATTTCCCTATGTAATACGTACCGCGTGTGAGAAAAATATATAGCAAATTATCAGTCCCACTCACTCTCAGTGACTCAACTCTGAATTCCATCCAGAGATTTCAAACACTCACCATCCTTTTCATCTCATCCCAGAAAACTCCTCAGTAGGAATTTATAGAAGCTTCCAATACTCCTCTCACATGCAAATTAATTACAAATTCACAAGTTCACTCCAACCATTAAGAAATATATGGATTCCAATTCACAAGCTCCCAGTCAGACGTAATTACGACAGATATTAAAACTTGCTTCCTTTCCTTCCACTATAGCCTCACCAGAGAGACCAATATTATTTTGCAATGACTACTAACCCAGCAGACAGAAGGCAAGGGAAAGAAACGTCACGGACTACCAATAGGCATCGTCCAGTATTTAATCCATTAAATGTGAGCATAAAATCCCACGTCCAAGAAATTCACACTACTGTTTTCAAATCAGGACTGCAAAGGACTTATGTGTTCAACAATTTGTCTCTCTCCCTGTCTCTCAAAAATCCAAAACTTCCAGCTCACACACACACTCACACTCACACACTCACACTCACACACATTGGCAGACACATAAGAGTCTTGAGTGCAAAACGCTCCATCAACACAATGTAATAATGGTTTCTACTACTCTACAGTAAATTTATTATTGTGATGACTCCTCAATCAAATGTAACTCCGTCAGAAACTCAACAACTTAGGAATTACATAAGTCCAGAACACCTCAGGAAATAATTTCCCTTGAGCTCAATTAAATATTATTCTACTTATAATTTTGCATACATATGTAGATACATACATACAAGTCACGGAAGCTGTCGTTTCTCCCATTTAGAGCCATTTCCAAGGTGTACAGTATAAATGCTCAGCTGGGGTATAAAGTTACATGAACACATGTACTCATGACTTTGTAAATACTTGGACGAGGAAATAAGTTGTAGATAAGAGCCTCGTGTGTCTGGGTTTTCCCATTCCCACGAACACAGTCTCAGGGATTTTTCCCTCCCTGTAAAATTCTCTTCTATCCAGGTAGTCATCTCCAGGGTAGCCTTTACATATTACATCCTATGACTAGTTAGTCCGTCATAGTCTCACGTATGGAATAATTTCCTACAATGGGTTTCCAACCTTGTCAATTTCCCTAAATATACAACAATTCTGCCAAGTTTTATGGAGGAAAATCAAAGAGAGGTAAACACGAGGAATGACAGGAGAAACAATGGTTTTGACAAGTCCAGTCTCCACTGGACTCCTATAAATTCTACACGTAAATACAAATAAAAACAAAGGATCTCCTCAGGCTGAAGGAGTTGGACGGTCAGAGGGTCATCCTCTGGTAATTCCCATGTATTATTATAAGGAGCCTCTCTCCCTCTCTCTCTCTCTCTCTCTCTCTCTCTCTCTGAGTCCAATTAAGCCCCGATACATTGTCATCCGGGAACCTCACAATAAGCTTTCAAAAAAAAAACCACAGAGAGCAAATTAAACTGGGAAATTAATTGGGAGCACAAAAGATTTGACTCACAACTCCTCATTATATTTATGAGTAATTCCCTGGACGCTCTTAGCCCGTGACTTTATTGCTAATTGATTTTTTTTAAATAGTGTCTCCTCAGACCACGCTCAGACAGTTCCTCAATCGCAGGATACCCTCAACGTTGTTCATAGTAGATACTCGCTGACGACAAAATCCTCAGACGAAGGAGAAAATGGAAGTTGGGCTGAAGTTGAAAAAAAAAATCGGAAATGGACGAATTGGAAGGTATCCTGAAGGAACGGAGGGGAGCTCATAAAGAGTAATATGTAATTAAATTTTAATCAAAAGCTATAGAGTCAATTAGTTGGAGAAACTCCCACCTTCATACTCCTCGACGATGTTTTCTTTCAGACTCCTAATTGAATTAGTGCGTTTTTCTTGAGGGCTTTTTCCATCTCTTCCTACAGAGGATCTCATCCTCTTGCCTTACTTTCAACAACAACCTTCGCACTATGTAGACACTACATACAAACATACAGACTTACAGTTCCCTATGAATCCCTATCCGAGGCTCCATTACACCCATAACCTTCACCTAGCCCGTTGGAGCTCTTAAAAGCAAAATTTCCCCAATGCTCTCTCTCTCTCTCTCTCTCTCTCTCTCTCTCTATAGTCAATGGAAATGTAATTTTTTTATATTACATGTCACTACAAATGATACTAGGCTATATACATTCTACGTAGATACATATGTAAGTATACAGAGCCCCAGCACCCTCAGATGATTTCACGGTGACTCTCCTCATCAAACAATGTCCCCATGACTTTTGAAGCCCAGAGAATAGAGGATCCAGTAAAGTGGATTTAATTCAATTGTGAAATAAATTCAATTTGCATGTATCGTCAAGCTCTCATCCCCATTACCTTAATCCCTAGAATTTGTCACTCCCTCAAATAAGGATAAAATCTTGTCGAGATACTGATGACAGGATTTTGATGAGAGTATAGTGGCTTTATCTTCCAAATTGGGGGGAGGAAAAAAAAATCCCCGGAACTCCAAGACCCATTTAAATGTTAAGGAGGAGGAGGAGGAGGAGGAGGAGGAGCGGGGAGAAAGGAAATTGACCATAAATTCATACAGAGAAGCTCAACGTGTAGCATGTAAAAGAGAGGAGAGAAGCCCCGTCCCTAACCTTCACTCCTTCATAACTTTAATTAATTTTGATTAGGAATGATTAGCAAATTATTACCTAACCGGTAGACATAAGTACATATGTATGTATGTACACAGGGAGGTTGAAAAAAGTAAACAAGAGCTCAAATCATACAACAACCCAAAGCCTCCCGAGAGCCTAATTATTTTACTGGGAATAAGATCTTATGGAATATTATCATCAGAGTCCTCTCCAATACCAAATCCTTACACTCTGGATCACTGGGAGTGCGTGTAATTGTTTTTATATACATACTTATACTGGAGTTAAATCCACTGCGGAGGTGTAGACGACGCACAATTTCTCCCATATTTTTTTCCCTCACCTGAGTCCATATGGACATATCCACACTTTGATAAATAATATACATAATGAAGTATCGAAGGATAGGGGTACGAGACTTCTGACTTCATTCACACCTTCCACTCATTACAGGCTCACGTGAGTACATACCCCTCTCTCCATCTCTTACACACACATATCTACATACATACATACATACATACAAGGATTTTTTCCTCTCAGAGTTTTATGAGGTCCTCAAAGGTTTTCCCATTTACTGTCAGATCCTTGAAAATGTCAAGAAAAAAAAACCTTTACTACTGTGTACTCACAATGGTGCGTCTTAGGACTCCTTATGACGAGATTTTTTTTTTTTTGACAAAAGTATATAAAATATCCAATGTATGGATGATACAAGTGTGACGAGTCTTGGAGAAAGATAAAGGGAAAATTATGTAGAGTTATAATAATTGTAGGAAATGTTCCCCTCACACATCCCCAACACTCATATAATTCCTCGACTCTCGCTCAACTCCTGAGCAGTGATCAATCTATGGGGAATCAAAGGGACAAGGAGACTCCAATTATTCTGGGTTCAACTTGTTCATTATAATATGTAAATCATTTTTCCCCATTTTCTCAAAGCCCATCAAGCTACCCTATAATCAGGAATTGTATCACCAAAAATGGAGAAAATTGCTTCCAAACTACCTATCCAAAAGGAGTCATTTGTATCTATATGTATGTATGTACAGAAACCATCTCTCTATCTTTGTGCTCACTCGACGTCACATGAAATTACGCATCTCCCAGGGACTTTCTCATGTTAAAAAAACCAGGGTTGTGTACGGCCCATATAATTCCATTACTCCTTCCCACCGAGCTACAGAGTCCAGGAGAAAAATACATACAATTTCAATCTCTCTCTCTCTCTCTCTCTCTCTCTCTCTGCTCTTGTCACCCACAAATTAAAAATTAGTATGCACGCATATACTTATAGATATATCTGTCTATAGTCCTTCCCGCAGATGCAAAATAATGGAAGTCCATACAGGCATTACGGGGAAGTTCCTGGACGTCACTACTGTCGTAGCTTATGGGTGTTTGGATGTGAGTACATATGTACGGATGTTACAGCTCTTATGATATATTATTATATGGATGTACATACATACAATGTATGGATAAAGGCGTTCATAGTTTCTGGGACTGGATGCGTGTATGTGAGTGTTGAGTCGTTGAGTGTTTTTCTGCTGAGGACTCCAACATGTCCTTATGTATATAAGGATATTTACATATACTGAGTGTAGTTAGTCAAAATAGACAAATTAGCGCTTGAGCGTGCAATGATGCAAGGAATTCATCAAAAGCTTCCATATCCACTCGGTTTTTGCATTGACGTCCCAATTGGCCCATGTACACAAGTAGGATATTAGAATTGTGGATAGGTTGAGTATATAGGAGACTATATGGGGGTTCCGGAGTTGGCCTGAACATATCTGCAGAATTATGTTTTTGCAGACCCATTGGATTGTAGAGTAGAAAAATGGGGAAAAATTCTCCTCGTTATAGAGGGACATATTTGAAAAATTGTTTGCATAGTATTTATATTATGCATTTATTCCCATATAGATGAGAAAGATTAGAGGATCTGAAAGGAGTGGACTTGTATAGAGTTGAGTGTGTTTCTGCTGACGAGTTGTGTGTCTATGTAGATAATTAAGTATATGACTGTATGTGTATGTGTATGTGTACGTGTGTGTGTGTGTGTGTATGTGTGTGTATGTGTGTGTATGTGTTTGTATGCAGATATTAGCAAAAGTACACGTTGGGGAGAGCGGAGAAGGATAAGGTATGTTTTTCTGACAGGGGTTTGCAAGTAGTATTGTGTAAGTACGGAGAGCAACTACATAGTTGAGTTATGTTTGTTGTAGTTATGTAGAGGCTGCTGTACGTTTAGTCGACAATTCATGTTGATGACGACTTTTTATCACGGACTGAAGGTTAAGCGGAGGTCGCCTCACTGAATTTTTTGTCACGCATCTCATTTCAATCTCATCCTCTCTGTCTCACCATTCACTATATACGTTTCCACTTACAGTCAGGTTCAACTCTCAATACATGAGCACATAACATGAGTGAGAAGAGAGCGAGTGAGAGAGAGAGAGAGAGAGAGAAAAGAGGCGAGAAGGAAAGAAAAACCTGGAAGGTCTGCCATTAAATTATAACAAAATATTTTTTTCCCAACAACGGCACAACAACTAGCAAATCACAAAATGACCAACA
This sequence comes from Allacma fusca, assembly GCA_947179485.1. NCBI lineage: Eukaryota > Metazoa > Arthropoda > Collembola > Symphypleona > Sminthuridae > Allacma > Allacma fusca. Next base: position 43,809,867 of record OX359250.1, on the reverse strand, counting down.
AGAACAACTCGGGAAAAACGTCAAGCTTCACTAAGCATCAATTATTATGTATACAGATACATTCATATTTTATGTCACCAAAAAATCTCCGCTACCACTACTCCCTTCCTCAAAACTTACAGAGACTTCAATGACCATCCTCAAAATAATATTTTTCATGGAGATCGCATGCTAAAATAAATTCCAAATTAAAAAAATATATAGAATTCAGTGCAGCAGATTTTATTTTGAAATAAATATCAAAATAAATATCAAAACAAATGTCAAAATAAATATCGAAATAAATATCAAAATAAATATCAAAACAAATGTCAAAATAAATATCGAAATAAATATCAAAATAAATATCAAAACAAATGTCAAAATAAATATCGAAATAAATATCAAAATAAATATCAAAACAAATGTCAAAATAAATATCGAAATAAATATCAAAATAAATATTGAAATAAATATCAAAATAAATATCGAAATAAACATCAAAATAAATATCGAAATTAAAAAAAAATATAGAATTCAGTGCAGCAGATTTTATTTTGAAATAAATATTGAAATAAATATCAAAATAAATATGGAAATAAACATCAAAATAAATATGGAAATAAACATCAAATAAATATTAAAATAAATATGGAAATAAACATTAAATAAATATCAAAATAAATAACTACTGGAACATGTTCTGCATGCTTTACATACCGTCACTGAAGAGGCAAAATGGTCTACGAGCGCCTGCTTTTGTACAGTACTTTGACCATTTTGCCTCTTGAGAGACGATATGCTGAGGGGTGATAAAAACTAAAATAAATATCAGAGTAAATTATCAGAGGAACTTTTTCCAAAAATATTCCCCTCAGATTTCTTCACCTGATAATTTAAATTTTCCTAATGATGCTCAATTACACAGGCAGGGAAATTCCTTCCCCCTACCAATTAGCTCCATAAAATAATAATAAGGAGTAAAAATGCTAGTAACAAGAGCACAAATTGACCTTCTGTCAAAAGTAAGTCTCGAGGATAGTAATTCCAAAGCCTTCCCACAACCTGGCAGTTGAGAATGCCTGGAAATGGGGAAGTAAACAGGAGCAATTTGTTTTGGAAGAAACTGACAGATTTCCCTCAAAACAAGGATCCCGAGCTGGATATTGATTGACATGTGAATTAAATGTCGAGGTTGTAATTAAATCATCACATACATTTGTAATTATACATGGAGAGAGAGAGAGAGAGAGAGAGAGAGAGAGAGTTGTCGAGTAGCACGCTGTGCTTCATCATCCTCATCATACCTTCATCCCGACCCCAGCCCCATCAAACTTTTCCCACTCTCCGCTCCCATTAGTAAAATATGCAGAGGACTCCCACCTCCCCTCCTCCTTCCCCCAACATACCAAATCTAAGAGTCTCCTCCCTAAATACAAGTACTTACCACACACTGTATTAGTCCTCCTCTCTATCTCATTAACGGAGACATGACAAGGAGGAAATGAGATTCTCAGCAACTACCATTGACACTTTCCCCGGGACCAGGGAAAAGATCACTTGAAGCCGAAGAAGAACTCAAAAGTGCATATTACCTTATTTACTTACATGTAGATAGATACTTCCATCTCCCCTTATATTTATAATTATACATACATACAAATCATAATTACTACATGTACCTGTAGGGTCCTATATTATATAGAATATATGGAGCTTCACAGGAAATTTCTGACAGAGCAACCACAACTTTTGCCGCACATTTTAAATTCAAAGTACGTGGGAAAGATTAGTTGACTTCATGTATAAATATTTCTGAGTCTCAGGAATCACCTCCCCGGTCTCAACTCCAAAGATTCTCCTTTTCCTCAAGTACCTAAGGCAACAGGAGGGAAAATTGTCACATAGTAGTACAGTCTCAGCTCAAACATGTGCACAGGGTAAGTGCGGGACTTTTTTTTAAAAAAAAAATTCCCCGTCCTCAGTACACACACACACACACACTACCTCTTTTACTCCTCTCAAATTACTAACACTTAAATATAGATTGTAGATTACAAAACGGATCCGTAGAAATATCACTGGGAGAGAGAGAGAGAGAGAGAGTGAGAGAGGAAAAAAAAAATACAAACTTAAAATAACCACGTATACATAATTATATTAAAGACACGGAGAGGGTTACACAGACACAAGCACCAAAAAAAAACACAGAGACGCACACTCACACAGGAGCCACAGAGAGGTTCCTCAGGAGTTGAAGGAGACGAGACTGCCTTTAAAAAACAAATGATTTAATATAGGAATGTGTAAGATTGGAATCACAGAGACGAGAATGTGCGAAAGAGCACAGACAGGATCAGTCTTTACAGGAAAAGCTCTTCTATCATTATGACTCTCGAATGCGTGCCTTCAAAGCTCTCATAGCCCGCGTGTTTTCTACAGAACGTGACTCCTCCATACATACAGACACAGAGAGAGAGAGCTCAGCCCGTACATTATTCCAAAGGTCCAAGAGTAAATACAATCTATATAAATTCCTATATAATCCTCATATGCTCACCCAAGTCAGAGTGAGTGAGTGAGTGAGTGAGTGAGAGAGAGAGAGAGAGAGAGAAGCCTCCTCCAACAACAACGCTCCTATGCTACAATATATATAAAAACGTCAACAATACCAGCCCTACACAGCCTCCCAGACCTAACCTTTGAATACAATTAAAAATCCAACTCACAGGACGTTCTCTGACTTGTAGGAGAAGTGAGCACGTGTTGTAATCACACTATTATTATATGTCAGTAGTGTGACTTTTCTGTCAACTTGAGCCCCCTCAGTACGCATTTTTGCTCACCACACAAATAATAATAATTATCGCCGATACTCATTCCCCCCCCCCCCATCAGCCCTCTCAGCCCCAGTCCATGTAACGAGTGCTCTTAATTCCAACTCCTAATACGCAGAGAATTCTGTCAAGAAAAAACATATTTTTCCCCAAAAAATATCCCATGTATGATTAATATACACATGGCTCTGAGTCTCATACCTACACAAACACTTAATCCCAGTTTATACTACTCTATGTATATCCCCACTCTTCACACCCATTGACATATCCAAGACACACTCCTTGTCTTTATTGTGTACTAAACTCTCTCATACACATTCATTCCATAAGGCCTGGGCTTCACTATACTGCCCTCATTTACGTTTTTATACCTTCCCTCATACCGCATATACTCCGTATATATCCCCACAACTATAAAACTTTTCCCGTCATTGGATATAAACGGAAACTTATGCCTTCATTCTGCACAAGCTAAAAGCTTAGGCCTGGATTGTACACACGCTCAAACTACTCCTACTGTGTAGTCTTCATTGTAGGGAGAGTAAAAGGCTCATTGTAAGTACATATGTGAGGACATAGTATGTATGGGCATGTACAGAGACCTCCTGCCTGTTGCATAAGAGCTCCTCTGCCGTAGGTAATTATTTAAAAAGGAGGAAGAGAGAGATAGAGAGAGAGAGAGAGAGAGCGTAAGACGACATGAGAAGTCTGGAGGTAATTTTTGCTCCAAAAACTAATCAGTTTTCCCACTCTCCGAATAGACTCACAGCCTTACGAGGATGGGGAAATAGGGAGGAGGGACATTTGCATGCCTACCCTAATACCTTAATGCTGATGGGTCTGGTCCCGTATGTACATATATAATTATTATTACATGGATCGTACACAGAACATACACCCCAGCTGACTAGGATACTTCAAAGGCTGGGAGGGAATGTGGATTTAAAAGAAAAAAAAAGTTGAAGTGCATAGATAGATATAATTATTATTACAAGGGATATGCATTCAAAGTAGAGCCATTGTCGAGAGGTTATGGGAGAGTAGCGTATAGGACTAGAGGAGAAGCCTATATGTAGATATACAGACTCTGATGGAGCACGTAGGTATGTATACATTGGTTATGAGCTGATGCATTTGAAATCCTGTGTGATTCTTTTACTTGAACCTACAAAAGTATGAGTGCTCGTCAAAATTATTACTATTATGACTGCAGTAGTTATGAACATGCAAACCAGGAGGGATGGAGATGTATGTAGAAAATATGAGGGATATATAGGGGAAAGGATAGATATATAAGAGAATGAAATCATAGTTATAGAGAGACATACAGAGAGAGAGAGAGAGAGAGAGAGAGGCTTAAGGCTGCTCCACAACGACCTTGTGAACAGTTTCACTTGACGATTTCAATCCCAGCCATTCTTTAGGCATTTATTCAGGGAGAGGACTCTATAACCACAGAGAGAGAGAGAGAGAGAGAGTGAGCTCTACTCTACTAGACATATCTATAACTATAGTAGTAACAATAGAATGCGGGGGGGGGGTAGCTATTCCCCTCAGTCTAATTGTTCTATGAAATCTATATTACTGTGATTACAATCCAACCCATATTATAAATGTAGAGAGATATGCAGTTCTTGTAAAAATTCCGCACGTCTCTGGGTTTTTTATTTTTAATTCAAAAGCGTCGACTCTCCTTTCCATGGATTTTTTCTCTAGCCTCATGTGTATAATATGTACCTATATCTATGGGTATGGATTATAACAGTAGGTAGGGATTTATGGACAATAGTAGTAGATCCTAACACACTCCCCCCCCCCGCCATACAATACACACATTACAAACTCCTTGTGTGTGTGTGTGTGTGTGTTTGTGTGTGAATCATAAGGAAAATAAAATTTCATATGGAAACTTGATGGATTATGTCAGCAAGCTCAAGTTATTGTTTAGAGCACAGTTTGACTACCACTACTAGTTACTGCTATTACTACTATGTATAACTACTGCCTGCTCCCTACACTCCCTGACGTATCTCTCTCTCTCTCTGTGGATACTCATACACTCACAATTAGCCAGTAACTACGTCGAAACTGGAATCTATTTTGCATATTCATATTCAAACACAGAAACTCAACCACGCTCGACATTATGCAATGGTGAGGGGCTAGAGGAAGTTATCATGACATACATACAAATAAATACATAGAAATCCTGGTGATGAATGCGAGCAGAGGAAAAGTTGGCCGAGGGTAATAATTGGCAGTGATTTTAACCCATAGGAGAAGAGTGCAGAATCCATTCGCCATATAAAGTTCCATCTCTGTCTCTCTCTCTCTCTCTCACTCTGTCATTTGCATGTCAATCTGACCTTCATTTTTCACAATTTTTCGTTTATCTTTTTTCCACACAATCCTACTCTACTCCACTCACATACATAACCTCAACCTACCCACACACAAGCATACATACGTACATACGTTTATTGCTCATATGCCGTCGCTTCATTTCCCACCTCCAGAGCAGAGCAGTAGCTGTATGAAACCACTTTATCAGCCCAATGCATTTTATTAATTCATAACCTTTCCTCTGACAAAAGTTCCCGTGTGGGGACAAACCTTCCAAATCCCATTATTTCTAGAATAACACTCAACTTTTAACTCTGTAATCATCCTACTACGCACTAGCCTAATCCATACTCTACCACAACTTTACACTTTTATGAGAATCCTGGAAAAATCATCCTCTAGAGTATGATTCCTGAAATTATCTTCTCAAATTTGATCCCTCAAATTATATTTTAAATAAGACTACTGGAACTATATTTTAAATAAGACTACTGGAACTATATTTTAAATAAGACTACTGGAACTATATTTTAAATAAGATTCCTGGAATTATATTTATAATAAGATTTCTGGAACTACAGTATCCTCTACTGTAAAATCTGATTTCTGGAGAATTAGACCCTGATGTGAATCTACAAACAGCGCCTTACACATCCCTCATCCAGAATTTGTAGACTAAAAAATAAATAAAATAATTATTCCAGCTAGAGCATCCAGATTTGAGAGATTTTTATTTCGTAGAATAAATGGAAGAGATTGACATGACTTGATTTGAGACAGCATGCTTTGTTGTGTAGTAGTTCGTCTGAGACTGGAACAATCCCGTCCGTCTACACTTGATGTCTGAGTATCCAGTGCTAGTGGTGTGGTAGTAGTAAGTCGTAGTAGAAGTAGTTGTGGTATGTGTAGAGACTTGATGATTTAAATAGTGAAACCACTTTTTTTCTTCTTCACCCAGCTATAGAAACGACTCTGGACGGAGAAGGAAAGTCTGGGAGACTGATGTTCCATTATCTCACATATTTGAAGGAACAAATGAGGAGGGTGACAAACATGTCAAACAATCTGTTCTAACATGATTGAGACTGACAGAAAAACTCAACCGCAAGTCCATTTTTCCCTACACAAGTATCTACAAGTCATTACTCATTCCATAAGTGCTCCTAATTACCTCACACTGCCACACAGGAGCAGGCTCCCAGGTAGGCATTTATACATAATTACATGCATACCGAAACTTATCATCACTAATTGTGAGGCTTGTTTACAGCTATAGAACCCCCTCTCTATTTTTAAACATCAGTCGAATGATACAACCATTATCCTACACCACCTCCACTCCATCCAATCCCTCATCCTTCCATCCAGTTTTTTTCCCCTCTCCCAGTTAAGAACATCAAACTACACTCAATTCCCCTATCCCTCCAATGTCAAGAAAAAGCACCCACAATTCCTCAGAACTAAATACTTGTCCCATTTACATCAAATCCCAGTCCTCAGATCCATACTAAAGGAAATGATCACATTTTAATCCAATTCCCTTCCAAGACTATATGTAACAACAAAAACACCCAGGTCCCGCAATTACCTCAGACTTTGGCGCCCAGTCAACAAGTGAGTCTCTCTCTCTCTCTCTCTCTCTCTCTCTCTCTCTCCGAGCCTGTGTGAGGCTTTATGATGATGAAAAAACTAACATTTGCTTGGATTGTCGGAGTGATAAACATGGATTTTGCAAAGGACATGTAATCGTTGGTAAATTAGTCATCCGAAAAAAAAATTGGAGAGGAATGGGCCCAGATAAATAGTGGAACGGCGTCATGCAATGGGATTATCGTAAATAGCCTATCAATGTGTTGTATAGTTTTGTAGGCATCATGATATGATGGGGACATAGTATTTAACACTCAGTCGACATTCTCTCTCTCTCTCTCTCTCTCTCTCTCCCTCACTCTCATATTTACATGAATAAATGTCAACATATTCAGGGTTACTTGAGGGAGAAGTGATGGGAAATCACGCATCCATACAACTAACATCCAAGATAAATGTATTTATCCCCACTCGACATGCTTTCGTAAACAATCTTCCTAATCTCTCTCATGCCTACACTGCCACACAACCATGGAGATATCTATACTTTTCAATGCTACGCTATTTATGTATCCTTATATTTCCTCATATTCTCTTGGATTTTACAGCCCTAAGGTCTCTATCAACCCTATTAATATCTACAGACTCGGAGCTCCACACCTGATGCACGTCTTCCATAAACATATAAATTATACATCTCCATCGGCATCCATGCATAGGTCTCCGTACAGTACAAATCCTGTAGGAATGACTACAGTACAATCAAAAAAGCGTCCGTAGGACAATGCTACACAGTTGAGTCGGAAAGTACAGAGCTCCGTATCAGTGCTCGGCGGACATAATACAAAAATACAGTCAAAGCTCCCATGTACCGTTCCTGAGTGGAACGAGTTAGAGATTTACAATAATAATTCCTTATTCCTCACAAATGATTTTAAATGAGTAGGTAGATAATGCCCCCACAAATATAACTTTACAAGTGTACACTGTCGTCTCGACATAATAATTACAACATCCACATTTCAACTGTCTCTTTCCGAACATTGTATCTCCAATCAAATGATATTCCCCAAAGTCAATGCATACAAGTGTAAACTTGCTTACTGGGATACTGTCAATGACTATTTATTGAGAGGTTGGAGATGAAAGGTGGGAGATTAGGGCACGATTAGTCATTTCCAGGTAAAAGTAACGTTCAGTCAACCCATGGGGTTTTTGTGTTGTCTTCAAACGTTTTGTCTCCCTGTCAACAGCGTCATTGAAACATTCCCCTTATTAGAAATATTATATCCCTGTAATATAGATAATTATACATAAGTCCTATCTATGTCCATGATGGGGGAAAAAAGGGTGACATTTTTCTATTGGAAGGAATTTGAATGAGAATAATTATTACTACATCACTGTAAGTCAATAATAAATAAGAAAAAAAAAACCTGTGAGGCTGCTCTCCCCCTCCCCACAATATACCTACAATTCAATGACTTCAAATGGACAGTTAATTCTTTTATTGGACTTAAATGGGTACGACAGGGAAAACGGCTTTAATTCAATGGAAGTTGTTACCCTCTCAAGAGTCACGGTCTCTCACATTGCAAAAAAAAAAACAAAAAACAAAAAACAAAAACTTGTAAACACTTGTAAACACTCACTCATGGATGGTCACAGGGGCTTAGGAGCAGAGGAGCCTTGGCAAGCTATGTCCTCAGTCCTGCCACACCATGATTCCGGCCACTTTCAAATTTTTTTTTAAATCCTGGAAAAAGGCGGGAAAATCCAATTTAAATTTGTCACTTATGGATTGAATCCCATGGAAAAATAAAACACTTCACCACAGATGAGGGACATCCAAAAAGGACACTGTGGGGTGGGGTGGGGGGGTAGGGAAACACAAACTCTCACTACACGAATCAATGGGAAATCCAGTACAACTGAGAGACTGCGTGTATGCAGAGCGATTAGCCACTACTGAAAATCCATAATCGCTCTAGTCCAAAAAAGAGCCACAAGGAGAAATGAATTGTGACTGAAGGGAGAGAGAGAGAAAAAAAAATTACATATAGGGAAAATCTCATGTAATGAACATGTGTAACAACCAACACGTGCGATAACTCCTCGAGGAAGATACGTTCCTATGATAAGAGACTGACGTCGACCAGTACACACTGTGTCTATGGATATACATATCTAGATGCTTATAGGAAAATCTATTGTGGTTTGAAAAAAAAACAGAGTGAAGGAGAAAATTCACACAACATACCCCCCTACACCTCCCGAGCTATTTGTAATAGAGTCTATTATTATTATGATGCAACTACAAAACGTCTCGTCTTGTCAAAGGAGGAGTTTCGTCATAAATACGTCAATGGGACAGAGGCTCTCATTGTTGAGGATATCAATACACCGTGAAGTATTGCAAATGAGCACGCTTCGGTATCTCCTGACAACTCCAAAAGATACTCAGTCACATGCATAAATGTTGTCCCCCTCCCCCCTCCCCCCACCCCGCCTCCTATTCCCTGCAATATGATACAGACGGAGTAAAGGTTGTTATTATTACCAGAAATCATCATCATCATCATCAACAGCACGAAAGCCTCCTAGCAAAGTGTACGTGTAGTTCAATCCTTGGTGTTAATGGGGAACTGAACACTATTTCTGTTTATGGAGGTTAGTGTCATTTCCTCAATGTGACCTATAAAAGGATCTTTAAGTTTCAAATCAGTGGCTGGGAATATAGGAGCCATATAGAGGGGCTTCAAAAGATTGGGAGCTCTAGAGCTCTCTTTCTCTCTCTTTTTTTTCTTTCTGTTCCTTAAAAAAATATTCTCTCAAGAGTTTCGGAGCCGTTCTGGAGAAATAAACGGTCTCCTCATCCTGCTACGGGACCCATAAAGCGAGGGCAAGGGCGGTGGACAAAAGTGGGGAAAAGATGATCGGAAATGGCCATTGTCATTGAGAGCATCATGAGGACGGTTATTATCAGGAGGAGTCGGAACGGAGAGTTTGTAACATGACTCAAGCCGTTGAATCCCAACCTCACCTCATGTACATATCTCATTTCAGCTCCATTACATCCAAACATACACATACACACACACACACACACACATACACATAGATATATACACACACACACACGTGAGGCCCCACTGATAAACTGACTCTTTAATCTCCATAGAATTTATTTCCCATAACCTTTCCCTCTCCCTCTAGACCCAATCCCAGCACACATTGTCTCAAAGTCCTTGTCATTTCATATGAGTAAGTCACAATTATAATAAATGTATTTACCCTCGGACACAGAGAAGGGACATGGTGTTGGAGCTGAGAGATGCAAGCATATCAGAGAGCACATGGTATTTTGCATTTGTGGCTTTCCACTACTTGTTGCAAGCCCTGCAAGTGGAGTAACCAGCCTGATTAGATACAAGCAAGCAGTGATGGTCCCGTTCGCACAAAATCAATCATTTCCCCCAGCGAATGAGACCATAGAAAGTTTTGGTTACACATCCGTTCCTTAACTCCGGGTCTGAAAAGACGGAATTCAGTGGACTTGCGTCTGTAGGAAATTACTCATAATAATGATGAGACCTCCATACGTTCCTATATAGTAAACCCAGGATCTACATACTACTATTTGTTACGGCTAATTGTACGGCTGACGCAAGTCCGAAGAATTAATTGGAAAAAATTCAATTGATTTGAAGCTGGAACAATTAATTACTCGGAACTCATCCCTCCCAATAGTATCACATTTAATTATCTATATATATGCTGGAATTATACATTGTATCAACTATAATTAAATACGGATTCATTGAAAATATATATAAATAATGTTTTCTGGAAGGAATTTCTCTAAAAATAAAGAAATGGTGAATATTATTTAGACCCCCAGAACTCCTAGGTGTCAATCAAGAGATGAAACCCAGGCGGGGAAATAAGCTATACTCATGACAAGGATGGTTCTTGATCTAAAGTTTATAATTAATTTGACCATACTCCTGGGAGCCCTCAAACATATTGACATTTTTAGGGAATTCCTTAAATGTCTCCAATAGTTTGGGAATGAATTCCAAAACAAAATCCCCATAATTACATGGGAGAAGTGTCTCCGGAGCGGTTACTTACACTCTACATGGAGGGAGCTTTCCGGAGCCCCCAAACAATTCCCTGTAAATAATTCCGAAATGTAATTCCCCCTTACATAAGGACGAGAAAAAGGCGCCCGAGAGTGAGTAACATGGAATTTAAAAGGGAAGGAGGTGTATGGGGAATGTGTGGCCGAGGAAAAAAACGGGGATAACATTACATACATGACTGCCGGGACGAAGGAGGAAAAGTGAAAGAAGGAGGACGGTGGACCCAGAGAAAGAAAAAGAGAAAGAGGTACATATTAGTGGGGCTCCGAGGCCCATATGCAATAGATGCCTCGGAGCTAATAACCCCCCAGCACTCCCGTGTATAATGAGGCAAGTTAAAGGAACGGCGGCCAAAGTGGAAAGGCAAATATAAATTATACAAGCGGGGGTTAAATTATGGGCGAGATGACGGAAGTCAAGTCAAAGAACTGATAGGAGAAAAGCCCATACGCTCCTGTGTCCCTGCCTACACACACACACACACACACACACACACACGAACACACCACTCTCTCCCATCCCGGCATATGTTCCCATACATATACGTTCACATACGGTCTCCTTTCCCCCACACCACTGAGGTCTCCGAGCCCACCAGTCTTCCCCCCAGCTGAACTTAGCTGAACGGGAGAGAGCTCACTCGCATAGGAGTACATATGGAAATACACATGCAGGGGAAAGCACACAGTCGTCATCGTAATCGTTGGAAACTGAAACCCATGAGGTCCCTTTCTCTTTTCTCCCAGTGGCTCCCAAACTACTAAAAGAATAAGGGCAACAGCACATTTCTCCTGAGTACAAACAGACAGACCTGTACACAGCCACTATGTACGTCCACGCCAAGGCCCTACTACAAAAGGTCCCATACAAAAGCTACGTGCATATAAATGCACACACGGAGAAAATATCAATGTATGTGTGAGAGAGAGAGAGAGACAGAGAGAGAGAAAGAGAGAGAGAGAGAGAGAGGCAGGAGGAAAGAACATACGTAAGAGAGGAGCTCCAGGAGCATCCCAACCATTGGGGCTAAAGAAGAAAGAAAGAAGAAGTGGAGGAAGGGTAGTAGGGAGGAAGAGAGGGAAAGGTAGAAGTGTGCTATGAACAAGGAATAGCGTAAAAAGAAAGTGTGTGTTTGGAGTGACTAAAGCAAAGTACAGAAGTTAACAAAGAGGAGAGGAGGGGGAAACTGAAATATATAACCAGTTCATGTCTTTTCCAAGGAGAAAGCAAGTAGACAGGGAGAAGAGAGAGAGAGAGAGAGAGAGAGAGAGAGAGAGAGAGAAGAGGTGTAGGTCGCATGCATTACATTACAAACGAGAGACGTTAGGACTACTACAACTATGGACCTTAAGTAGTAGAAGAGGATGCGGTGAAGATGGCATGGCATAATGATGAGATGAGAAAGGCAGCATAGCGAGAAAGACTTTGGCGAAAGATGAGAAGAATTCACCCAGTCCCCATATATAGATACGGTGGGAGTGGAAGTCCCCTATTATCTATAGCCAGAGTACCTATCCCGAGCAGAGCTCCGAAGGACTCAATGAGAGAAAGAAACTCTGAAGAGGAGAAGAATACCTTGGAGAAGAAGAAGAAGAAGAAGAAGAAGAAGAAGAAGAAGAAGGGACCATGAGAAAGAAGAAGGAGAGGAAGAAAGGAGAGAGAAAGAGGCCACAAGTATTGGAGAAGTCAAAGCTAAAGAGTAACAACATGCTTAGAATCTCATAGGTTCAAAAAACATACATATCAGAAGCCCGTCTCTCCCGTACATAGATATACAAGGTGAGTGTGTGCCTGTATATATGTAATCTAATCCAAAGCCAACCTTCGCACAGACACACACACACACACACACACACACACACACACACACTCACTCACACTCACATACACACCCACGACGTACATACATAAATATATACGAGAGAAAGAAGGAGAGAGACAGCCAGAGGCAAAGCCCACTATATTTATTGTACGTCAGTGACTCTGTTCTTAAAATGCCTATTGACTAGTGAATTCTTGTATGCTTAAAACTCGCTAGCTCACTATTTCCTTTCACATTAGAGTAGAGTTTCTCCCCCGTTTACCAACTTGTCCTTTCCTACACACTCACCTATGTAACTACGTCTGTCCGTATGCACACACGTACGGAACATCAACAACCCAGGAAAAAAAGTTTACTCTTCCTTCTCCTCACGATGCTCCTACTTTCCTCTCACACATAGTACACTCACTCACACACACACACACACACACACACACACACACACACACACACATCCACACAAACTTATACTTTCTGTATCAACTCCACAATCTGCTCCTTTCCATGCTCCCTATAAGTATACCTATACCTATACTTACTCCCGCCTGCCGCCCGCCTCTACACACGGACCTCTGTCTGTAGCTCTCCTGTATCTACCCATTCCCTCCAATATAGTTACTTTGTACGACCGAAACAGTCAGTCACACCCTTATAAGAAAAGAAAATAATGCATAAAAAGGAGCATTTCAGCACACTCATAACAAATTATATACGTGAGAGTAATCTCGTTCCAACGTTACAGGCATGTATACTGGGTGGGAAAAAAACGCTCACACCCCTACACACACATATGTATCTACATATACGTACATAGAGGTAGACCCAGTCATAGGTAGGTACATCACACAGACAAATGGGAAATGTACTGGTGTCTGTCTAGATATAGGTACTTGCTCCTCCGTTCCCTACGCATATAGAGTCCTACCTACATATGTGCATGTAATTTTATATTTGGGTTATTTTGGGGGAAAGTCCTCTTTCTACGAGCACACAATGCACAAAGTATATAAATATATGGGAGAGAGAGAGAGAGAGAGAAAGAGAGAGAGAGAAAAAAAGAGAGAAAAACATGTAAGGCACTAGAGAATTGGGAGTCTGAAGTAGGCACTAGTATCCATCTATTTGACTATGTCAAGGAATCTGTGAGAGGGGGGAGGGGTAGAATTGGTTGGTTTTCGTTACGGTCTTCTAGTCCTCCTTCTGCTAGCGTATACATTGATCTTCTGCGCGCACACGCCTTTTTACCAAAATGTGTATGTTTCACAGATGAAAGCAGCCAGAGAATGAGCTCTATCTCCGGGTTTCCCTTATATATCCCTATAAATACTATGCATGTGTTTAACTTCCCTCTCTCTCTCTCTCTTTCTTTCTCCCTCTCTTCTCCTCTGCTCTACTCCACTCTCTCTCTCTCTCTCTACGACTTTGGCTAGGATGTCTATCCCCGAAGGATCTATGGCGATCCACACAGAGTGGCACAAATTCACACACATCAATACAACCCTCCGCCACTCCGACTCCTCAATCCTCAGCAGTCAAACTGCAACGCGAGTGAGCGAATTCAAGCAAACAAAGACCTATCACATCATACTTATGTATATATATATATACACGAATACTCTATCTTTTTTTTATAGTCTCGTCTAAATACATACGTTCACTTTGTGAGGGACTCCACATTGGAGTGCATACACTGGGAGCTAGAGACATTTGTACATATCCATGTCCATATGTACGGGACCTCATGCTCATGTATCAAGCCGAACCCCACTCACTTCATATTTACAGATCTACGAGGAGAGTGCACGTAGATACAACCTTGCAGAAAATCCATGTTGAGGAGTCGTCTCCGTCTAAAAGATACATACCCCACTTGTAGATATAGGGACAGAGACTATCTATAGATATAGATATATGTAACATTACCCTTACCCTGTCCCACAGTCAATACCCGGGCATTTATTCCCTTGAACCATGAATTCAATATCTACCTCTATAGTTCCAAGTGTGGCTGTGACTGTGTGTGAGGGAAATGTAAGTACAGGAGTCATGTATCTATGTCATCCATGTGTATATACATACCTTCTCCTTTCCCCATGTTCTATGTACATACCTAAATATGCACTCCCATATAGAATAAAAAAAAACAAAAACCCTCTCTCCCCACAGAGTCTCCCCAGAATGAGGAGGTTGTCGTATAATAGATATCTACTCTCCCATCCCCTCACAATCAGAGTACATAGAGTCATTTCAAGATGTAACTCCGTATACATGGGGAGAGATAAGCACAAATGAAACAAGACGAGTGCAATACTTTCCTCTTCACCCCGAAAAAAACTATCGATACACTACACTCTCTGGATGGTGTAAAATTCCTCTGGTGAGAAGACACACAGAGCCCTCCCCACAAACACATATACATAATCAACTCTCACAAATCCCATCTAACGTACATACGTAGACACAACAATCCTTCAAATGCATCTCGTCCTCAGAGAGTGTCCATAGTAGATTCTACCTATAGGGGTGACACCCGGTCGTACATACCTAATGGCTTGTTTAACATATAAATCCTCCTATATTTACAGATATGTACGAATTTACGCAAGGATCATGGTTTTTTATCAAAAGATTCAAAAGGGGAAACGCCAGATATTTTACATGTAGTTTCAGTTTCCGACTCCAGTCTCAGCGGAGTGCGAGAGAGCGAGAGGGAATGAGAGAGAAAGTGAAAGAGAGAGAGGGAAAAAGAGAGCGAGAGAGTAAGTAAACTTTAGACGTAGCTTCCTCTGACACTTCAGCCTCGGTCCCTCTCACGTCGCCAACTTTCAATGTCTGATTTGTCAAAGTTAAACTTGCTCCGACCAACTTCAATATCCCATAAGCTTAGGGCTATAAATTACATGCATATGTATCCCCTTCAACAATATGCGGACAAGAGTATAATTTCTCCTTTAAAGTCCCATTACAAGGACCCAGTGAAAAGTACGGAATTAAAGAGTCCCTAAAATCTGATGGATATGGGGCCGATCCCTATTAAGTGCATACATATTGGTACATATCTCTCTCAACAATAAGGGAATTATTTCCACCTAAATCCTGAAGCTAATTAATTTTTTTTATACTTATATACAAATTCCCTACCAAAGACACTACTCTCCCTCCCCATGCCCCTCCCATTCCCAATAATTTTGTACACACACTCAAGGACTCCTTCCATAAAAACTGTCATAAAAATGTTCCTTGTAAGTATGTAGTAAGCCAAAAAAAAACCTCATAAACTGTTTTTTTTCTTCTGTAGGGAAAGAAAACAGATAGAAATATGTGTTGTCATTTAGTAATGGGAAAGAATATGAGAAAATAAGAGATTGAAATATTCAACTACTACTAAGAATCAAATTAATACTTTACGGGTGGTTGAGCCCCAGTGCAAAAAGAGAAAAAATATGAAGTGGCATTGAGTTATAATATAGATATACGTAATTATTGTATAAAATCAGACAGTCGACAGTCATAGGTCACGTTAAAACGTTACACCCTCCTTCTGATTTGCTCTTTTCTGGTGGAGAGAGAGAGAGAGAGAGAGAGAGAGAGAGAGAGGGAAAAAACTAAGAAATTTTCTGTTTCACAGTATGGTTCTGCTTCACACATACACACACACAGTGTGTGTGTGCGCAATAATGCGAGTGTACACTTAAGAGCGTCAAAGATGATCTCCTGTATGAGATTAGGCTGGGCAAATGTGTAGAGAAAATCTGTAGAGAAAATCTCGGTACAAGAAGAATACATTTAGGAACAGGTGATTACGTCCTTTGATGGATAGATGAGTGAGAGAGGAGGGAGAAAAAAAAATAGCCCAAGCAAAAAAGGTACCTGGGTAGCTCAAGCTCATAGTATAGATACATGATTATCATAGAGAACTTTTGTATCCACTAACCACTCGTCAACAATTCAATTACATATTTATTGCATTCTCAACGGCGTAGATGGTGTTAAAGGAAATTCAATTGCCGGTGGTGATGGTATAGTGTATGTATGTATATGTATGTGTGTGTGTGAGTGTTTGTGTGTGTGTGTGGTGGTAAGGCTTATTCTGACAGGTGACGAAACACTCCATTTTCCCTTGAGCTACAAATTAAACTTTGCCCCTTTCACATTTTCCAACAAATCTTTTCGTTTTTCCCATTTTTTCCCCCATCCGAGACGGTAGTGCTCAGGTGTAAGAATATAGATCCTATAGCTCAACCAACGTTGGTTCATGTACCCAGAATGTAATTACATTTGAGCACCGTTGCCCATAGAATGAGCCATTGTCACTTTCCTCCATCCCCACTATGAGCTGAGCTACATTTTAATTCCAATTTATAAAAAAAATATACGTCTCAGGTATAAAATATGTGCTCAATTACATCCTCACCATCAACACGCAATTAATTACTCATAAGTATACGTAGTCAGTGAGCACAAGTAGTACAAGCTTCATAGGACGTATAATTCTCCTATATGAAGGGGAATATGTCAAATCAAAATTGACTCGAATAAGTAACACTATGGTGGAGTACTATTTGTTCAAATTCAGTTTTAAAATATTAGTGAAAAATGTGACTCCTTTCGGGAACATGAGAATGACAAAATATGTAATTATAAAATGACATGTATCTAAGTATAATTACAAAGGGATGTAGATATGTATACAGTAATCAATACATAATTCACTTCAAATAGGTTAAAAAAAACTGTGAATTTTCTTCAAGACTGTGAATCGACTCGTGCCCATTAATTCCTAGGGTAAGTGGACAGAGAGTACAGGTTTGTTATTTTATTAGCAAGGAACATATGTCAAGCTCAGGTACACGTAGAGTCTCATCCCATACATACATAGATAATTTACCTTGTCTCTAAATATCCATCCAAGCATGCTCCTGACTCTGAGCATATATGTATGTACATGTAATTATAGGAATGTGACAGGAGGAGTCTCAGGGAAGACCAGTACAAATAGCTACATATAATATTTAAGTTCCTATATAATATTTATATTAGCATATAATATTTATATTGGTATATAATATTTATATTGGTACACTTACATTCAACTCCCAGTGCCCTGAGCCGAGCCGAGACCCACAATTTAACATATATGAATTTGCGTGGCGTGACTTATTATTACGTCCTCAAGCCCTATGTATCTTATAAGTATTGTAGCTACTTAGTATGAAACTACTTGAGTACACTCAATTTAGAAATGTGCGCCCACTCTCTCACTGGGACAGTCACTTCCACTCAATTCCGAACGCACACAGACACATTCTCCTCACATTCACTCCACACACTTGACGAAAGAGAACGTCTCTCAAAACCTACATTTTATTCAGAGGCTATACTGCTTTATCAAAATCACTGACTCACATTCACAATCAGACATGAGTCTTGTGTATATGCCGCTGAAACAATAATAATTCAGGCTGTGCATACCTCCTCCCCTCCACAAATACATAACTAACATACATACAAATACATAGCTAGCATACATATCTACAGTAGATACCTAGATAGATACATATATGTGACTGTAGGATTTGAGGCCCAAAAAAGTAAAATAGGGTAATTATGTATCAATATATGCACTACATAATATATATGTATATGATGGATGTACATACATAGCTATCTACATATAAGTAACATAAAGTATGCCAGGA
The DNA here is from genome assembly GCA_947179485.1 of Allacma fusca. Taxonomy (NCBI): domain Eukaryota; kingdom Metazoa; phylum Arthropoda; class Collembola; order Symphypleona; family Sminthuridae; genus Allacma; species Allacma fusca. Next base: position 43,791,449 of record OX359250.1, on the reverse strand, counting down.
CTTAAACCATAGCAATATAGCAATGATTGAAAAAACTAAGCGAGTGCATTTACTCAAGCTTGAGAGAGTAGACGGTGAGAGACAAATGGTATTGTTATGAAATCCTGATTATGTAAATTGCTGGGACATTAGCAAAAGTGCATCTTAATCTGACTTGACCAAAGGGCCGAATCAATTTTTTTTTTCAGCTATATAAATCCCATGTAGAAATTCCGACGAGCTACCTTTTAAAAGCATAGCTATGTTAGCTATAGCCCACACTATCAAACGGATTTGACTCCACTCGGGAGAGACTGCTCAGACAAAACTATACACGGTTTCTCTACGAACGCGAGCGGAAAGTCTTAAGTAAATTATTCGATGCACCAATTGATTTCACTTTCTTGTTTGTCCTCCTCCGTCCTTCATCGCCTTTCCCCCCCCCCCCCCCAAAAAAAAGAGCCAATATCCTGACATGTTAATTTGAGAGGAACGTTGAGCTTTAGCTATATAACCCCATCCCTTCTGTACAGTCCAAGTCATTATGTCAATAGGGAATTTCCAAGGAGGCCTTTGCAAATTCCTCAGTAGTAAGTAATTACAAGTATCTACATATTTATCCAGAGGAAATATGAAGTTCCTCAGAAATTCCAGAGGAACTTATTGTCAGTTAAGGGGGAGGGGGAAATGGGTTGGAGTCATATACAAAATATACAAGTTAGGAGTTCTTGGGTGGACGGAGCTCATTTTCCAGCCACTAGTCATCATAAGGGATTGTCAGTTCAATTTCCCGGGCCAAGTTTTTCTTTGGTGAGTTAGTACAGTGAAAGTCAGGGGAAATTATAATTTATTTCTCTCAAGTTCAACAAATAATCCCTATCCCTTTCGGCTAGTCTCATTCCCATCACCCTCACCTGCTTTCACCTATCTCCCTCCCCCCTTTGACACCCCCACTTGTGTCAAGATCTTATCTGTCCCAGCTTCCCTTCCATCATCTCACCTCACCACATCCAAACTGACAGGGATCCCACAAAAAGCATCCCAGTTTTCACCCTCTGTCAATCCACACACAGTCCGACAATTCAACCACAGAAGAATCTAAAAGTAGGATTTTTTTTAAGAGGAAAAAATCCTCAAGAAAACTCTCACTATACTGTAGTACAGACTCTCAAGTCAGATCCTTTTCTCCACAGTAGTTATTCAAAATATTTTGACCCAGTCCATTTATTACGACAATGCTCATTCATTCATTCACGTAGGAATAAGATCCCACTGTGGGAGACAAAATAGCAACTTTAAGGTGGATTGTTATAGGACGGGGACACTCCGCAGGCAAAGTATAGAGTAAGCCCAAGTGAAAATCCTGGGAGCGTAAACACCTCAGAGCTAATATGTATCTACATACAAGGAGAGGTCTCATATAGGGAAACACATATATACAAACGCAAACACACATCCGAGTGAGCTTATAAATGGTCAACGGATAAAAGACTGATTTATTGATTATTACACTGAGGGACTTAATGAGTAAAAAAGGCTCTGGGCCAAAATGTAGGAGCAAGAGCTACCCATATAGTTTGCTAGACCCATTGCACATATCCATCTGGAGCTAGGTCCTACAGTGGACTCTCCCTATTAGAGACCCCTGTAATTTCTACAGTGGACCCCCTGCTCAGACCATCCCACTGTAGTGTCAAAAATATTTGGAGACAGTCCAATTAAGTCCCATAATGGTGATAGTAGTATAATTCTTCTCCTCATATAAAAAGAGCAGGTAGCATTGGGAGAGGGGGAGTCCGAGCTGGGCCTCTTGAGGGACATCCGTAATTACTACCAAGCCTCCACTGTACTGACTGGAGTTACTTATAAAATAGGGAAGAAATGATTCCTAATCAACCCATTACGGGACACTAGCTCGATAAACATTGAAATTCCGGGAGTGATTCACGCATGACCTGGACGAGGAGCTGGGGAGACCCATAAATTAAAATAATATGGAATAACAAGTTATAATTAACTCCGCTACTTTCCACACACACACACATACTGTAGTAGGGAGAAAGGGCCATGTGGATGACAGGGGCCAGAGCCCAACCATAGCCTTTATGAGTCCTCCTCATCATCCCATACATAGATACATACACCAACCGATATGATTGAGCGTAAATATTTAAAAGGGTCCTGTACATATGTCCACCCAATATCCCTCTACAACCTTAATTAGATATATATAATAATTATAGATAGAGACAAATACCGTATAGAACTTCCACTCGGGAAAGAATTATGGGTAAAGAAAGTACATCCACAATTTGACTATGATAGATACATTCTATGAGAACATGATTACTGCCAAAAACTGTCTTCCCCTGTCAAACAGACATTACAAGAGCCCAGAGCTACAAACGTGTGTATAGTCAAGACAGCTTGAAAGGCACGATGCCATCACTTAGTAAATTATAATTGAATTCACCTCTCCCAACAGCACCCCAAAACAGAGCATAGGGGTACACCTACCTTACATATTTATGCTTCTATATATAGCGCCTCACATACATATGTACGTACATCCAAGACTCTGCATGTGTAAATAGTCGAGTTATTTCATGTAGGCCCAGGACTTTGTGCGCAAAAAAAAATTACAAAAATATGTATACACATAGGCAACTATACATAATACATAGTAAATTATTGGGGAGCTTCCCCCACCCCTCCACACACACACACACACACACATACACACATACACACACACACACACACACACAGAGTTATATCTAGTTATTGTACACATGTACTCAAACAAACAGGCGACACAGAGGAGTGGAGAAATTCTAATAATAATCGAAATTACTTCTACATCCTCACAAACGACGACTCCACTCTCACGGCAGAATCCCATTTTTCTTATGAGTCTATTACACTCTCCTTGAGCCTCGGAGTCATTTATCTGTCATAGGACAAGGATCTAAACCCAGGAATCTTCCTCTTTTCTTATAATAATTCTCTGTTTGTGCAAACGGTGTGAGAGGGAAGGAGAGATAGAGGGACATTGTGAGAGACGGAGACAAGGCAGGAGAGATAGTCAGGGATGGAAATTACAAGACCTAATGCTAATAATCTGCAGCTAAGCATAGAAAATGACTCTCTGTCTCAGTGCCTTATAAGAGAAACTCAGAGGAAGTATATCAACTCCCTTGTTCTTTGACCTATTTGACGCACTCACTTCACAATCTCAAAGTGCAGCATCCCGTACCACACACACACACACTCACATATGCAGAATAAAAAAAGACACCAGCGAAATCCTCCAACCAATCTACTCTTTCTGTTTCACTCTTCTTTAAATCCCAAAATTCAGAGAATTCACTCGTACCCCAGCAGGCTGGGGTTAGAACTTCAATTACCATACAATGCTTATTGGTTCACATTCCCTTGAAGACAATAATAATTTTCCCTGACAGATATAAAACCAATAAAAATTATTCCAGTATCTTTCCCATAAATGTTCTTCCCGAAACTCTATAATTATTAGTATAATGTGACACCTGTACTACCTCATCATGCTCAAGATCATGTCATTGGAAGATTTACACTTGCCCCCTTCCAGACTGCTCGGAACGGAACAGTCACAGAGAAGGAGTGACCAATATCTAACCCGACGGTGTTCCCTCCCAGAGATGACAATTGGGTTGGAGGGAACAATCCGTTTTTATGGGATATTTGTGGGAAAGGAGGGAAAGAGCTCTTCCCTGTTCCTCAAAAACGGTAGACTTGAAAGTGTGTTTTCTCCATGGAGGGAAATTCATGAATGGAAGGAAGTTTAACTCCGGGAGCATGCATGCAAAAAGAATCAACGCTGGCCCTGAATGACTGAGTGGGTCTAAAAGTTGTGCAACAAGCCACGTTCCATGACTGGTTAGAGCTCGGGCTCTGTAATACACAGGGAGCCCCGTGTGTCTGAGAGTACATGGGAGTATATGTAATTATATATGGAGTGGCTGGAAGTAAGGTGACTTGATGGTTGTAAAAGTACCTAGTCCTAAGTGGTCGGTTCGGGTAGTTGTTGTTGTAGTGTTGTTGTAGTAGTAGAAGCAGGAGTAGTAGTAGTAGTAGAAGTAGTAGTAGTAGTAGTAGCAGCAGCAACAGCAGCAGTAGTAGTTGTAGCAGTGGAACCAGTCCCATCATCAACAACCCAAACAACCTAACATCCAGCCCGTGCTGAAAGGAAACTCCGAGGGTGTGTTATTTACAGCACCAATGGTCATTATAGCATTACTTCCATAGGTTAAACCCCATCGTCACACAATTTCTCTCCTCACTCTCGAATTAACTAATAACAGGCTCTTCATAACTCTTTCCATACTTTCTTCCACCAGTCCTTCCTCAATCTCTACCCTTTCCTCTCTCAGGCCTCCACACACACACACACACACACACACACAAGCACAAGCACAAGCACAAGCACACACATACACACACATACAAAAACCACTATTCCCTCTTCCTTCTCAAGTCTCAGGAGTTTCATACATGAAAGTCATACATTATCCACGTAGAGTCACACGAGAGATGCAAGGATGAAATTGGTAATTCTTGAGCATTGACTCAAAGGTCGAGTTTCCCAAAGTTCCAGACACCTTTCCAAGGAGAATTTCCACCTCAAAAGGACTCCGAGCTCGTCCTCAAGACCAACTCTTCGGATTCATTTTGTCTGGTTCCCAGAATAGACTACAACCCTATGGATGTATGTATAATCCTGATAGCATGGAGGCTTCATATAGGAAGCTTTATGAACGTAAAGTATCTGTAAATGCATGGACGAGGGAGGAAGACACAAGCTCCAAAGGGAATTATTATATTGTAGTTGTTGCTCACAAACGGAGCAGCCACCGAAAAATTAACAATATGAACCCAATCTCTTGTCCTCTCAAATTCTCACCATCCCCTAAACCCCCCTACATATGCGGTCATATTTACAGCGTTCAAAGTCCCATTTGAGTCCGATAATAAAGAACATGATTACATCACTCTCTCACTCACTCACTCTCAGTCACTCAGCAGGTATTATCTGTACAACTCCGTGGAAGGGTACCCTTCGAGTCTTTCAAAAAATCTCCAGTAAAAAAAAAAAAAAACCCTCATCCCTGGGTATGTATCTACTACTTAGTATCTAGTTAGTCTTAGCGTACATAATAATTATTATTATCGCCCCAGCAGTGGGCTGGATCCGAGAGGGAACTCAGGGGCAATGTACGTTTAGTACCAGCAATAATAATATCAGCCCTTTACACATCCAGGGAAGGGTTCATCTTCATATATGTAATTACATACATAAGGTGAGCATCTGTACACAGATAGATATAGACACTGACACACAGCGGACCTTAAACTATACACGACTTGGTACGGAGCTCCTGACAATGAGAGGTCTCGGGCCATGTCAGAGTGGCATCATGTCACTTTTCGTCCTCCTTTGTACTCGCACCACTGTACAGAACGGATCCCATAGATTTTATAACAAGGGGAAACTAACTAACTTTTCCGAACGGAACGCACAATGCTCATACTCACTCTGTCGTGGAAATTCTGGATTATTATTATGCACTCTCCAGCCACAACAACCCTGTGGACAGAGAGCTCAGTCTTGGATCTCCAATTGTGTCCCTACATATTTAATATCCATTATATTTATCCGTAGATATTTCTATATAGTTGTCCTTGGGAAGTCCTCATACACCTCTACTACAGATTATGTGAGTATTTGTGTGTGTGTGTATGTGTGTGTGTGTGTGTATGTGTGTGTGTGTGTGTACAGTCGTGAGAAATTCATGTCCCTTGCGATGGGAAAGTTCATGGAGTTTAGAGTTCCCAGTTTATTATACATAGCCCCACAAACACAAGACAAAAAACTATATGAGAGGAGTCAGAGTCCCTATTAGTTTGAAAATACAGTCTCATCATGCTCCATCCCAGGGAACTCTCTATCCTTATAGGACCGAGGATAGCGTTCATATATAATCCCAGTGTGTGTAGAACCAGATACACACACACACACACACAATTACTTATGGACAGAAGAGCAAAAAATTACTTTTCAATCGGCCATCCACGCATATAATGTCCATTGTAATATCCCCAAACCAATCTCATATTATAGTAACATTTGTCCATTCCTTTGAAAACCTGACTCCACTTGTGTTCCAACTCCGTCGAGAGTCCTCTCCTACCTCCACAATTTCCCAACCATGTCTTCCACCTCGTACATAATAATTATTAGAGATATGCAGATCCCTCCCTAGCCATACGAATCTCTCCGTTAAAATTCTCAGGAGCACAAAAGTACAGCACTCACATTACATGACACTTGTAGGAATTTAAACAAGCATTTAGACTTTTAGAAAACCACAAAAATAAATGTATTTTGTATCCATACTCCTCCCATGCAGAGTCAACCCTAGTTCTGAGGGATCCTATGAATCAAGAAGAAGAGGAGCATTTCCATTGGGATGCTATGACAAGGAGAGGCCACTGTAAAGGATTGACTACCAGGAATTACTATAAGAACCTATATGTAGATATCTATATCTACAGATATTCCACTCTTAGAACTATTACTGAAGCCCCCCCTCAGAGTATATACCCAGGCCAGGTATAGTAGTCGAGTGATAATACAGTGTGACTTCAAAGTAGCGCTGAAGCCTTTAAAATTCTAATAAATCAAGGACTGCGGTAGTAATTACACCTATCCCAAGATATATCACTCCACACACGCTCAGGCATATCTACTTTTAATTACATAGAAATACGACCCGAGTACCTAGTGTAAAGCTCTAGGCTTAAGACTCCTATTAAGTCGTAATTTCTCACATAATATAAATCTGACAGTTGATAAGTCATTCCTGGCTATGTTCATTTGGGAGGGAAAAAAATAGTTGGAATTCTCATAAAAATAAAATCTTATAGATAAATCCAAAGGATACATATAGAGATAAATTACATAAATAGAACAACACTTCCAAGGGATTTTGAAACCAAAATAATAAGTAATCCGCTTGGGAGGTTCAATTCTAACTTTAGATTACAAACCTCAATAATTTTATTGACTCCACTGCTTTTGAATGCCCTCAAATAAAAAAAAGAATTCCTCACTACAAAATTATGATTATATATTTTTTTTTATTAGAGAAGAGTCAAAGGCCGATCATTACACTGACTACAGAAGAGTATGTATCTAAATATCTATTTAGAATTAGATCCGTGGAGCTCATCTAACTCCAACCAAACTCACCGTTTCATTTATCATTATCTTTAGTCTCGCTTTGGAGTCTTGGGCCGGATAAAAAAGAGCATTGATACAAAAGAACTCTTGCTCCTATGGAGGATCACCTACCTCCTTACACTGAACATGTTCCCCTCAACCCTTCAGAATATATATAAAAAAAACTCTGTACTCATTTTTATGGGAAAACAGTTGAGGCTCTTTCGCAAAAATTATACGCCAAAAATACAAGAAACCCAACTCTGAACCCCTCCAGAGTTGAAACCTATGAAAGTCCATGTAAACAAAAACAAAATAGAGGCACACACACACACACACACACACACACACTCGACTCTAAAATAAAACCTCTGTCCGTACATCCTTATACAACTTATAGGTCTTTTGATATTGGGGCCTCAAAAATAAAACCAAAGTAAAGTTCAACTTTCAAATTACTCTTGAGTGTGATGGGTATCTAAGTATATGTCCTCAACTAGTAGGACTAATTCTAAGGTCCATATTTTTTTCCCCCGCAGTGATAGATCATACTTATATACATATATATATAACTGTAGATAATGAAGCGTACACTGATCCCCCTGATGTCAATCCTGTGGAAAGAAAAATGCCCTCCAATTTCCCTGTCATCTTTAATTGGAGTGATGAACAATGAAAGCATATTTATTACATTTATTACATGCAATGAACTCCATGACAGAAATTAAAGGCAGAGGGAAATATGTGCAGAGAGTCCTTTGGATAGAAAAAAAAAATTGCATTTTATATTTTCCCTCCAATGAAATATACAATGTAATCAACCTTCCTTGTCTTCCCTACAGTAATTACCTATTTTCCCCATTATTTCTCTCAGGGATGTAAAACTATCATAATATGATAGAGATTAGAGATCCCTCATGATCATTATGTCAATTAGACATTTATATCAGTGACAGTCTAGTGGAGCATTTTTATAAGCAGCAATGTCATATACCTACCTATAGCTGTGGAGGAACTTGAACCCTAGCGTTCCTTTAACGTACATACAGCTATGTACATAGCTACTCGAGCCCTACTGCTAGAACAATTGAGGACAATTCTTCCTTGGAAAAGTTTCCAACTTCCTAATTAATTTGTGTACACATTGAAAAAACACACACACACACACAAATGTACATGCATAGAGACACACTTGGAAAAAAAAGTTTTCAAATCCAGAAGCCCCAGTGCTTTATCTTCCTCTGGCGAAATCGATAAGAGACACCTAACCACATCATTTCAAAGGCAAGGGGAAACAAACCCCTATATTTTATATACAGTTTCCTCACTTATGTAATTACATATGTACATAGGATACAATACATTAGAGACTACATATAAGTATATGTACGTCTATATGTACATATAGTTGAGGGTTGACAGCCTCCAACTTTTTCCCCACTCACTCAGTCCCTCTCGAAATTCACAACTTAGGACGGCCCTATTAATATATAAGTAATCTTTTTACAACTCAATCCCTCAATCTTTCCTTCAGATTTTAATCCTACATATGTAACCATTTCACATCTACACACAGAGATCCACTTTAATTTCAGGTGGATGAAATAAATAGAGCAAAGAGTATTTTTTTTTGAATGGAGCCCTATTCCTTCAAAAGAAAGAGGAAATCTAAGCAACCTGAGCAAACTGAAGGGGAAACTGTGTGGAATATTATTGAATTTTATTTTTGAGGCCTAATTACAAAAGGTGGGAAATCTCTGTATGGAAATAATCCTTCCCTAAGGAAGAGGTGATGTAATGAATGAGGAAACAATATTTTGTTATGCAAAAATTGTGACACCCACAGGTGAATCAACTCCAAGAGCTACAGTACATGCAAAATGAAATTTAACAGCCAAATTTGTAAAATCTACGTGAAAAAATTCCCTTGCAACTTGCAATAGCAATCAGGAAATATTTACCTTCAAAATATATTTTTGAATTTTAAAACAATATGTGTAAAAAATTTTATAACAATTTTTGTAATAATTTTAAAACAGTTTTTGTAATAATTTTAAAACAGTTTTTGTAATAATTTTAAAACAGTTTTTGTAATAATTTTAAAACAGTTTTTGTAATAATTTTAAAACAATTTTTGTAATAATTTTAAAACAATAATTTTTGCAATAATTTTAAAACAATTTTTGTAATAATTTAACAACTCAATTCCTGTCTCAATAAGCTGGGCTGATGATTATTTATTATGCATTTATAGTAATTATTCTATTACTGCCATTTTCACGACACTTTATACGCCACCTTATAAATTATAGGACTTTAAAAAAAAAGCCTTTGTGAACTTTTTCCACTCGGAAATTCACATCCGCAGTAAATATTTTCAAAGGGGAAAATAATCTTAAATTTACTTTTCCCACGAGGACTTACACAATTTTCCAGAAAATTTTCCAGAAACTTCGATACTGTATCTACACATTTGGGTAATTACGTAAGTGAGGGTATGATATGATATGACATAATTTTGAACGGACTGTACCCGAAGTAGAGCCGTGGAATACATCCGACACCAATGGGATTGCGTCACTCTTGTACATATGATTACGGACATCAGTCCGAATAGACAAAATACAGAGAAATGACATCTCCGTGGGAAATGTTCCATGGTCAAGACTCTGCATAAATATTTGCAGTTGAATTATTAGAGTAGAAAAGTCTATTGAAAATGACCCTGGCATTAGAACGCCCATGGAAGTATGCATGTAGGGATATATATATATAGATATAGATCCATCAAATATAAGTTGACTCTATGTCCCCCAATTCCTTATTTCCCAGCTGAGGTTGTAAAAAATATATGTAAATAGAATATCTATAGGTATATACTTATATATGTATATATATTTATATAAAGTAGATATTTGTACACGAAAGTCAAAGGGTACATAACCATGACTACAACGGCGGAGAGAGTGCGAGGAGTGGGTAAACAAAGCCAGTGGGATTTGTTTGCTCAAAATACATAAATAGATACAGTCATAATATGTATCACCATGTATTTATTTACGCTTACATCAAATAAGTAGACAGACTCGACTCACCTTTAAGATAAGTATTTCTGGAGGAAATACAAGCAGCGTTTGAATTCTTAATTATGATCGCAGCCTCATTTCGTCCTTCGTCCGACCAAGCTCACCAAGTTCCAGACTTGGACTTCATACTGAGTTCCGCTGCAAATTCCAAAAAAACAACAAAAATTTATTTAGGACTCAATTCTTAAAACGTAGAAAAAAACCTAGGGTTTCCCTACTTAAAAAAATTAAATAAAATGGGGCAAGTTGAGACTTGAGACTCGAAGCCAGTTTACTCAATTTCAATACTGTAAAGTCCAAGCATTTTCTAAATTTTCAGAAAATAATTTTCCCACAGGAATATCTCCCATAGATAGCTGTCTCTCTACAACTCCCATAGCTTGATATACTCACAATTTTATACAGAGCCCATAGTAGATAGGCTTTCAGGAACAAGGAGGAAGGAACGATAGGATCCCAGGATATACCTATGTGGGTCAGGCTACTTGTTCCCCAGCTCTCATAAAGCTCCTAATGCCCACAAGGACTCTTGAAGAGTTACATAAAAATTGGAGATATGATTTCTTTAAAAAAAAAAGCCCGTGTGTCAATATGTAATTACATGGGAAGGTAGAAGATGTTTTCAAAACTTCATATCCCAGAGAATTATGGGAGGGAAAATCCCTCCGTTATTTTATTACAGTCAATATAATATAGCCAGCCCGGAGTATCTATATGTAGGTACACCCCGACATCAGGATTTGTCCCTCTCCCTCCACCATGTACCTACATAATTATGCACACCCATATGGGCCACATATGACACATGACAACTGAAGCGACACTCTCATTTCCGATTGCTTTATCTCCTCCCCCCCAGTATTTTTCTGTACAGAGAGAAGAATTATTATTATTATTATATAGTTGATAATGTATGGAGAATGAAGAGGGAGAGGCGGGGAAAGGAGGGGGGTCTTTCAAAGTAACCATCAGGTTAAGATGCCATAGATGCTCCCAAATGCGAGAGCTCCTCATATATTAAAAGGTACAGAAGAAGACTCTCCGTGAAAAGAAAGTATCCTGAATGTTTTCTCAGAGTGCTAGTATATTTAGATGGAAGTGTCCAGAACTTGAGAATCCTAATGCTTGAGGAATCCGTCTAGTAGTAGGACTCTATACCATACACATATGTACACACTACAGACACATCCAGACGTATGCACATACATGTGTTCGATTCCCTTCCAGTTTATTGAGCTGAAACTTTTAGCCCAGGACGCACACACACACACACACACACACACACACACACATACACACACGCACGTACTTATAGTTGTAGTACTAAAAGCCTCTTATACATACAAACAGTGTATATGAACTACCCGTCAGACAGTTTCTGTATAATAGTGGGAAAGTAAAGTAACGGAGAAAGAGAGAGAGAGAGAGAGAGAGAGAGACTCCCAGAGACTTAAAGTGTTGGGGAATATAAAAGGAAAAAGACATTTTGGGGTGAAGGGAACCTCGTCACAGGGAAACCAAAAGCAAAGCTTGTGATAAGTTTAATACGTATACACACAAACTATATGTGTCATAAGGGGATTGTAGAAAAGTATTTTCCCTCCCAACAAAACTACATATAGGGAGAGAGAGCGAGAGAGAGAGAGAGAGGGAGAGAGAGAGAGAGTTAAAGTATACAATAGTGAATATCTACATCTCCTGTTTGCCAATGTGCAATTCTCTGAGTGAGCTGAGGAGAGGCCGTCGGAGGTTCTAGCATATCGAATCGAGGTAATATAGTTACAACAGCCCTAGTAGCTCAATACTACTCCGTCAGGCAGACTCTAATATATAGGACTTTACTGCAATGTCCCCTTATACTCCACTACAGAGAAAAAGCCCCAGCACATACATCCTACATTAAGAGTAATGTTGTGTACTCCCGTGCTTTCACACATATCCCCTCCATATGTACGCCCATGCATTTATATGTATACACATCGAGCCCTAGCCGGTGCTTCACTACTCACTCTTTCACTCACACTACTACTACCACACGCTCATTCCCATTGTGTGTACTGGAGGAAATGTGGCATAGGGCACGTATACAAGGATCCCTGTCTCTGTAAGTATACATATACGTATCTACTTATAATTATGTATACATAAACAGACACACAGACACACGGTCATAGCCGGTTTTAGACGTAAGAAGCTATCTCTCTACATGATCCACATAAAAGCCATACCCTATATAATACTATGGATAAAAAAGGACGGGATGGTTTGAGACGACGGGTCTCTCTCTCTCTCTCTCTCTCTCTCTCTCTCTCTCTCTCTCTCTTTCCCCGTACACATTGAACCTCTCCGAGTCTTCAATATACCGCACATATTAAGTATTTAGGGAGATAAAACATTGAAACACAAATACTGAGCCAAACTATAGATATAGGAATTCATATAGACTCCAACTCACTGAGGACACTCTTCACGTACATATGGTATTTATCCTACCTTGTCTATGGTTTCCAGCCACTCAACAACAGAAAAGAAGACATGTAATTACATAAAAATCTATGTACGTATATGTATTTATACACATTTTTATTTTATAAATGGAGGAGAGAGAGAGAGAGAGAGAGAGAGAGGGAGAGAGAGAGGGAGAGAGAGAGAGGGACGATAAGTCCCACAGTATGTCTACGTCCACACCAAAGTGTAGTAGATACCAGGTATGTACACAAACACATAATAAGTAGCTCTCCGACTCTTACAGGGTGCGCTGGAACCTCCTCAACCTCACTTTACCCTTTACTCCCTTAAAAAAAACTACTCAAAGTCTCCTCAGTCATCGTCACTTCCGTATGTCCATTCCAGAAAAGGAGTCAGTTTTAATTGTAATGGACAATTTTAGAATAGGTAAAAGTTAAAACAAAACTGACTGTGGGAAATTCAAATTTTTTCCTTCTCCTTATTTATCAGTGGCTCTTCATGCCAGCCCGACTTATGTACTTATTCCTTCCTTTGAGAAAGGTAATTCTTTTTATAAAGGACGTCATTGAGACAAGTTGCTTTATTGAGTGGAGTTTTTATTTCCGGGGGAAAAAAATACTTGTTTCTAAAGGAGTACTCCCGTCCTTTTGCAGATAGGATGATGGAGGTGTTGGGAGATCCTGAGGGAGGTGAAACCCGGGACCCTGTACATCTGGAACATACTTATGAGGAGAGGGAAAGAGCGAGACGACTAAGTCGAAAGCACCGCATATTGGAATGGTAGAGACCAACAATTTCGTTAGCGTTGCCCTATTTTATCGATTCCAAGCAATTCCAACTGTTGCCAAACTGTCTTTCTGCCCGTATCCACTTGACAACTTCACAAAAGCCAGAGCTAACCATCAAGAGCCAGCTTACCTTACTTGGCCTCATGTGTAGTAAAAACAGGGTTTTCTTCCACAGACACACACACACAAATACACACACACACATACATGCACACACAGGCCTCTGACATATTTCCATAACATACATATATTTATATCTACGACCATGTGTATCCCAACCCGAGTGACAAAAGGAATGCTAATACCTCTTACCCCTCCTTCCCACTGATTTCCCGTCACACAATCTCTCTCCCTCCTTCCTAAAACTCCCTATAAGTTGTGAGCTACTACAACAGACTAGCCACACATATCCAAACATTTCATCCTCAGCCTCAACCACACTTCCCAAAGAATGACAGAGATGAGCTGAGGATTTGAAAATGTCCGCGAAATGACCAAACTTCACACCCCACACTGTCCTCATGTTCATTCAAAAAACAAAAAAAAACCTTTCACTTGCCCTAGGACTTCAAGCAAGGAAACCTCCATCAATCTAAACTAACCCATACAAAAATGTACATGTAACTCAGGGCCTCAATCCTTGAGAGAAAGAATTGACAAAGTCAGAATCTTCTGTACAAAAAACTATGAGTGATAATAATAATAATAATTATAACTCTATAGTAATTTCATTGTACATACACTCAAAATCAAAAGAGGGATAAGTCACATGGAAATGATGTCAGCATGTCTGAATTGTCTATCTTTGTCCAATAGCCCGGAATTACCACGCAGTAGATAAGTAGATACTACTACAACACACATAGAGATCTAGTGACAGGATTTTCTGAGCATGAAATATATACATCGGAAATCAAATACATGTCTACTTGGAGAGACTCAAACTAGACTAAGGTTGTTTCCCCTCATCCTGAAGTTTGAGGGCTGGTAGGAGAAAGCTACGGGCGTCCGATCAGCTGATGACTTGTGTGTACATTGTGTAGTTGGGGGAGAAAAACCCGGTCCCGCCAGAGTCTGGAGCTAAAGCAGCCTTCCTGTCGCACGATGGGGCTACTTCAATATCACAGCAATTTATAAAACTCCACTCTGGGAGGCTTCCGAAAAGATTCTACACACACAATTATATTTATATACTTATAGATATGTAAGACAGACGGAGTGTGCTGAGCCCAGGCGGAACCATCCAGTCCAACAGACTTTCTCGGCTTCCCTCCCAACTTTCCCCATTTAATAAAATGCCCTCAATAACTATGTAGTGTGGAGATCCATCACAGATTGGGAAATATACAGGGCAGATTTGCTACTAAAGGAAAAGATACAAGACGCTCTCCCTGTAACATCAGCCCGCAAAACATTGACTCTCAGTCCTTGGATGAGAAGGGACTTTACTGGGAAGGGAATTACTACTGTACTAAATGGGTAGGGAATGTATGAGAAAAGGTTTCCTTCCCAAGAGAAAATGCTCCTGTAAAAGGGGTCTCTTATATCTAAGTATAGGCAGAGAGTTCTTCACTGTCGTGGCCAAAATGTTTGGACACATTTGGACACATTCCCATTTATCACAAGGTTAATTTTTTTTTTCATTGGGAATAGAGGACCATGGGACGGGATAAAAAAAATTTGCCCTTTTCAGGGGGCTGCTTTTATAAAGAGAGTGGACTGAGTCCATATACTGCCGATTGGGAAATATAGGAGAGATTTGTTCATATGAGGGGGATGGGATACTATAGGAAGGATTTGTTGTATACGTAGTAACCTTCCCATGGGATAATTATTTAGAGGATATTGTCCTGCGTGCGAAAATCAGGAATAGCGGAATGTCGTGGGGAGCCATAAATATGGTTGTATGTAAAAAGTCCCCAATAATTTCCAGTGGTTAAGCCTATGAAAGGAGGATTGGAACCATGCGGAATGATACTTTTAATGGACGGAGAGAGAGAGAGAGAGAGAGAGAGAGAGAGAGAGAGAGAGAGAGAGAGAGAGAGAGAGGGGATTTTTTCGCAAAAGAGTCCAAGTCTGTAAATAAGTGAAATTGCACAGAGTGCTAACTATTATACGTGAAGCACTGCGAGTGCTCAAGCCCCTCTGCAATTGACAATGTCTCTTGTGTAAGTGGAGACGGCACTATAATAGAGTGATAATATAATTTACAAGGAACATCAAGTCCTCAGTTTTGGTCACCAATGAATCGGCTTCCATGGGTTTACGCACGTCTAAACATTGTTTTACGTCCCGTATAAAATGAGCATTGAGAGAACAGAGAGTGAGATGAGATACATATATAAGTATAGCTGAGAGGGAGAGAGAGATACAACCAGAACTACTTGTTAGTTGTTTACACATCCCTTTTGTACTTGTCTTCAGAACGTTGGGCTTGAACAAAGGGCAATTTCCAATCACCTCAACCAACCGGTCCAAATATGGCATGAAAACAAATCATGGACGGAGAGGAGCATCCTCTCTCTCCCTCTCAATCCCACAGGATAGATATAGACAAACTCCTCCACTCACAATTCTCCAACACCATGAAATTCATATAGGGACGATTGGCACGCTCATTCCTCACTTTTACTCTTTCCAGCATTTATTGTCAGCTTGTGGAGCCCTGTGTATTAGGCATTCATCAAAGACTAGGATCTGACATTTCTGAAGGTGTGAGCATATCCAAAGGATCTTGTACAGGAATAATCTATGGGCATGTGATCCATAACTTGATGAGAGGAGACGAGAGGCGGCGGAGTAACTTATTTAATTTCCCAATGCACACACACACACACATAGTTAACAACTTAGCCCTAACTACCTATATATAATCCCATCACTCACTCCCAACACCTTGGCCAATAGCAATTGTCTATGCTACACATGTCATGTACATATCTACAGACACATTCCCTCCTATCCATCACTTACTATATAGGAGCCAGTCAAAAAAACTGGGAGCGTCCTCAGTATATATCTGCATCTTCCCGTCCTCAGACTTGACATATATGCATATGGACATTTCTTCAGATAATAAACTTCAGATGAGACCCCTATATATCCACCATTTAATGAGTCCATAGTTAATCAATACAGACATCGGAATAGGAATTCAATTGCATCCTCGCCAATTTTCCCTACACCTTTAGTCGCACCTCGAGAGAGAGAGAGAGAGAGAGGAAAAAAACAGCGGCAAGTACTTTTGACTCAAGAGTCATTAATTTCTATTAGAATTCCTCCAAACTTCAACCCTATGTAGTTACACAAGTAGTAGCTCCAAAAGAAGACAACAAGGACGGGACGGACGTTGACAATTAATTTAAGCCCAATTGCACTGACTCATGGATCCCTGTCTGTCCAGAATAAATCAATGTAAATATGGGGAATTCATGTGTACACAGATAGAGAGACACTTATCCGTAAATAGTACTATCATATAATTTACAAGCCCGCTACACATCAATTGTAGGGACACAGAGGGCACGTCTACATACTTATCTGTACAAAAGCTCACACAACATATACATATAATTACCTATAAGTACGTATAAGCATGTCCCTCAATAGTCCCTAGAATAGTTTACTCCTTACTGTAGATACTCCAGTCCTTGTTTTTTTTTATTTACCGACAAGCGCTCACAAATCTCCATCATATATCTATATTTATATATAATTATATATAGCTCCCTAAGGAAGGCAAACAACGGAATTTCATATGTCAACATTTGTACAAGGGTTTCCTTATAGTTCATATAAAAAATAGTTTATACACTTATTTAATTCCTAATTTCCCAATGCAGCGGCAGCCCACCACAAACAAATGGTTTTGGCATTGGGTCCCCTTCTGAGCATACTAACGTATGTAGATACATATATATCTATACGTACCTCTCCTCGAAATGATATTTACAAACATTACTTCAATTTATTAATGGATGCATGTAGTTTGTCCCTATCCGAGCTCACCAGCTCCGTGTCAACACATTTTTATTGTAGAGGTCCCTATTCCCTATATATAGATAATTATATAGACAATGAAATTAGCTATCCCCACAATTATCCTGAGCAGATCCACTCTCTCAAACCAAGGAATGTATAGGATATTGGGTGAGGATAGGATTGGAAAGGTCCTCGTATCAATTGAGCCATTACCCCTGTATTGTTACATTTGTACAGGAGTAACGGAGGAGGAAACAGGTGTGAAATTTTGTCTGTCATCGTTAAATTTCTAGACCACACTACACACACCTTCCCATAGACAGAGGACACTACTCACAATCACAGGGAGTGAGTGACTGAGAGAGAGAGAGAGAGAGAGAGAGAGACTCACTCCGAGAATCCCTCCACACAACCACATCTCATATGGCACTATGAATAGTATGAATGAAAATCCCACATGACATAAATAACACGAGTCAACACACAATCGTAACCACTTAAATACGATCCTAATCAACTATGTCAGTGGAGATTAAAATAATTTCCCAATTTTAAGCAAACACATAGACCAGCATACACACATCCGAAGAGATACATTTAAGAGTTTCCCAAGACTCAAGCAGAGATAGTTCAAAATCCCTAATGAAGTTAAACCCAATTATACGAGCAGTTATTAATGACATGCTAAGTTCCCCAGGAACTTCCAGTACAAGGAGGGGGCTCATACTTGGCATGTACATACGTCTCTAATTATAAGTTATCGAGTGTGTGTGTGTGTGTTTGTGTGTGTAGAGACTCCAACTGGGTAGCCCCCGTCATAAGAGACTATGGAACGACTGTCAAATCACAACTTCCTCATCTCTTGATAAGAGCCAAGTCCCACAGAGGAATCCCAACATTTATTCTCATACACACGGACTCTCCTTATACATCCGTCCTTTGCTAGTAGTGAAGATATTTACAAGCACTTTGTCTCTACATTTCAACTTGAGCAAATACCTCTGAACACGGAAGGACCCCGGACTCCCATACATTCTGTTTCTGTCCCATCCCGAGATTCATATCACATTTGTGAGAGGGACAGGGGGGGGGGGGAATGCGTGTACAAAATTCCAGGCTGTACCTTCCCATCCCTTAGATATCTGCAAGTGCTGATATGCAATGTGCATGTAATTACAAATGTACTCAGTTAAATAAAAATAATTAATTACATACACATGGAATACATGAGTGCGGAAGGGCTAAGAATCTCTGTACTCAAGTGAATCCCCCCATTCCATAATATCCGTAGAATGTAATTATCTAAAAACGTGTTGACATTAGATAATCTGGATGTCCCAAAAAAACTCAAAAAACTGTGTTTGTATTCATACAGGCCCAAACTACAGGAGCTGAGACAGCTGATGAGGATATGTACAAGGGGACAGACATCTGTTGTTTATAGCCATCCGTGCAGAGTAGGAGGGAGGACGGAGATGAGGACCCGTAGAGCACCAGTGTGTTAAAGACTATTTTGTATTATATGCTCCACATACTAATAATAATAATAATAATAATATCTAATAATAATTTATAGATATATCCAAGCACAAACACCACTCGGCTGTCATGATGCTCTAAATGACTTTAATCAGTCATAATAAGTGTCACTCAAGACGGAGTGAGTGGCAGACTTGGAGCTCAATGATGAACTGAGGGAAGAGCGTTGGCAGTTGAGGCGGCTTGCGGTAGTCTCACCTCTCTCATCAGTTCCTAAACTGTACAATCACATCCCTTATCCCATCATCATCTCCAACGAGTATTCTAGTTCCGTGGTCCACTCAGACAAAAAGGAGTCTATTTAAAAACTTGACCACCAAACATCCAAGAAATTTCTCAAGTGTGAACTATTACTCGGTCAAATTTTGGTCTCTTTACAGTTTGAGCCATTCCGGAGGAGACGCACGCACACGTGTGTAATAAGTATTTTAGATATATATGTACTCTGACCATCCGTAATTATTATGTAACCACCCCCTACGTGTACGTATGTATATGTACATAATAATTACTACACCTTTTTTTTTATTCACACTATATAGGTACAGAAAATATAATAAAAAAATTAAATACAATTTGGTATATATTTAAAGGAGAGTCTGTTCTAATTTCCGAGAAATCAATTCCCATTGAGGTAATGGGACGGGAGGGAAAAAATGACAACGTGCCACAAGGATTAACGTGAGGCCCCACTTGAGAGCCCATAGCTCTCCAGATACGGAAGAACCTCCTGGTAGCCTGGCACACGCCTCTAAATTAAATTAACCAAGTTGAACTTGAATAGTGCTGAACAAGTTCTCTCCTAGACACACATACAAACACTCACACACACACACACACACACACACAGTTAATCAACTCAATCAAAACCTATACAGCTCACCCATGAATCCTCATCCTATAGTGGGACTACGAGTGTCTCTAATTTGTTGATGCATCGAGTTGAGAAGGCAGGATTGAGAGTCCTAATCGTTCGACACTTCAGCCCTACAAGTGATTAGTCCTATAAGAAAATTACCTGAAATCTGAACTCCCAGTTGGAGTCCCTAACGTAACCCCCCCCCCCCGAGCTAGCCACAGAGCAATGAACTGGAAAGTACGGGTATTAATTCCTCCTATTTTGGATGTTTCCTTGGACCCGAGTTTATACTAATTGTAATAATGACTGTAATTCACTCTCGACCCAAATGTCACCTCTAATATCCCCCATCCAGCTCCCTCTTAACTCCTGGAATATTCAGTTATTTTTCCCCCCTGTCAATGAATCACAAGCAAGGGTCTCAAAAGCTAGAGTCACAAGTCTGCCAAGTCATAGTCCAGGAGTCCAATAAGGAAATAACAAATTAGTAAATAAATTCAATGTACAAAAACATATCCAGTCTCATCCGCTGGGTCTCGAGTTTCAAACCTAACTCCTATAGAAACTTGCTTTGAGAGAGAGAGAGAGAGAGAGAGAGAGAGAGAGAGAGAGAGAGAGTCTCCCTAATTCCAAGCGTACTAATAAGGATTGGCCAAATAATAAAATCCAAAAAAATTATGAAATGTGTCCTAAAAGGAAGGACATTTTTTTTCTGTCGGTCAACACTCACTCATAAATGAGCCCAGACACAGACACATACAGAGACAGCATCTCATATCATAGTCTCACCCTCCACTAATAATAATAATAATTCTTGTATAGGGAGAGACTCTGAGAGGTAAAATAAAAATAAAAATTGAGGAACAAGTTCCGATTAAATTTATTCATAGAGAGAAGTCTATGACTCTCATTCTGAGATTAATTCAAGGTCCCTACAACTATAGTCTCTACATATGTATTTAAAATCCTATTTTATTTATTTTATTCTACTCATTCCCTCATTATTTATAGGGCTCGGACAGAGCAGGAGCTCTTCCCACTACCGGACTTTCCTAACCCCAATGGAAGCCCCTGCTCCATGTAATCTTCCCAGATGGAATTTATTACTAATTCGGAGGAGGGTGTACCTCCAGATCCCAATCATTCCACTTGAAAGGCCGACGGGATTAGAAATCCACTTCCCACCTCATACAATTTATTACATATGAGTCCCACATTGTCACTAGTAGTACTAATTCATACACACAATTACAAGGGATTTTTCATAGATCCTTGAAAATAAACATCCCCTTTATTTTTACATTTACATACATTCAACCCTCAATTTTTCATCCCCTTCTTGCCCTGAGTTTAATCTCCTCTGCGGAATTACAACAACTACAAATTCCCACATGGTCTCAGCTATTTACAGTAAATATTATAAAGTTACACAGCTCTACCTCAATACACTCCATGCGGGACAGGAACACAAACAACACATGAGAAGGGAAGTGTTTACAAATAATAATACAAAACTGTCCAAGTTGTTTAAAGTTCTGGTTCTGTTTGTGTATGTGTACTTTTAGGAGGAACAGAGTCCTGGCTACTTCTCCTGCTGTTCCTTCACCCACATTTCCCCCAAACATTACATCCAATAGGTAAGATATCCCAAAGACCCATAAAAACATGGGACTGCTCCACAGAAGAGACAGGAGGCTGAAGTACATTCTGAGGCCTTGTCTCTCCACTGAGAGACTCGGACACTCTACATGAGAGGGCATGAGAACAAAGTAGAATGTTCCGAGAGACTCAAGAAATCTGGGACCACGAACTATTAAATTACTCTTGAGGACTAATTTTTGAGTAACGAGCCGTCCTCAAATTCTCGAATCCATGCATCGACGCATTCAACAGACAAGTGTCTGTAGTTCTTGATGGGGATTGAAAAAGTGTGCCAAAAATTTCTGAGTCACTCATTTGTATGTAAGTATATATTTTTATTACAGAGAGAGAGAGAGAGAAATCCTCCTGTTGTTTCTATACTGATTCGTGTGTGTGTGTGTTTTTTGGGGGGAGGGCAGAATGGGAATTATTATATAGGAATAATTATGGTATTGTAGTTTGATGGAAGATGGTTCATAGTCGGAGTCATCCGTCCAAAGGGAAGACTTGAAGAGCCTGACTGAGAGCCACCCTGAATTGAACTGGGAGAGAAAGAGTAAGAGCCAGAGGGTCTCTCAAATATTGCATTGAATATGATAGGACAGGACAGCCCTTCCGGGAATCTTTCTGCTACATGCACTCACATCATCCACCTCATCATTACAATTGTTTCCTTCTCTTGTCAGTCCACCGGCTTAACTTCATCCTCTTTTATTACAATCCCCACACATACATTATTTACGGACAATCTTACACTTACGCACATGTATATTACTCTCTCACACACACATACACACACACACAAATATGTATGGCCATACAGAGCACACAGTCAACCACACACAGAGCAATGAGCATGAGTCCCATTTGTAAATACGCCTGTAGACGTGTCTTCACTATCAACTCATAAAGCCATGGATTTTAAGCTAGAACCCTTCTGCTGGGCTGTATCTTCTTTGAGTTCTTTCGAGTAGATATTTATTATGAGCATTGTCCACCTTGTTTCTATTCCTTCATCATATGTAGCTCACATTTCAAGAAAAAACTTTCGAGGGAGGACATTAACACAACAATAACAATAACAACAACAGCAACAACAACAACAACAACAGCACCACAACTTCTAAAGTTTTTCCTTGCTGTTTCACAACTTGCATATATCAACATAGAATTAATATCTGCGCTCTCCACATTTTTCCAACTTATAATTTCTTTGTAAAAATTTCCTACATTCGAATCTCTGACGGCCCCGTCCCATCTCAACTACTAGCTCCTCAGGGCAAGGAAATATGTGCGTAAGGGAGTGTTATTGAAAATATAACAAGAAATATTGAAGGGAGGGAAAAGTGTAATAATAACTTGATGGGGTCTTAAATTCAAATACTTTTTTAAACTTATTGCATTCTTGTATTTCATACATTTTGTATGTTGAAATAAAAGGGGACAGAATATATGTAGATAGATACTGACCAGCGTATTTTACTTTATAAAATATACTCTTCTGAGGTTTTGATTTTTACTTGTACCTACTCCAGGATTTTGTAAATCTATAAGAGAGGCTTAGCAATATACAAGTAGATATTATATATTATTGGATATAGGAAAGAGTCCTGGATGCAATGAGTGTATAAGTCCTAGGTGAGAATACTTGTAAGTGCCTTCATTTAATTAAGATATTAAATCCCTTATCTATACATAATTATGTATGTCCCAGTTTGAACGTCCAATGAATCCTGAGTCAAGGATTTTCTCAGTAGTATCTATACTAAACTCCATGTATACTCTACCTAACTATATTTATATAAATACTTTTTCTGAAGGTATAGAATATGCATGTATATATGTAGAGTATAAAACTAGGGGAAAAAGTCTGAGTGCCTCAAACATTACAAATGGCACTTACGCCAGTACAGATGGTTCCGGCTTCTTGTTTGTTCCTACTTGATAAAACTATTTGCCTTTGGTAGGAGATTATCATTTCCTAGATGTTGACTCAGAGAAAATCTAAACCTTGACTAGTCCTTAATGAGACTGGATACTCGCATACATGTGTGTACACTATATGTGCATACAAAATGGGACTCTTCAACAACAGTCGCTATTATAGCCATGTCTCAGTAGAAAAAAAAACTTTATAATGGACCGTACCTTTTTATTTGTTTAAGAATGGGAAGAGCTACTGGGAGAATTATAAGGGTGACATAACTCTGTAGATACATTTTTGTACGTTCACATGCATCCACAACTCCTGACTATTACGGACGTCACTGAGAGCCTAGGGCTATACTCTAACTTGTGCCTTCCCCTCTCTCTCTCTCTCTCTCTCTCTCTCTCTCACTCTCTCTCTCTCTCTCTCTGTCCGTAAGGAAATATCCTTTGGACTGGGACACAGTTGTGGTGTGAGTGAGAGGATGGCAAAGGGAGAAGGTCGTGACTTGATCAGAGAAGGGATGATAATTATATGTATATCTCTAATAGTTATTAATTATTTGTCCATATGTATCTACATATGTTTGGAATTGGGAGAGGAAGTCCCTCAGTCCTAAATGTTGGAGAACAGGAAGCTACACCGGATGACCTTTCTGATCAACGAGGAGCACCTGTATCCACCTAATATAATCTAATACTTTTTCTCCTTTCTCTCTCTCTCTCCCTCTCTCTCTCTCTCCTGTCTTCACCCTCACCTTATCTTAACTCAATGTTCAGCCTCACTTTTAGATTAGTGGTTAGCTCCTTTGAGCTCCATTCAGCTTTAACTATCCATCCCATTCAGCTCATTTAAATAAGAGTCAGAGAGGAGTTTCTATTGGGGAGCTCTATTCAATAGGGGCTATTACATACAGCCTCAACTAATGCTGTCTCAGCTCCTCAACCTGGAAGCCTTTCAACCCTAAATATAATTTCTATAAGAAAATTAATTACAGGGAAAATTCCCAAAGAAAAATGACCATTCAGAATCATACTGAGGGAAAAAATAACAAAATAATCTTTAGGAATGAGGGAGCGTAATAATTATTAGAACTGGAAGAAAAAATCTAAAAATACTAGAACATTCCCCTGACGTAATAAGACACTATATTTGAAAGGGACTGGGAGGGAAACCTCAATACAAAATCCCTATTTTGAAAACAAATTATTTGTAGATACGTAAGAAAATACTGGGAGAAAAAGTAACTCCAGAGATTGGATGTGGCGAGTATAGGGAAGATATGGGCGAAAGTAATAGTAAGTAATTAGGAAAAAAGGAGCTTTGACAGATGAGGAAAAGGACCGCATCCACAAAGGAAAACATGTCTTCAGAGACCCAACGGTCAATTCATTGTAACCACGGACAATTCCACTCTGGCCTTATTTTTACCCCTGGAAAGAGGCTCAAAGTTGTGTGGGCTAAGTAATAGGAAAAGGCTTCCCTCATACGCAAGGAGACTCCTCTATGTGGAAGAGGCCGGATTGACTGGAGCAAGCCGTGTATGTATGTATATGAGGGGAAAAAAAGAGAGGAGGACAGAGAGAAAATATTATGAATGGGAGTAAGAACACGGGTAGGAATCCAGGGGAACCTCTGAGGGTGGGTCAGATCTATCCTTGATCATATAACAAGAGCTCATGGTGTGGGTAACATTCTCCAAGTGATCTTGAGGGCTCCCACCTCCAAGTAAGTACTATTTTACAAGTTACACAGCATGATAAACATATCGAGTATCGGGGCTCCTCAGCTTCTGTGTCTGTGTACAAATTAGTTGGAACACGGACCCTTTTCTTAAATCACCTCCTCCGCTCTGAGTGAGTCAGTGTCCCGTCTCCCTTCCCTTCTGGCAGACACTTGAGACTCTCCATGGAGTTCCTCCAAAAAAAAGTCTCAACCTCAAAAAGTCCGCCTCCCCGATAAACATTATGTAAGGTCAGGATCCATGGGAGAGGTATTTTATTTATATTTACTACAATTATCCAAGGCCTTCAAAATCCTTGTAGCCCCATATTTAATATTTACATATCTATTTACTCCTTAAATACATCCATGTCCAGATATCCACCCTCATACAAAATACAAGTGTGGATACTTGTCAATACCCAAAAATCCATCCCTCACATCATGCAACCCCTGGTCAAAGATCCCAGCGAGGGCATGTCCGTGAAAAATGAACAGGAGAAAGGGATACAGAAAACCAGAGGAGATTACCAGAGTAGAGAAAAATATCTACAGGCAATAGTAGTTTAGTAGACGGATAAAAATAAAATCTATGGATTGACTTATTATGCAATCCACTAGAAATAGTTAGCGGACAGACAGGGAGGAATTCAAATCCTAAGTATTCTCTCAAGTCCCAAGTATTCTCTCCAAAAGTCCTCCAAAAGAAAACTCTGCGTCTGTCCAAAAAAAAGGGGGATCTCCACATAGATAGATTTTACATATAAAAAAAAAAAAAGTCACGTTAAATGTTTCAAGATATTTTCCAACAGATCGGAGATATTGTGATGCATAGCTTTCTTCACCGAACTCCTTCATGGGCTCCCTCCAAGTACGTACATACTTACATGTGGGCTCCTATGTACTTACATATAATACATGAGCATTGATGCTCACATACTGACAAACTGTATATGTAGATATACTTATAGGTATATTTCTGGCTCCCATGATTTCGGAATCTCCGTCGAACTTCTCTACGGTCATGGACGTTTACATCCCTGTAGGAATACAAGCTTCCCATGCATTATAAGTATCTACAGATATAAAGGCTGACAATGAGCTATATCCTATATAGGTATAAGAATAGGGAAAGATTCTCGAGCAACAAATATACATATCTATAGATATATGCACAGAAGCTCCTCTCCCACATACAATGCACCACTGAGAGCTGATGGTGTTGAGAGGAGGAAAAGAAGAGCGGAGAAGACTACATTGTAGACCGTAAATTCTGTAAGAAATACAAATTTATGGTTTTGTTACTTTGCCATCTTGTTACCTTTCAAGTATGTCAAGCGGAGGAGCCCTCTTCTACATATATATACTTATATCTATCTATATATATACACACACACACATACACAAATTCTTCTGTTTACAAATGCTTGAGGAGGAGTGAGAGTATCCTTATGTATCTCCCTACAGACATATGTAGTTCTATGTAGTCATATGAAGGGTGCCGACAATGTGTGGGGAACTCAAACTAAACGGCTCCGAAATGTTTCCCACAAACTCTCCAGGCTGAGACCACTAGAACTAATAATAATAAGGAAGAACTAACCTCACTTTATGTACAGAGAGAAACCTGAACAAATCAATGTGTGCTCAACTTCCGTCCAAACTATATCTATAGCTATGACGTTCAATTGAGCCAGGAGTAAGTACTACAATGTGTATGTAGTGTGGGAGCTTCCACTCAGAGTCATTCCATCCACAACTGAATGCCAAGGCATATCAAGTCCATATATGTACATATCTACTGAGAGATATATCCCTGACTCCCTCCTGACCTCTTATCGTGGCCGATTTGCTTTAATGACCTCTATCCCTCTAACAGCCCAATTATCAGGTGGTTTACTTTCACATTCAAAATCGTCGACATTTTCTAATGCCGTCTGTCCCCATGTCCCCACATCCAACCCCTACACTCTCCTTCCAACCTATCTATACAGTATCATCACATTTCCCTATACTGTGTAGGTACACTCCCATCACATCCAGCCCAATAGGACCAACCTATGCCCAAACACCCACACATCCTTCCCCTCAAAACAATATGCAGAATTCCTACATAATGTAGATACCCCGGTATTACAAATAATTACGACATGTCCCAATGCCACTGCCCATATCAAAGGCTCCTCACCACCAGACCCGCTGCGAGAGACACGATTTCGGGAAACCACGACCCTGTCAATGGATTTCAAAGTAGGATATCTGAGCGCCCAGTAGTGTGTGTGTGTGTGTAGGCTCCCTCAATACTTTCCATATTGCCCTCGAGTCGGAGGCCTCTGTCAGTTGGGGAATCAAAAAACCTGACTCCTCAATGGGCACATGCTCTCCACTCCGTTCACCTTTACAATAATAATTATTGCAGGTTATTTTAAAACCTTCTTTTATCTTTACCTCCCCCATTCTCCAATCATAACATACAGGGATCTCGGATCTTGGCTGAGCTCCACATTCCTCACCTTTTCCCTCTCTCCAGTCCAAACCCTAAATTCACATGTATGAGGGAATGGGTATGAATCCTCACAGATAGTAAATAAATTCATCCATGGGTTTAATTTCTATTCCAACTATAATAATTATTATTCGTATATACAGAGATACTTCAAAGGGCGAAAGGAATCTACCCCAAACCGATGGCGCTAGCCGCTATTAGGATCATCAAAACCCGACGCATCAATCTGAAGTATTTTTTTTATGCTCTTGTGATTTTTGTGAGTACACAAGAGAGAATAACAGAAACGTATTTTTTGTATCTATGTATGAGCACATTGAAGTGTTGGTTAAGAATGGAAATCCTTGTTAGTTTTTTTTAATTTACAAAAATTGAGTCTACGTCTCTATCTAACATTAGGAAAAAAGAGACATTAAGTAGATACACACTCAAGTTAAAACCCAAGCATCAAGTTTACCCCGTTCACCTCGAATTTATATAGCTTGAAACGTTTGCGAGAGACAATTTACGTCCTTGAAATCCCTGCCTTTGAATACTTTTATACTAAACTACATAGGCTACAGGGGATTCCTACATGGATACATATAATTATTTACTACTGGGATGTGTACATATGTAGGACTGTGTCTGAATAAACAGGAGGTTACTAAATTGTTTTTTTTTTAAAGTAAAATCCTATCATCGCTTTAGAATGTTTAAATTCAGGGGTCTGAGATTTCTGTGTTTGTATGGGGCCTTATTAGTGTGGACAGTACTATACTATGGATAGATAATTGTATGTAATGAGATGCTGAGACGGGGATTGAGAGTTATCAAAAAGTGAAAAGTTGGCTCATAATTTTCCCTCCACTGTATGTACATATGTATGTACGGGGCATAAGCATATGGGCTAACTAATTGCAAGTATATCTATGTGTATTTAAAAATAAATTTTATAACTTGGCCGTATCAAACCTCATGCTTCTCATTTAGGTCTTGACTTCCATACTATAGTATTGTCTTGGTGTGAAATAATTACTAGACAATGAGTTGACTCCTAAATGATTTCCACACACACACACACTCATACATACAGAGTCGAGTACAAAATACAGACAGGATAGAGTGGTACAGATTTTGAGGAGGATTACAAAACCTCTCCACAACTCACTCCCCAACAACACCTTAACTTCATTCATGCTCAATTCCGTCCATCTCCCAAGACCTAAAAAGTACGTCAGATCTGTGGAGTTGGACTCATAGCCCTCATCCTCAGACGCAATTCCCAGCCATTAGGTGTGGGGCTTCATAGGCATTGGACCATTAGGCCGACTGCTAATTGTGAGCTCTCGCACGTCACAGGTCCCAAAGAAAGATGTAATTTTTTAAAATATATTAAAGCTTGTGCTCCTCTCTCTCTCTCTCTCTCTCTCTCTCCCAGTCAGTGAAATCAAATAACGTAACATGGACCTTGCGACAGAATGAGTCAATGAGTGTGTCTCTCTCCAAACACAAAAACATAGTCCCCACATAAATGATGGACAGTCAGAACGTACGCCACACACTACCACAATTACAGTACCCCGTGATATGAAGCTCCAAGCATACCTGAGCAACTGAAATTAGTGTAAGGACATATATTATACAAACACATCTAGGAATTGGGATCGTATAGAGAATGTGTATAGCTCAAGTGTAGCTGAAATAATTTCACGAGTCATGGAAACTCTCCTGATAACCATTCACATTTCTGTCACACTATAGATACTACACACGTTCTACTATTTAAATGTAGGGTCTGTCACCATGCCATATACAACATCACCATGGTATATACATAATTACATCTCCATAACATCCATTTCCATGGATTCGTCAAAGGTCAGGAGGTAAAAAAAAAAGCGGAGGAAGGAAAGGCTACTATATGCTGAGATAGTAGAACTGACGAGCAGACACCTTCCTTCCACCCACTTTCAGCGTCATATGACACCCGACACAGTCTTGTCAACTCCAATCCAATCCTTTCCATGGAGACACACTGTCTTCCACTGTAGTCTCTCCCTCATCCTCCTAAATAGTAGCTACTCCTGGATCTAGCTCTAGGATCTATCTAGTCCTAGTCATCATCGCATGTCCTGTAATTATGAGGAAAGGTTTCCCAAATTTTTTTCTACAGGAGCAAAAATATTTACATTTATTTTTGACCTTATTTTTGGCTTTTACTGGAGATATGTATACAACAGTCTCCTGGCAGAGACCAGAGCTGTCCTTCGAAAGACCCCGCACTGTACTAGTGCCTGTAGTAGTAGTAGCTGTCATGATCCGAGCCTCACTCCTAACCCTACATTAAGAGTGTATACTATTGCTCAGGAGCGAGACAGTAGCTTCTACAACATGTGGAGAGTACAGAATGGGTCGGACGTCCCATATAAATACAGAGAGTCCGGAGCAGAGCCTATGGAACGGGTTACATTCCGAGCATACCAAGTAGCAGGGAGGATTTGCATGGTAAAAGCTTTTCCATGGATTCATAAATACGGATCATTATTGTTGTTTCGTATGCATTATTATTCTCAAGTCTGAGGCATAAATCATACTTCCTCACACACACATACACACACACATACACACACACATACACACACACATACACACACACATACACACACACACACACTCACAAATTGCAGTGGCACAAGACAAACATTGGAAGGTATTAGTTAGTCATAGGCTGGTCGATAATACAGAGAGAATGGACGTGAGAGTAGAGTCGATACTCCATATATAGACAAATACCCTCTCTCTCTCCACACTTATATAAGTATACATAATAAACCTTGACAGTTACTTGAGACCCCGGCCCTCTCCAGATATGTATCAGAGCTCCAATCCTCCCCAATAGATATACATACAATTAACTTACTCGTACTTTTTGGAGGAGTCCCTGGTCTATTATACGTGCATATGACCCGGGAATGGATTACAAGGGTCGTACATACTTGTCACAACATACAAGTAGTACAGGCAGGCCTTGTCCATATGCACTTGTGCCTTTTTCCTCGAGAGCTGAGGAGCAACTCATGTATGTATGGAGGTAATTGACATCACATATTTTACTGGCTAGTTTCGAGAGGGATGGGATGGTTGGGGAAACCACACCATATCAGATGCTTACATTATGAATGATTTAAGTAGGAATCGGTGGAAAACAAACGGAGAGTGTGTGTGTGTATGGTTGGGTCGCTGAGGAGAGCTCGTATTTTCCCAGTTTATTTTTGCCATTATATTAGAAATCGATGGTAAGTTGGTAGTCAGAGGAGAAATAAAATCCGCGCAATATCACAGATAAAAGGTGTAGGGGATATGTACGTATCTGTAGCTCCAGGTCCCACATAATACAGTGCCAGGCCTCCTTACTTTTTATCCCGTACTGTAGTGTGTGTGTGTGTGTGAGTGTGTGTGTGAGTGAGGAGTCTCTCTCTTTTTCATATACTTATATATTACTCAAGTCTGTCCTATAATATAATCCTCTCACCGCATATGTCTACACTCCTGTAACTACCTCCACTACTACTTCTTCCACTCCTCTCACGCTATTTTTCTAGTAACTCTATCCCTCACCACTTACAAACACCTATATCCCCCCGTCCGATATACATACTACAGTCACCTTCTCCCTCCCCATATAGGAAATCATATAGCTCCAGATAAAAATCAAGCTACTTCCCTCCAATCCCTCCTTCCCAGTGCCACGGAGACAGGGAGAGGTTAAGTGCGGCTTTTTAGCTTTTGCTTTTTTGCATTTACTTTTCTTTTCTCTTTTTTTTTTTTGCAATAGTTTTTTTTTCATACACATTCCTCTCCTCAGTCCTCACACAGGGTAGGGTGCCTTCCTTTCCTATCCCCATACCGAAGGAACTATACACTCAAGCTTACCATGCCCAAGTGTAAACTAACAATGTAAATCCACACACGTCGATACAAAATAAGTAGAGACGTCAAATTATATACAAAAGCCTCCTCAACCAAGATATTCCCCCCCCCCTCCTGTTTCTGCACTTACTTGTGTGTAAGTGAACGTGGAAGTAGGGGAGATGCACATGAATGTTATGATAATGTAACAAGATATCTGCATATACTCCAATTTTTAACTCTATACAAAGACTCGGAGCGAGGCATAAAAAAAATTGCCTATGATACCTTTGGCTCCCTATCCCTCGTGTGTCTGTTGTACAGGTGTGTTAAATACGATCCAGACCTCTGTCATCCACACGACTCTCCACACTACTACTCATTCCCAACAAGCCCAATCCAGATGGTCAAGCTAAGAGAGAGAGAGAGAGAGAGAGAGAGAGAGAGAGAGAGAGAGAGGACAAGACCAAGCAAACTCATCCCCCTGAAATTCAACAGACAGATGATGCGATTCCTGACCAAGAGTAACTATTTTTTTCCCCTGTCGGCTGTACGCACCTCCATATATAACCTTTTTTTTTGTAGCCCCACTGCAAATCCATACACTGTATTAAAATTCAAATTGGGACCAATTACCAACTTCGGAAAATCCAATGGGTCTCATACGTGATATATAATTTATATACGTAGGTACAAATACTGTAGAGAGTCCGGGAACAAACAAATACATTCCCATCGGGGTTTGTCACATAAAAAAAAATCAATTCCCGTTTGCCATAATTAGAGGGGAGAAAATACAAGTTATGTAAGGTCTATGTGGAATTTATATTTATTTAAGGACTTAGGTATAAGTAGATACTTTAAACACATATATCGGCATAAGGAGTCCGGTCTCACTTTTAAATAGGGATAGGGTGGAAAAAAAACCCAAGAGTTTGTGGACTGGCTTGAAAAATGTCCTGCTCAAACTGAGAGTACATTTACGACAGTGGACAATTATATCCATTGGATTTACCACAGTCCCCCTACATATATGTTGTTTATGAAGTGTCTACAGATATATATATATCTATATATGCAGGGAAGGACGGCCTCGCGGAATAATTTATAGATTTAATAAACTTAGAGAAAAGTTTATGAATGCCGAGCTTCTTGGCTTCTCCTTTTGTTTCTTTATAAACCCTGGATTCCTCTCCGTATGCTATTATGCACTGGTTATTGTGAAGTATAGAATATATATATAATGTACATAGGATATGGGATGCTATATATAGTGCTTAAAATACTCCCTGCCATTGTGCTATCCCCCTCAGCCCGTCCCTATGTGTATACAATAACCTCAAGTAGGATTTGAAATGTATATTAATTGTGGAGGTACATATACATATCTATGTATACATAAGCACTTGCAAAATGCCAACTTAGAAGCTTTATGTCTTGACCAAGCCCAAGAGCAGTAATAAGAGCTGTTGCTGTAAATATGTGCTCATATTTATAAGCCTCCATACCTCTATACCCACAACATTGGCACACACATAGAGAAGGTTGGGAGTGCTCAAGTCATTGGCATACACACACACACACTTACACACACACAGTAGTTGGTGCTAAACGGCCGTGGTAAGTGTCCCATGTTTCGAAAAATGAAATACGCTCATTATTTTACTGCTGACAAGTTTTTCTGAAACACTTCCATTGTACATATGTCATCTGCTCAACACACTCTTGGGCTCTACTCGAGCTCTGATAGCACTCTGAGGTAAGACACTCTATAGGTATATTCACCCTCATACATATCACACACACACTCAGAAGCTACAGATGATAATCCCGGACTTTCCACTCAAGTGATCTCACTACTACACGCTCCACGGACTACATACGTCAATAGCAATAAGGGAGAGGAGATTGAGAAACTCTCGGACTGTCATAGAGCCTCAGAAAATCCATCCTGTCAATAGCCCTCATACAGGGGATAGCTAGTAGGACCACTAAATCCTATGACTACAGTCTGCTCTGGTTAGAACAGGCTCCCTTATTACTAGAGCCATCCAAAAGTAGTAATAGTAAAAATCCCATCCCCACCCCCTCAAGGGATAAGAATAATTATGTGAGGAACTATATAGAGAGAGGCCCCTCAGAAATCAAAAAACCCACAAGAAATAAATACAAGATTGGTGGGGATGGTTTGGTGAAAGGCCTTGAGTGCCTCTCGTCGTCTTTAGCACCAAATCAGTCATAAATGAAACACTTGGACAAGTTTTCGCTCCCTGTAACTTTTTGTAACGCTCAGACCTGTCTCTATTCATTCATATGAGTCAGGAGAGTCACATTCCACGTATACTTTTTTTCCCCCTCTCCCCATAAGAAATTATTTTGTCAAGAGACTACAAGTCATATAATGTCAGGAATACAAATTATATATTGTCTCATCTGCCAAACGTACTCAAATTGAAAGTCAATCTTCCCCCAAAGAGTACAGTTCACTCTCTCCATATCCGACCCCTGGATGAGAACTATGTGTACTTATCTTTACAGAAGCAACCATATTTTACTATCAGCCCAATGATCCTTGTCTCAAAGATCGTATACTTATAATGTGAGTGTGCTTGAGATTCGGCTCCTGCCTTATAGACATATGTATATGTAAGTACAGAGAGTTGCTCTTGTAGAGGCAGTCCACTGTAGTTGACTGTCTCTCCTGAGACTCGTTTCTATAGAGAACAAGTCGTCAGTAATAATTATACTGACGTATATTTTACCTCATTTCAAGATTTTAAAAGTTCACAACACAATTCACATCACGACATTACCAAATGAGAATATTACAAAAAGTATGAAGAAATATCCCAAGGATCTTGCAAGCATTCAATTCATATATGCCACGTCATGATGAAACCTGAGCTGTTCTTTTTATTTCCATTGATGCATTTTGAATATAAAAAGTATTTTATTAAGTTATCAATTCTACAGTAATTACAGGACTTTCTCCAACCCACAACCTCTACCACTCCTACCTTATTTAGAGTCTAGAAAATAAACACAAATCTAGTAAATATGACCCTTGTGTCTCAACATCTATGAGCAGAAGCACAAAATTCTATTTTATATAGAAATCCCTCTTAAATGGACTTAACCCATTGTAAAAATTCTTTATGACATCACAGGACTCAAAATAAACTAGAGAAGAGCAAGAGCCTACCCAAATCCATAGGAAGTTGCGTCTCTCTCTCTCTATCTCTCTCCCAATGAGTGAGATGTTTGAGAGAGAGAGAGAAAGAATTGGAGCGACGACAACGTCCATCCAATTTATATGACTTGTCCATCAAAAATGATACGCAGAGAGCGTGGGTGATTCTCCAATGGAATTTATGAAGATATCAATGCACTCTTGAACCTTCTCTTCCCATCTTCATGGTCATCTTCCCAGAGCTATATACTAATAAAAGGAAACATTCCTTCCCTCACAAGGCCCTTCCTTTACAACAGTACAAATTTCCGGCAAGGGATTTCCAAGGAAACCCAAAAACAAGGAATCTCTCTCCAAAAGCCATATACTTATATTCATTCAATAACGTTTTCAACTCCTCACGTCAACAAGTCCTCTGGGATTGTAAATCAAATGTAGAATCAAATGAAGAGTCCCGAGCTAAACGTTGATAATTTATATTTACAAATTTTTCCACGAGTTCTACTGGACTGTGGGGTCAATAAAAGGGAGGGAGGGGTCTCATTCCAGAATTGCATAAAAGACCCGGCATATCCTTACCTACTACAATTTAAAATACAGATCTAATGACATACAATATACCATATATACAATATCTTACATATGATTTTGTTTTCCTCCTGAAAAAAAAAACCTAACCATCAGGAAGCTCGACTTGTAAAGGCTAAAGAAGCCATTGCGTACGTGACAATAGGAGAGTAAACTGAAATTCTTCTTTTATTTTCACATTTGAAGCTTTGCCCTCATCAAGTATAACATCACTCAATATACTTACACATAGATACTTATGTGTGGAATATACGTCTATGTCCTCCGTCTGTAATAATTCTGTAAATATATTACACAACACTGACTCGGAAAATTTCTACACTTCCCAGATCCTTCATTGGACTCTTTCCCAGGTTACGGGCACACTACGGACTACGAACCTTTAAAATTCCTCCTTCAGTTGTATAAAATCCCATTACAACGAAAAATCTTTGAGTTACACCTCCCTTCCATATAATTATTTGAGCTGTAACTCTTAGCTCCGTGTAATTATGTACACATGTTACTGACGCCAGGGATTTCACAGCATTGTAAATATAGACACTCTGCTTTTAAATACTTCGTAGAAAAATAGGGGGAAATGTCTTGAGTCTTCACTAAAGAATTTAGATCCTCGTATTTATTCCAGGTCCTCAGATCTGGAGGTACTAGTGTTCAGGAAGGAACTGTGACGAGAGGAACATATACGAGAGGAACATTGGAGAATATATATTTAATACAGAATTCAAAAATTCCTAGAAGTATATTTTTTTTTTACATATGGGAGATCCATAAGTGATGACCCTTCAACTTCTCCCTCAAAACTACCACACTAGGACTACAACGTTCAACCATAGGAAGACGTAAGGAGACGTAAGGGAAGAAAGGGCATCAAGGTGTTTTTTTAACACTACTATTCACAGAGCCTCACGTGGAATTGTACCTATACTGCTGAGGAACCTCAGAGTTTTCCCTTGATGTTGATTTGGGTCGTCTTTGTCCGTTCCTCTGTCTCCGTTGCCTTTTGTACTCATAATTTCCAGCTTGTTAGTATGTACCCTCACTTGTCATAACTACCTCCTCGTTGGAAGAGGTACAGGGACGACACTGATTTCTACAAGGTAGGGTCTCTCCAACGAAGGAGCTCATACTTTTTTATAACCCATTTGGAGAAGACTACAAAATCCTAAGTTAATGTATCAGGGCCTGGACGGCCGGCTCAAGAGTCCACTCATATATAGATACATACATATCTACCTATAGATATAGGTATACGAGAGAGTGAGGAGAGTAGACAGATCTCATGAGATGATGATGATGATGAGGCTGATGATAATTGTGCATACAGACTTTTCCCCTCTCACCCCTACGTATGTATCTGCATGTATAGAGGAGACCCGGCCCGTACTAGCTCCTCCGTCCGGCCCGAAAAAAAACGTAAGATCTTCAAGAGCATATTAGAAACACCCATAAACTTTTTGAATTACACAAAGGGGCTTATAAAGGGAGCGCGTGTGGTGGTATTACAACTCTAGAGACGATAACAGCCCTATCCAGAACCATTCTATTTACAATCCATAAATAGATATTTACTTTTATCCATACTACCTGCCCAATCTCCTCTCTCCCTCTCTCTCACACACACACACACACACATACACTCAAACTTAGTCTCACACAGGTACAGGCACAGACACACAAAATATAACTTCATACACAATCCCGGCTGAGGGAACTCCAAATCGGAATGGAATTTTTTTGAGACTTGACGCTCAAGGAAAAAATCTCACTTGCGAGTCCCAAGTTAAGGCTTCCTTCCCGGACGTCCATACATAATTATTTATATGTACCTGTCTATCAATGTATTTCAAGGGGTACTAGAATGGCATGCATAGGAACAAGCATGTATCAAATATTGCCTATCTTCAAGTTATTATTACACATTACCTCTGTGACCCTTCGTAAGCACAAGAGAAAATGATAGAGGGAAAGACGGACGCGCACTGGTTGGGAGCAAGAGAGAGAGAGAGAGAGAGAGAGAAAAAAATCGTCGGACTCTCAACCCATATAGAAGCTATCACCAACAAAAAGACTTTAGATCCCAAAGAATTCCAGAGTGCTCATAACGTAAGTTCAAAACTTATGGAATGGAAAAAAATTAATCCCTTTCCCTTCACTACACTCCTCACTGTTTTAAAAAAAAAACTTTTTTCCTCTCTCCTCACATCCAACTGTTTAGGCCTGTTAGGCTGTTTAGGTTAAAGTAGTGAGACATCCCACGATACAAAGGAGATTTACCGGGAGGCAACTACCACACAGTCAAGTTAAAGTGCTTTATGCTCCTACATAGTAGAACAGTTTCCCTCAACAGCCCATATAGTCAAGCTTCATTTTACATTTTTCCAAAAAAGCTCTCAGGTATAGGATCTCCCCATTTAATTCCAACTCCGACACAAAAATCCTACACACAGAGAAAACTCCAAGGAAGTGAGGAGTGTAGTAGTAATCAAAGGAGAGAGAGAGAGAGAGAGAGAGAGAAAAATATTAAAAACTTAGCAGTGTTACAGGTTTGATCTCAAGGGAATTAGTGTGAGGGTTATGAGACATGGAGTGAGTGGGAGTATCTACTAGTTGAGAGTTTGTATGTTCTCACACATGGATATAATTATTATTCAAATGTCCAAACTCCACACACTCGGATCCAAGTTTGACAGGACAAGAGAAGAGTTCAGAATTGTACAGGAGCAAAAGAGCATATTTCCCTATGGATTCTATCCCTAACCCTCAACTTCCCCTCAGATGTGTAGTACACCTCATAGGTTGGAATAGAGCAGAGTGAGGACTCTGAGGGAGTCTGTTTTAGAAATTGCATTGATGTCAGGTAGGAAGAGTGACATGTGTTGATTATTTTACAATATATAGCGTTCAACAAGTTTAATTACCTGTAGAAACATTCTCAGGGATTTAAACGGGACTCCTTGACACCCATTATGACTTTTTAGACTTTTTCTCTGTGCTCTTGTGACGATTGTGAGTCAGGGCTTACAACAGAACCGTCCTGGACAGACAGTTGTAGGATTATAATCAAGTGTACAGATATATATACGGATAAGCGTGGGCACTATACTTGTATGCTTACTTAGCTCATATGAATTATGACACTAGTACCCTTTCAATGTAGATATGAAAGTAGATCCCTAGTAATGCCCACTCATGTGTGTGTATGAGGATAGGAAGGACGTAATAATTATTTAAATAAAAGCGCGACTCTGTACCTATCTCATCTATCCGTATCTATCTATATAGGTCCAATATTATATACAGTTTTGAGTTCAGAATGGTATAGGTACTAAAAGTTATACGTATGTGTTCCACACATACACACACACGCTCTTGGACCATTACAAGTTATAAATTGTGAGGTTACATTTCAAAATATTTCCATACTTATGCATTAAATAGGAGGCCATCAGTTACTGTAAATTTAAGGTTCTCTGTCCGTGTATTTATTTGAAATATGCTCGTACATGAGAGACGGCCACGGTTTAGTGAACGTGTAAACTCTCTACTTGGGAAATAATAACAATCATAATGGGAGTTAAATGGAAGGGGGAAATCTTTTTTTTTTCAGACTACTTCATATATCCACGCTGGGTCACGACTTTTTGACTTTTCTCATCCCGTCGTCGATTGATGCTCATTAAATTAAAACAAGCTTTGTCCACTTACTAATACATATGCATATGATGGGGATATGGGTATGTCCATTTGGTGCTAATAGCCCTCGTGATACTCGGTCAACTTGAAATACGAAACCAGGCACAATGACTCTGTACACACTCTCTCTCTCTCTCTCTCTCTCTCTCTCTCTCTCTCTCTCTCTTGTCGACTCTCCATGTGTCTGCAATGGAAGGGGGAAATTCTGCTGGAGGCTAATTAAACTCAAGTTAGGAGGAGTACAGGAACCTTCCTGAGTTCCATATCTAATATCTACACACATTTAATCATAATTATTCCAGATAATTACTAAAACTCGGAACATTTCCCGCTTCCCCTCTCATGGTCCTCCTCTGAGGTCCACCTCTTTCCCCTCATCATCCTTCCACACCTACTACATCTCCCACAGCCTTCCAATCAATTCCCCTCCCATCAATCCCTACTCAATGTCACGGATAATATTCCAATAAATTCAAGTTCCTTTTATTTTTGGTATAGTTACTCATTTTTTCCCCAAATTGAACAAGTTCTGTAAAGGAATTATGTCTACACAAGAAATAGTATCAAATTTGTACAAGCAAAAAAAAATTCATTTGAGAATCTATTTATTTGTTAATGTCCCGCCTCAAATATATACATAATTATGTACTTGCTTTAAGAAGGAGATAGAAATTGAGAAAATACTCCCTGAGAATTTAATAGTGACTATTACTGGGCATGTATATATTTTTATGTAACAATAAATAATATATTTAATGGATTATTGTCAAGAAGCGTTTAGAATTTTTGGTTCACTCCTCCAAGGATTATAACAAATACAGGCTCTGGAAGTCTCCCTATGCCCAACCAAAGGATGAGTCTTTAACCTTATGTACACACCTAGGGATTGGAACTAACTAGTTTTTTTTTTTTGAGGCTGAGGAGTCGGAGACGAGGCCTGAATGGAATCACCATAAAATCTAGTGCATATAGTTACTTTTCCTTTCCATTGTCCGTATATTATCGGATGAGGATTTTATTTGACTGAATCTAATGAAATAAAAATTTGATACATGACTCCTCTGCAGGGCTGTTGGTGTCGATGAATATTTATAGTTAGCTGTGAACTCAGCCCATTTGGAGTCGTTGGAAGTTGTTGGAGGGGAAGGGAGGGGGGATGTTCTCTTGTGAATAGAAAAAAATATTGGAAACTGATCCTGTCATATTTATACAAACAGATCCTGGCGAGATACAGATGAGGAGTTTCAAATGTGGAGGAAATATCATACAATGTCCCTCCTCACTACTACTATATTCCAATAGGATTCCATGAGTCACACATATGGACTCACTCGAAAGATAGATAGATATGTGTGAAAAACAATGAGACTGCAATGTCAAGATTTTCATACTCACTCCGTCTACCTATCCATCTCATCTGGCTTTAATGTGCGAGAGGCTCAGAGTTTTCATTTTATTAAATGGGTGCTTCTCATGTAAGTAAAGTAAATAATATTTCATATGGAAAATGTATATGTAGAAGAAAATTCTCTTGAGGAAATTTAAAAGATACATTTTAGCATGTAAGAGTCAGAGCGTCAGAGAGAGAGAGAGAGAGAGAGAGAGAGAGAGAGAGAGAGGTGCGGTAACGAACAACATCTCAAAAAGCATTGGAGAGATACATACTCATATAATATGTACATCAATAGGATCCTTCCCATTCACACTCATATCACATTCCTACTTAAACGCTACACTTAGCCAACCTCTACATATGCCATACCAGTTGCTGACATACAGACAATAATATTTTAGCGTCCTCACAATCTCGTTACTATTGCTATTGGCAAGAGCCTCATCGACAGAAAAACTTGATAGGAATTATTACATCACTGTGTATAAACTCTGTATGCACTCTGCCACTCAACGTATTTATATATATGTTTTTATTTCTATATCAAATACACCCTCTTCATCTTCCTTCACAGTTCAGTCCTTCAATCCTACAACCAGGGGAAGACAAAAAAAAATACATTGGAGGAATAATACTTACCTCCACTGTATTATTCCTATAATCTCAAGTAGACACATACTTATACAGAGAGGTAATTTATTAGGAAAAAATTTGGTTACACTAAAATTTACGAAGACAGGTCTCTTCTTCATGCCCTCACGAAAGATACATGTGTATCTCAAGTTATTCAACCTCAAAGAGTCTCAGATGAGAGCCTCAGCTGGATTCTAAATTCCCTTTCATTTGTGTTTGTCTATGTGTGTGTCTCTCTCTCTCTCTCTCTCTCTCTGGGTGTACATACATATGTGCGTACTAAACGGGTAAATGAGCAGAGACCTGGGAAGTCACAATTAATATTGGTAGCCTTTTATTTAATGTAGTAGATACCTCTGAGAAATTCAAATTAGCTAAAAGAAAGAGAATCTCAAATCAATGGATACATTGCATTCAATAATTTATGTAGGATAGAGATCACCTTCCAATGAGTCCCAATCATTTTCCCCCCTTTCTCAAGCAATTCCATCCCTGATATCCCAGCTCATATTAATTTCCCTCCTTTACATGAGATACTTTCTTGTAATTATAATAATTATTACACTGGAAAACTATAAGTCCCTATTGACAATTTGTTACTTTACTGGCTTCATATTTGTATTTTTTTTTTTGGGAGGGGAGAAGGATTCAGGGAATTTTATTCTCAGCCTTACTTTATTGCTAGGAGTCCTCTATAAATAATGTTTAGGTATCACAGTAATGGGAGACGTATGTATGTACATGCATAAGAAAAGGGATGGATGGACATAGAGAGATTTTTGCTGAGAGGAAAAATCCAAGACGACATTGTATTTAGTTCTACGAAAACGGTAGGAATAAAAATATTTCCCCCCTAAGAACAAAACAGCTCAACATCCAGTTTGTATCATGCAAGTATTTATTCATGTAAGGAAGTATGCACGGATATGCGATCTTGTTGGAATATCTACACACAAAAAAAAGAAGCAAATTTCCAACAATGCATTGCCCCGGTCTGCTTCCAGCTCTTTCACTACTACTCCTCCTCTTTTTCATCATCTTTTTTTCCCTCTCTCTCTCTCTCTCTCTCTCTCTCTCTCTCTCTCTCTCTCTCTCTCTCTCTCTCTCTCTCACTCTCCATCTCTTCCAGTGTCTTGAATTATCTTCATAAATTTTCTACATAGTCATTTGTACATACATGCACATATGTATGTAGTTTCAACTTGACTCTCCACAAGACCCATACGGCTGTTTGGAAGCACTTGAGCAAATATTTTAGCCAGAGAAGCTCAACCTTCATATAATTATTTAACTACAGAAAAAAAAAAGAGACACGCATTCACATGACCTTCTTAAGGAGCTCTATTAAAGCCGCTGAAGATCATGTTATATTTTAGTACGCCGTAATAATTATATACGATCACCCTAAAAATCCACAATGGACAGAGAGATTGCATGGGAGAAGAAGCTCCCCTCATCAACATATTTATATTTAGCCCAGACTCTCATAATTAATTATTGCCAATAATTATGTCATAGCTTCCCAAAGCCCATAATTTCAAGGAGTAACACCTTAAGGTACTGTAATTATTGCAGATTTTTATTTTTAAAAACAAAATGCGAAGCTCACATTACCCTCCTGAAATCTTTCCTACATGCGAGGAATTTTTATAGGGGTAAATTATAATTACTATCAGGATCCGAGTACTCGTACTCATGCAATCAACAGAGGACACACATGACATCCAAAAATCTCATGTACAGAATAACACCTCACAGGATGAATTAATAAGTTACTAGTGTGCAGTTGTACAGATAGTAGCTCTCCGTCCGTACGTGTCCCTGTGATAAGAGTTTTCATTCAATGGACTCACTTCCATCGTCTCATTATGTCCATCAAAATATTTCCCTGGGTCTGTGTGAGGAATATCCCAATAGACTATGATTGTGAGCAAGATGAAGAAGGAGGACTTGAGGAGTCAAAGGGAGAGATAGGAGCAGAGATACAGATTAGACATCCAAAGCACAATGATGTACATGCCCAGAGATATCTACAT
This sequence comes from Allacma fusca, assembly GCA_947179485.1. Lineage (NCBI taxonomy): Eukaryota > Metazoa > Arthropoda > Collembola > Symphypleona > Sminthuridae > Allacma > Allacma fusca. The sequence continues at coordinate 43,748,264 of OX359250.1, read as the reverse complement.
ATGGGAGCGCTACAGAGTACACACTCATTATATTCAGCATTGCCTCAGCAGTCCCACATTACCGGTTAAGTTGCATCACACACACACACACACACACACACACACACACACACACACACACACACAAACAAAACAACAGAGCACATCACACCCATCAAAAAACTCTCCTTCACTCACACATGTGGTGTCTACGTATATGCTCAAGTCCCTGTCAAATTATACGGTGAGCCATGATACGCTAACGTACATATAATTACAGCAAACATACTTCACAAATCCCATTTATCCTTCCAAGTAGTCAATTTCCCTATCAATGTTTGTGAGGGACGGTCCGAGAGGACAAGAGTGAGGAAAATCCTATGGAAAGCAGAGGAAAAACCTCAGTGGACTACAAGACCCATGATAATTTTAATAATAATGAGCAACTCATAACCACAAATTGTGTCAAATTTTTGCCAAATCTCCCAACGAGCCAGCCCCAGCCTTATGGTACAGTTTAACGGATCCTACGGATGTGTATAATTATATACATATGTATGTACATTCATCCATACACAAAACACACTTGTATCTACCTACTACACTCCCTCCACAATCCCAAAATGTATACCAGCTATTTCATCCCATGAGTTGCTCAAGTCATAAGCCTTGAGTCCAGCAAGGCACATATACAGTAAAATAAAAATACATTAGTACCCAAATTCCCAATGTAAAACCCACAATTAGCAGTAGAATCTACATATACATCCGTACTTACTTATACATGGATTTTTATGTGATGTCAAATTCCACAGACGCAGAATAGAATTAGGTAGTAAATATGTAAGTATGTGTGTGCGGATTGAGTTCATATATTCCCCTCTACCTCTCCGTTCCTCGAACAGTAGGAAAGGGATTTTTTGACTTATGACCTACAACTTTTGCATATTTATTATAATTGGAGAATTGTAGTCACTAGTAATGCTCTGGCCAATCCTGATATTATTAATTCTCCAGTGCATGACCTTCCTGCTCCCTTTTTTTCCCCTCGAGGTGACCACTGATTGACGCGCAAGTTTTTTCCTCAAGAAGGTATGCAAATTGGAAACTTAAGCAACTATTCCTGTGGTTACATTAGAAGGAAAATTGAGGATGAAGGAGTCATCACATCACACAAGCACACACACACACACACACACACACACACACACACACACACGCACACATAGGGATAGATAGATATCCCAGAATACGAAGGAGGAAACAAATGGAAATTATTTAATGACAAGTTACACTCACACAACCATCAAAATTATCCCTATATTCCTATTACGTACACAGATATACTCCCCTCTATGAAATTACACTCTACAACTCAAAAATTATATATATATGTATCAACATGTAGATAGATATTCCTCCAACTCCTGTCTGCAGTAGTTTTCAATTCTACTCTCAAGACCATTAAAAAACATTGTATTTTAACTGAAATTACCCCCTGAGTATATCTACCACATTTAATACTATGAGCTCAATGTGTGTACATATGTTCCTGGGAAGGAAATCCCTTTGGGAATAAATGAGAAAAATTATTTTATATTGACAGAGATTTGAATATAAGCAACCGGGACGTACATACAAATAAATGTATATAGGTACTACTACTACTACACAGGGACGTCTTCTGATGACAAAGCAGTGCTAAAAAAAAATCCGCCTGACTTGCTTTTAAGGACGAATTCCTCGGAATTGGCCCTTGCTGAGAGAATTGAAGAAGATCATATTGGGAATAAAGCTAAGGATGGCTCAGGATGGGAGAGATTGAGAGAGATACTCTCTCAAATGTCAAACAACCACGGAGCCCATAGCTTCCCTTTTGTTTCTCCTGCACATGAGGACCAAGCCACAAAAAACAATCCCTAGGAGAGATAGAGCTCTACAGACTCACACATACTTGGTCACATAATCTGCATAATATATGCCCATGTAATTCGCGCAAGTCTCTAATGACATCAAATACTTTATCTTCTCTCTCTCTCTCTCCCTCTCTCCATCCCTGCCGCAGCAGTAACAGCAGCAGAAGCAACTCTCATAAACAAACTACAAACATACTATATTGAAGTCCATGTGCTGAGAGTGGTTTGAAAATCTGAAGGATGTACCTCTAGTAGTGCTATGTATGTATAAGTATACACAAAATGAATTATTGTTATATAGAGCTCTGAGCTGCTGACGGAAGTTTATAGTGTGAGAGGACTGTGTGTGTGTGTCTGTCTGTATAAGCAGAGGAGCATGAATCCATAAGTATACATATATCCATAAGTATTCCTACATGTAGAGTATAATATGTAAGTTAAGTAGGATCGAAAAAGACACATCTCATAAGTTGATTCCTACATATGCTTCATGTTCAATTACTCAAACTTGTGGGAAACTTTGGAAGCCTCTCGTGCATTATTTGCTTCTGTGTTCTCTGTTCTGAGTTCTGACATTGGACGTACAATTGTGCACATATAAACTCTTGAGAGTCTATATGTAACAGTCCCTGTAGTTAGATATATACTTAGGGACTACAATCCCAACTATAATTTTCAATGTTGGAGCATAGAACATTACAGCAATCTCTTGGAGTGTGCAAAGAGAAGTAGTTGTGTGTGTGGCAGTCAAAACTGAAAACTAAATCAGGCCAAAGTGCCAGATCTGGCATCATTACACACAAACATTAGCATCAGATATACGCATCTACATATTTATGTGTCTACATATTATCTAGCCCTCTCTCTCTCTCTCTTTCTCTCTCTCTCACACACACACACACACACTTATACAAACACACACACACACATACACATACAGAAGTATAATAGTTAGCCCATGTTTTTCCTACAGACACATTCCTTGAAGTCACTCTAACAGAGATATGTAATTATGCATAAAAGCATGTATGTGTGTTTGTGGACAGAAACACATACGTCATATGACGAATGTTATATTTTCCGAGAGTCAGTCACAATCACACAAGTCCCATATAAAAACATGGACGTACATACGTAAGTACAATAGATACGCAACACATTACAAATTGCTCCTTTTGATTCCTCTGAAACTCTTATATATGGAGAGAGAGAGAGACAGAGAGAATTATCCTTACAGTTTTTGGCGTTGGTAATCACAAGGAAACCTTCCTATCACTCAATGGAGCTTCCCAGGCTAATCATACCCATTAACGCAATTTTCCTCAAATACCCACAAACTCCTACCGTTCCAATCCAGAACGTCAATGCCTCTCCAGACTTGTGTGCACTTTCCAGGACAATCAGAAACTTCTCAGAAATATTCCCCACTTAAGTTCATACCTTCCCTGTATATATGTAGATACACAATCAATTCATGTACGGTTCATGGAAAAGTAATCAAGAGTTTGACACAAAACCCCAAGACAAGCAAGAGGTTTTTCTCACAATTGTATAGATATGTATGAGTATATAGCTCATATACTCACCCTCACCTACACACCGTCCCCAAAACCTTGGAACAAGTCATCCCTGGAAAGTGTACGTCCGTAATAATTACAAGACTCATAAAAATTCTTGTTAACAGGAATATTATAAGAAATTAAGAACAAAACCAATGATCTCATGACCTCGCCCAACTCTCCCAAGGCCCCTTGGAATTTTTCCCAAATTAAATCAACTCTTGACTGACTTCGAGAGCTCCATCCCTCCACAGATAGGGACGACGATGACGGTCATAAAAAAAAACAAATTACAGTAGGAAAATTTGTTTTACCAATAAAGACTTTTTTTTTTTCACTTGGAAATATAGTTCCGTATGGCGTTCCAAGATCTATCCCCACTAATAAGTACTCATTGGAAAGTGAGACTCGTTTCTTCCATTCTATTTACAATTAATTAATGGAATTCATAAACAATCTGAAGGTCCCTTCCTCTTTGATCTGAAGCCTAAATGCTCTTATTCATCCACTAGATGCTAGTTGATCTTCCCCTACACAGAAGGAACACATATGGAGGAAAACACACACTCTCACACTTGATATATGTCACTTACACTTAAATTCCCATCAAGCTAAATTCCATTAGCTCAATGTATTCCAGATGATTGTGAGATGATAATGAAAAAAAAAATCCCAATAGTGATCTCCAATGAAGTAACAATCCTGTCCTAATAATTGTTCCTACATACTAACAAGGAGTCAAGTGACACGGAGAGATCACCAGATAGAAAAATCCATGAAGGTCCCAATCCACTACTATTCCGCTGTAATAATAATTACTCATAAATCCTCATTTTTTGTTTGTATTGTTTTGGACTTGGGAGCTAATCCATCCATATGTATTTACTTTATGTAATAGAGTAATTGTGGAGCTATTAAATTCTCATAAATTGCACACTACTTGATTGAAAAGTCAGAGACAAAACCTTCGACCTTGCCTTCCCTTCCACATATTTTCACTCTCCGACAGACACTTGACTTCCACTCCTTCATCTCTCTCATACTCTTACAAGTACCAATAACTCACAAGAGGCTCCTATAGACTGCTCCTCTCTTAAGGAAATTACACGCCGCTATCTGGACTGTCCATCAGAGAGTCCAATGTTTCAAATGACTGGGCCGGCCAACCCTTTAACACCTTATACAGAATAATTGTTCTATAGAGTACAAACCATGAAAAATTATTTCTCTCTAATCTCAACCACTACTACTATTTCTACTGCTAATACTACTACAACTACTACAGGGATACGAGCAGGTGACTTGGCTCATGTAAGAGATTAAATATCCATAGAGATGTGAAGCACAGAGAAGGAAAAGGGACAGAGTTTGTATATTTAATTATCTATAAGAATAGCATGTGCTATAAGTACAGCATGTACCATAAGTATAGCATGTGCTATAAGTACAGCATGTACCATACGTATAGCATGTGCTATAAGTACAGCATGTACCATAAGTATAGCATGTATGTACCAAAAGTATCTATAGCATGCACTGTAAGAAGCAATGTCATTGAAAGATTTTCCCTTCTGTCCATCCATGTTTACTTTAACCTCCCAAACATCTCTACAACTCAATAATAATCCTATTCTCGGAACTCTCGTAAATGACAAGCAATTAATTACAGCTTATTTTTAACAGCATTTCTCTCTACAGGGGAATTACAGGTGTGTGCTCTCGCACAACCTCAAACGTATCTATATATAGACCCATAACAAGTAGGTACTACCTTATCCTCGACGATATTTATAACGTCATTTTATTCCATTAGCCAATTAACGTATATTTTTTTCCCGACCCCTCTCGACACACTCACCCCAAGTAAGATAAGGAATAAAATATTCCCCTTGTTGAAATCCAGAGGAGGACTAAAATCCTTTAAAAAATGCGCAAATGCTCCACTAAATGCTTCTGACATTATCGCAGGGACATATGACAAAAAAAAATCATGTAGAAATCCCCATATGAATTTAAAATCCTCCAAAGTTTCCAACGACAAGGAGGGAAAAAAATACAGTGAGTTGACACGGAATGACACCAAATTCCTACCACGGATATTGATTACACAAGATGATAAGAGAGAGTCAGAGTCAATGTTAAAATTACAGTATGTACGTGTATCTAGTCGTCCTGAGCTGAGGATAAAAATTCAAGCTCACTGGCGTCTTCACTACCTGCATATATAATAAGTACCTACACAGGAGGAAAGAATCTAAAAAAAAAAGAAAAAAAGCTGGTGGAGCGGAGGAGAGAGAGAGACGCATCTGCTCAAGTTGGACAGCTCATCCAAGAGGAGCTCTCAGTTTTGAAATGTCCCTTCTCAAATAAACGACCATATGAATATGATGTGGTGACTTGTTTTTGTGAGTGATACATAGCAACTTATAGGGAACCATGTTTTTTTTTATTCTATTGTAATTTATTCCACAAGTGTAATAACTACCCTCATATAGATATAGGATCCAAGCGTTCGGTTGTACATAACCCAAACAAAAATGCCCATATGGGACTATTACAACCATTGCCAGGGATCCATATTGGACTAGTAGGGTGACGGGCTCTAAGATGACATTTGCTGGCCAAATCCCGCACAAATGTTCAACACCCCGGTTAAACCCGAGTAGTCGGAAGATACTCTCTGATCTTCATGGATGTATCTCTCGGAAGCTGAGAGATTCTCAGGAATAATTGCGTCAGTTTTACCCAAACTCCCCGTCTGATTCCATACATATGGACATAACCCTGAGAGTACATACGTAATCATACGGACGTGGGGGTGATTGGAAAATCTTTTCCCTTTGAACGTTTCAACACACACACACACACACACACACACACACACACACATACACACACACACAGGCAAATACAGGGGAGTCGGAAGCCAACTGTCTGAATATGTAATTAATGCTATATGGTGAGAGGACTGTGAGCAGACTGAGGCAGAGCCAGGATGGATTCGGACGAATAGGATTTTTAATACAGGGCTATATTTCCTATCGATGATTGACTACATACACACAGTTACTTACACTGACTTGATTATCAGCGGAAATCACCCTAAATGCGGGGATACAATTATACATACATACATATTTATACACAGGGATGACTACGCACGTAGTCGAATATCAAGTCACAATAATGACGTTAGCTCCAAATATTCTCAATAGGATCTGCTCTCCCATCCTATCTTATAATTACCTATGTGCGTGCATATGGTAGAGTATGTACATGGAGGAAATTCCTCCTCCTCCTCCCAATGTCCTGAGTCCAGAAGAAGAGGACGAGGACATATGTATGAATGAGAGGATGTACATCTGTGGTAAAGGACCTACGAGAGAGTAGAAGGAGCTATAGCATTGGACTTACTCATTATCATGTGCACACATCTGCCGGTTCGTGCCCCTTCATTTCATTCATTTTTATTTAGCACGGGACACACACACACACACACACACACACACACACACACATCCACACACACACACACACAATAGCCAGCGACCATCAGCCTAACTAGGGGCAACGTGAAGGGTGAAGCTCTCATCCTCTGCTCTGTCAACCAGATTAGTACAAAAGCCACCCGCACTCCTACATCTCATGTACATCCATAATGCACAGAGCTGACGTGTATCATCCCAGTTTAAACCATTTCCATCTACTTCCTCAGCACTCACTTGAGAGAGAGAGAGAGAGAGAGAGCTCACAATTAGATACCTTCCTTTGGTCCCCAACCAAATCTCTTCCACATCCATAATAGACATAAATACATGATATCCAGTGATACTTGTACTGCAAGAGATGATAATAATAATAATCTGCAAGGCTACTACAGCCCTAACTCTCTAAATATACTCTTTATATACATATATATATATATACAGTCACTAGTTCCAGCCTGGCCCTCATAAACTCCAGTCCGTCTTAACCCTCGGCTGTACATATGTATGCTAAAGACGGCTCTACTGACTCAGGTTTGAGGAACAACGTGCAAAACATTTATAACAACAAGGCTCCCAAAAATAAAACCCTACATATTATCTGTAATAATTGTAAGTATGTACATATACCTACGTACAAGCTCTACACCACCATCCGTGATAATAGACTATCTCCTGCATATAGGAATACAGTCCTCGTAATTACATGCATAGAGACATGAGCACTAAATCCATAAATGTACCACACTACCTTCAAATACTGTACACTTACTTCGGGAGTCAGATGTAAAAATCCAAGGGATAAGGTCCCAGGCTCCCGCACATATAAGTACACACTATTATGAGGAGAGTCATAATATATAAATGGATTGAATGTTGAACTGTGCCAGTCTTAAAGAACGTAACCTAAATCCACCCTATTTGTTCGACATGACATGACAAATCACGTTCAAAATTGAATTTTTCCCCTATACTTATACCTTCCGTCAGCCGTCTCCGACTCGGCTGTTCGTATAATATACATCCCATCCATATATATAGAAACTGACATTCCTCATACCTCCGCATCTTGAGCCTCTCCAAGTGGTAATCTTCCTCTAGATTCTGTAACGAGACTCACTCAGCATGGAACAAAACGCAACAAATATCATTGGGTTCCTCCAAATAATTTCAATTTTTCCTCAACTCCCTCTTCCTATAGGGACAAACCCTTCCTTATCGGAAATCTTCCTCCGCCTCCACCCTCCCTCCCTCCCTCCCTCCCTCCCCGGCCGCAAAAAATTGAGAGAAGGCAAATAATCAAATTCAAATCAGGCCACTCCGTCAAAAAAAAAATGGGATAAGGAAAGAAAGGAGACATCAGATTTTCTGGAGGAACATATGTAAAAATAGCTCAACTCTTGTACCAGGAGAGAGATCCCGTCAGGAGAAAGCACTGACTCTCCTTGAGTTCCTCAAAAACAAGAGTAAGGAAAAAAGAGTCTGTCAAGAGGAAATTATCATCGTCACTAAGGATTAGTTCAACTAGGAGTAATTTCCCATTGGCAACTTGCAAGTTCAAAAAACACCTTGGGCAAGATGCACTGGGAAGATTAGAGATTTCTCAGAGCCTGCTAATTTAAAGCATTGCAGAGAGTCATATGCATCCCTTTCAGATTATCTCCTTCGGGAAAAGGCGGGCTCTTTTAATACATGGGCTAAGGAACTCCTGGAAAGGAAATCAATTCCTCTAACCCTTATTTCTAAGGAAAAGCTCCATCCTTAGGACCCTTATGAGTAATTAAATAATATGAAATCACATATACTTGACATATCCTCGAATGGATCTTCATCTGAGGAGGAATTCCTTGTTCGTAGCAGATATAAGTACACGCTTAGATACGTCTATATCCATGTGTAGTGAGTGAGTGAGTGTGTAAGTTCGAACATAAGGATCGGCCACGTGCCAAAAGGCAATAGGAATTTTCCCGCCATCCTCTCTGAGACGTCTTTTCTCCCTGAGTCTCTTTGACATTTGGGAGATGGGGAAGGATCCTTGGAGCGGAAAATATCTCTCTCTTGAATTTAGTAGCCTTGTGTCGTATCTAGTAAATATGAAGAACTCCTCAGAGTTCACTTGAACTTTTCCTCCTGAATTTTTCCTCCTTCCCAAGAAGAAGAAGAAGAAGAAGAACTTGGGATGGGATATGTCCTGTCCTCTAATCAGCGATTCAGCTCTCCTATCTACGTCAATGGGGAAGGAGATGAGTTGAAATAAAATCTGAAGGTTTCATTCCTTCCAACTTTAAAACAACATCCTTTTAATACAATTGGCACATAAACAAGAAGAGCTCCACTGCACTGGATGGGATCATGTGATGGGACTCTGAGAAGGCTTTTTACAGTGCAGTGTACTTTGACTTTTTCATAATTTTTCACGCTTCCTCCCATCCTCTCCCCATATGATAATCCTTTTCCTCATTACAGCTTCCTGATAGATACTACGCTCTGGCCTCCCTTGCTCCCTGCCTCTTCTCCATAAGCCTCACAGTAGAACACAGGAGGGACATACACGCTCCTTTCATCTTTTCCTCCATTGCCTGATGGATGAGTGGGAGTCCTGAGATGGGACGTGTGAGTAAATATCCGAACAAAAGGAATTTTATGGTGCCACACTGATCTTTAAATTGTGTATGTGTGTGTGTGTGTGTGAAAATGATTACATGGAAGTCATATTCTTGGTTTGTGGGTGCTTGCTCAAGTTTTACTACACACACACACACAAACACACACACACACACACACATACACACACATTACAAGCAAAGGCAATGACAATTAATGCATTTCAAGGTGGAATTCATTCGCAAGAGGAAGACTCTTTTATTAGTTGCGTATCCAATTATACGTAAATACATACAAATAATAATTATGTATAATAATAATTATGGAGCCACAGAATTTTTCCATACATGCATAGCAATACACAATTTGCACATTTGAAGCTCCATAGTTTCCATGGACCTACAGAACAGAGTGTGTACATACCCACTGTTAACATTTGCAAAATAATATACTATTAACAATAAAAGGAAAACTTCTGCCGAGGCTAATTCCCCAGCTCACTTTACAGCTGACGAATGGGATTTTTAGAAGAGAGTTACTTGTAACATTTCAATCTATAAGTACACATGTGAGTCTTACGATGGGATGACCAACATTTCAAATATAGGAAATATCAAGCTGGGATTCCTAGCTCCTAAGTGTACGACAATAAAATATTACTTGCACCATCAAGGCTCTTCTCTCCCCTCTGTCCTTTAAAAAAAATCAGCATAATATTATGTGAGTACGTGTGTGTGTGTGTGTGTGTATATTTGTGTGTGTGTATTACTAGTACGTGGCCATAAAAAGCATTTCGAAAGCTCCATTGACATAGTATATGTCTCTGAATGTAATAATTATATTAAGTGAGCCCTCCACTAATTTCAATACGTTGAGGAGGAGGAGGAAGGGAAATATCCTACTTTCCCCTCTTGACTCAATCCCATGGAAAAGACTACCCTCACATAAGTGAGGAAGGAGGAGGAAAGTATTTTTATTAGTTTTAAATTCACCATGAGAGAATCTTCCTCAAATCTAACCTGAATACTAAAATGTGCTTAGGAGTTTCAAGTGTAACTAGAAGGCTGGTGTTGCTAACTTAACTACAGAGTGGAATGGTAATAACTCATTTCGCAAAGGCACTCACTCACTCGCCCTGGCACTCATACTAGTTACTACATAATGTACTGGAGGGATCTCCCGCAGTACATATGTATATGTCAATGCTCAGGGAGAAAACTACTCCAACAACTTGGATCCACAAGGAGGATGGATGTATAAGATATTAGGTATGTCGAAAGATCATGTATATCTAGTACTTGGTCATACATGTGGGGTTCACGTCCGACACTCTACAAATGCTCAGCAATAGGGGTAATGTGAGGACTGTAAGGGAAAGATAATCATTAGGATCAGGAGGATAATTGCAGGTTTGCTCCTCAGACGTTTGCACTGGCTACAGTATCCAATAATTAAAATGTTGGATTTATAATAATTCATTTCTGGAATCGTGCGCTCCTTCGCAAAGTCCATGATGCGTAACCTCCCTCCAAGTTTCACACACACAGTCTAGCCCTCCTCAGTCTCAAAGAGCTACCATGGAATTATATAAGTATATAGGGAGTGTACACATGGGAATATACCCATAGTATAATTATTACATAAAACCTTTAATGACCTTATTCAGTTTCAATTGATTCTCCTTTAATTCCATGGATTTCTGTGGGTGCGTATAAATATATAATACATATCTCTCTATATAAAAATATGAACCTATTTCGCACAGTCAACATTTACCTATAATAATTCTGTAACTAATACATAATTATATATGTACATCCATGAGGTTGGGGCACATTGGGAGTGAGCACATCCCAAAAGATGAGCAGAGCAGACAGGAGTATCAAATCCCTGTTCCTCTCCCAGGAATTGACACTTATACAGACTAATAATGAATTTTGCCCAAACAAGTCCCTAATAAATGAAGTTCTAAAAACATTGGGAAAAATCCTCTTGTATCTTCTTGTTTTTTATTTTTTTTTTAATTCTTTTTTAAATCCAAGTGAAAAAAAATTAATGGGATGGTGGAGCGCGAGTCGGGGTAACTAACAGCATATGCAATGTGTGGATTTTGTTTGAGGCCATGGACAGGACAGACAGGACCCATTTAAAAGAGCGCTGGGACTAGCCCTCGCTCAACACATCAAAGTATCTACATAAGGTAAGACTGATGGTCATTTGGGTAATAATTTTCCAGGAGTACGTAACTAACCTTGGCAGACGTCCATGCTTCACTCGTTCGATGAGGATGTGAACATGCTTCTATTAAAAAATAATATGGTCCTATATACATACATTTATAAACTGACTCCTTGTGTCTGTATATATGACCCTATACGGTCTATCTACATACAAGAGACTTCCCAAGTCTTCGCACATCTACCCTTTCATTGCATCACACTACTCCTTTCAAATCCACGTACACACACTGTATCATGTATCCCCCATCGATACCCTGGACTATGGATCAAGTATAAACAAGCCTCATCCTCTTCCTCACCTGTGAGTGTCTACATCACTAGCGAAGCATACACAGTCGTTTTGAGAGTCGGAGAGAGAGAGAGAGAGAGAGAGAAAGACTCTCGAAGAAATTAATAGTATCAAAAAGTCGTGAGTGGAAGCAACTCTCAAATATTCACCTTACAATAATGTGACGTGTAGAGAGAGAGAGAGATACACTTAGGAAAAAAATTTGTACTCACTATTTTTATACATTACTCTATCTATATCTATCTGGCACACCAACATTTTCCAAACCGTTGAGCATGTAAGAAATCCCTGTAGCTCTATGTACATGTAATTATCCACACATGCTAATTTCATCCCCCTCCATATATGTACCGTCAATACCAAAGTAGATACTCAGGAGTCAGTCCCAGTAGTAGCAGTAGTAGTAGTAGTAGTAAAAAAACACTCGAGGTTTTACACCTTCAGAGTAACAACTGAAATAGCAATAAGCAACTCCTCATATATAGAATTTACAAATCAACATATTATCCTCATAGCCATCCCACCTACATTAATTTGTAAATCTCCACTTATTCATAAATTCTATATAAGTAGAGATACGACAGTCACATATACGACAGTGTCGGAGCATAAAAATAGTATGGAAATTTCAAGTCCTTAGTAATAATTCTCAGTTAAAAAAATATATATGAGTAACAAGGAAAGGAACTTGTCCCATAAGAAGAGGAAAAACAGTGTCCTCACAAAATTTCCCTATAATTATAAACACAAATTTATATTTACAGTAAATTTACATTTGGTACTCATACATTTCTGTAAAATGTAAATTGTATGCATCCAGTGAGATATACATGAGAGTTCAAAAATTGACTACAGGTCACTCTCTTGCACACACACACACACGAAAGGAAATTTTGTTAAAAATCGGTGTGGTAACAAAAAAAGAAAAAGAAAAGAAAAAAAACAATGTAAGGCCATGCCGGGGACTGTAGTATTAGCGGGGACCGGGGGGAAAAGTGTTGTACTCTGAGAGAGGGAACGTGTGAGTAGAACGACGGGTTGAGAGGTAATAATCAGAATCAGGTTGTTAAATGTACATAACTGCATAACTGCACACCTCTCACAAACTACAGCGTATCGCACGCATCATACCTATCCGACCTCAATCTCGATTAATGTTTCCCTTTATGACTAAAAAGTCTACTGCTCCTAATACCTTCCCTTCATATCATTTCTCTGTAGATTGCCCTCACATGATGTGAGGTTGTGAGCGAGTGTGTGTGTGTGAGCGGGGCATACATAATAATTATGTATATCAGTATGTATCTAAATATCTGTATCCACATCCAAAACCCAGACGTTCAGCGTGACGCGTTCACCAACGAAAAAATACGTATTTCCGTCCGACCTGTCTCTCTCTCTCTCACACAAACACACACACACACACACACACACACACAGAGTCTACTCCATTCATAATGGATTCTGTTTGGAGTACACAATGTTTTAACTGGACTCAATCTAGCACACAATGTACCACACAAGGATATTCACACACAAGGGCTAGTATATACGCTCCGTAGGTATCAACAACTTTATATCCTACACAGGCCCTTGCGTATGTAGGTCCCACTTGAGTCTGTCTGTACAATGTACAAATAGCATCTCCTATTCTATACAGTGCGTACTCGTACTCCCGTCATGAACTTCCAATTCTCTAATATTAATCCCTCTGCTCAGGTCTGGTGTGTGTGTATCTGTATGTACATACATACATACTCAAGAGCACATTTATTAGCAAAGATTTCCCTCACTACTAGGTATATATAGATACTTATACATATAGACATATCTCCATAACCAATACATTCCACCCACAATCATACCAATCCACAGTAATAAATCCCACCCACTACACCGGCTTCTTTCTCTTTCCCAATCACAATTACTACAGAGGATCAATCCTGTAAGTATATCAACAATCAATACTTCAGCATGAGGCTCATCCTTCATAGAGTGGAATGCCCTGAGAGAAAAAAACATTCCTGAGGGAGTCCCATAAGAAACTGTACTAAATATGTTGAAACTCCTAAAGGACCAGTGTTCAAACTATCTATAGATATAAGTAATTATATAGATACAAAGTGAGGGAATACATAGTCACGTGAGGAGATCTCACCAAAAGGAAGAATTGCTAATAATATAATTTAAATTACTTGAGAGGTTTTAAAATTATACAGTTACCCAAAAGTGAGTCTCCCAAAAAAAAACCACCTCTGTGGAGATAGTAAATGGTAGAATTCCCATAAATCCCCCATGTACGTACAAAATCCAGAACAAATGCCTATAATGGATGCTAATAAACATTAATGGAACGAAACGAAAAGGGAGAGAGAGAGAGAGACAGAGTCACTGAGAGAGAATGAGATTGCTCTTATGCACACGCTCCCACTATACACAGTACACCAGTAGACGTATATGTAATATGTATAAAAGTCTTATATATGTAAGTCCATACACTCAATGGAAATATCTATCTATAGTGTAAAAACATCAAGCCGAAAAATTTCCAGTGGAAGTCTGAAACGTTATATGAATGACTGTGAAAAGGTCCTGAGAGACTGAAACCTTGTAGCTGCAGTGGAACTGAGAGAGAGAGAGAGAGAAGTGGATAGTTGTCTTAATAGAAAACATACATTTCCTAACATAACATTTTCTTGGAGAGTATATTGTAGTAAGTAGGAGTTGAGTGGATAGGGGTAGAAAGAAACCGAGACACTAAACACAAGCAGAACGACACAACAACAAGGCAAGAATCAAATTTACCGTCATGATAGGAAAGCAACCCAAAAGTTAAACTTAGGAAACTCTCCACATAACATTTCCCTCCGTGTTACAAGAAACCAATGCACTCCATGCCCTATAAAATCCCCCCCATGTGTGTATATAAAATCTATACTCATACCCAGATACACTTAAGATATTGAGAGATATACAGGGCAACCCCAAAAGCCAACCAAAGGATATTGCACGCCAAGAATTCAAATACACACACACACACACACTCATGAAACCAGATCGTTATAGAAAGTTCATATTATTACTATATACAAGTGTTTCAACCACACTCAATCCTATACAGTGAAATAGTTTCTAACTATATGCATCAAAACACACATGTATACATACATACTTAAACTCTACTCACACACACACACACAGTCGCAACCATACAATTGACTTTTAGCTCTGACTGAGCGTGTGTGTGTTTGTAGCCATGGACGTATGTACATACGTCTGTGAGTATAAGCGTGTCTGTGTACGTAATGTGTTTGTGTGTGTGTGTGTGTGTGTGTGTGTGTGCCCAAGTTAGCAGAAAGGAAGAGACGGTGAGAGAGAAATGGAGAGCGAGTTAGTGTGAGAGAGAAACATGGTAGGCGAGAACACAAGGATAATTTAGAAACAAATTACGTACATACTTTGTTGAGTAAATGGGCACGTTGGAATATTTTACTCTCTTCTCATTGCTTCCAGTTCTTACAAATTCATATTTAAATAGTTCAGTGGGTTTAAATGCAGGTAAGTAGTATGAGGGAAGATGGGAGTGGGTCCTATCTTAAAAGCCTCCAACCATGGCAGGACCTGCTCCCTTCCCCTCCCTTCAAAAAATCTCCTATGCACACATATAAGTACAAGTATCCCCACCAATAGAACAAAAACATTAGGACTGCCCGTATGTGCATATATGTAAATCCTCCGGTAATAAGTCACAGGGCTATACATTGTAAGTCAGAGCTCTCTCGAAGACTCTGATTAGTGTGTACTGTAAGTGTATCTATACTTATATGCATATATATAGAGTCCGACTCAATCCTTCCAAAGTGTACTCCAAAGTTCAGGTGGATTGCTGATAATAAGTTGTAGTAGTGCTGTTGTAACTATAACCTTAGGAGTGTCTGGTGGTAAGCTTACAGGCAGAAATCTCGTCCGAGGGAAAAAGGCATGAGAGGAAAGTGGGAAATATTTTTATGCCTTTCCACTCACGTAAATCCCAAACGTTGGGTGTCTATGAATTTTCAAATAGAGTTGTGCTCTTGTCTCAGAGTCCGCGGAGCTAAGTTCATTGGAGGAGGCCCACAGGACTAAGGTGTATACGTTCCATTGTTTTAATGTTTTTATTTATACGTGTATACATATATGTATGTAGATACATAGATATATCCCCACTATATTACATGTATTTATGTATCTACCCCTTGTAGTACGGACTAAACAGCCAGAGCTTATAAGCTCCAGATCTGGAATAATGCATCGTCAGACAGAGCGTTGAGTACGTCCACAATCCCATATCAAAAGACAGAGGTAATTTTATGTAGAGCACCTCTACTACAGTACTCCTCCATGGTTGACTCAGGCTCCGTTTACTAGTGTGCATGGGTCCCAGCCTACACGTACATATGTAAATCAAGGGCATGGAGAGAGAAAATGCAGTATGGACATACACACACACACACACACACACAAAACTCCATTAATTGCTCCATAGCCCTGGAACCAAAAAGTTTCCAGGCGCAACATTATTAAATTCCCTCCCCGACCTCCTAAAAACGCACACACACACACACATATGCATCCCCATATATAGATGCCCACACTCCATAATAATAATCATCATAGGGTTAAAAAAAACCGTCGTCTCACAATTAATGGTTATATTGACTACACAAGTGCCCACATATAGGGGAGACAGAGCTCGTACATACGGACCTTTGGTTATAGGAACTAGAAATAAACCTAATTTCACTCGGTCATAAAACCAGAAACAAATCAAAATGTGTGTCTACTTAGAAATAATGTCCCTGCAATTTACAAATCAAAAAGAGCCAACGGAATCCACAAGTACTCCAGTTCCATGCCAAGAGAAACTAATGCACTGGCACTTACAAAAAGCTCCAACTGATATAGATTCCATACCCTTATAGCCCTGTCAGCTCCATTAGTTAAGTTCAAACTTAACTTACTTTAATGGAAACCTAAACAGGAATGACAGGAGATTCAAATAAATGGAGGAAAAAGAGCAGGAGTGTATGTACACACACACGTTGGGACAGACCGAGAGAGAGAGAGAGAGAGAGAGAGAGAGAGAGAGAGAGAGAGAGAATCCGAAAAAAAAGAGCATGTAATAGATACATGATCAGCATCCAATCCTTGATGACACTTGAGCCATTTGTAGATCGCATACTTTTCATTGTATTTATAAATTGAGCAAAGTCAAGTTGCTGTGTTTAAAAGTTGGAAGTGCGAGAGAGAGAGAGAGAGAGAGAGAGAGAGAGAAGGAAAAAAAGCTGAGAAGCTGTTCCGTCGTAGAAATTCTATTTCTTGTTCGTTTTAAAACCAACCTATTATTTTAGATTTGCTTAACTCGCTCCTGGTGTAATTGTTTCTCTTCTGACTGCCAGTCAAGTCAACTAAAGTCAAGTCAACTGTGTAACCAAACATTATATGGAGCTACTTACTCACTCTACTGCCTTTCAATGGGTTTCGGCTGTTAAGAGTAAGAACTAGAACATTTCTACGTAGATATGGTAAATACAAGCACACGAGACACATACATAACATCATGTACACACACACATATACACATATGTACATACACACACAGGCAAGTCAGCATCTCTCAAATAAAAAAAAATTAACAAGAGAACTGTAAACTAGGTGTGTGTCTGTCTGTTTGTATATAGGTAAGTATACATAGCTCCACTATGTATCTGTAGATATACCCCTTACATACATATATACATTGACCAGAAAAAAATTATATGGAGTTTCCAGTGATCCGATCCTACACACTCCTTTCAAGAGTGTAAACAAAAATCCTACACAAATTTATATACATCAAGAAGATGCATATAATTATATTTATGTACACATACATATACCTACCTATAACATACATAAATAAGCACATGTGTACAGATACACACTACCTACATAGTCTCCCAATTACCCCAATGTATACGGAACATAGGGATAAATTTAATGTGTAAATATAAAAGTAGGATCCATTAGGTTCTTTCCATTTTTTTTCACTTCTCGATCTGACTCAAGCTCATCAAGTATGGACGATAAAAGGGATAATAGAGTGTGTGTGTGTATATGTGCATTTATATTGATGTAGACCTATCCATATCGGCCCATCTCTCTTCCCCAAGCCTCACTCTACTCACCATTCCATTAGATGATCCGGCTGTGTGAAATTGGGAAAGAAAAATAAAATGAGAAATAAGTATACATATATGTAGAAAAAAAAATCCTGCATTTGGCGTATGATCTAAAACAGGGGAATATCTATTTTTGTCACTGAAAAATGTCTGTGCATCGAACACATCTTTGCAGAAGCTACTCTCTCTCTCTCTCTCTCTCTCTCTCTCTTCTCTCCAATCCACTCTTTTCTCACTCCTTTACTTTCAAAAACATGAGGACGTAGAGAGGAACACAAGCATTACATAGATTACATACAAATACACATTACACTCATACACACACACACACACACACACATTGAAAAACGCACACACAAATACATTCACTCGCACACGGAGAACTTCTTTACTTCTTCTTCATCGTCTTGGCCCTGTAATAATTGTGTGGAGGAAAATCATTCACTTGTGTATATACATAAGCGTGCTCATTCTCATACTTTTTTTTATATTGGATGGTTATGCTCAATTCTCTCATGCTTTTCCCTCTGTATCCGTTCTCACACATACACACCACTCCACACACACAGACAGTTTTGCTCCTTCTTCTTTCCCACTTATTTATACCTATTTGACGCTAAACCATTCATTGGCCATTTGCCTTGTGGTGTGGTGCCTTGTTAAAAATAGAATTTTCAAGCCCGAAAAATGCACTCAATCCCAAGAAAAACGCGACTACCTCCTGTAGTCGACGCTTCTCTCTCCGTCCATGTATTCACTCACACCCGACTTTTTCAATCCCATCTTTTTCTCTCTTTTTTCTCCTCTCTCTCTCTCTCTCTCTCTCTCTCTCCTTCGTCTTTTCTTCCTCTCTCTCTCTCTCCTTTCCATACATATATAGATACTGTACACACATATCAGTAGAACGCTACAAGAGAGTCACCAGGTTGAGCATGACTTCCAACAGGAAGGTAACTTCTTCAAAAAAAAACTCCTTTCCTATCGTTTTCTAATAAATACAAACGATACCACATCAGAACTCCGGACTCCTCCTCCCTCACTCCAAATATGCACTCACTTTTGAGGGACATCACAGAGAAAATGCGAGGAATGCATAGGTTTTTTGGCAGACTCAGTTATATCTATCCTGTCTCCAAGTATTTTCTGACATATACTCCAATCTCTGTTGTGAGTCTCACAACAAACATCTTTTCATTAGAGGAGCTCGTCCCCGGCTTTTTTCTCCCTCACGGTAGGATCTCTCTCTCTTTCTTTCTCTATAGAGGTATGTACACATAACAGTAATGATTATGTACTGGGATCCCGTTATATCCCTGCAATTATTCGTGTGATGAGTCTCTCTCCTCTCACTAACTCCTTGGTCTGTATCTCTCTCTCTCTCTCTCTCTGTGTTTATGTACAGTGTGTGTGTGTGTGAGAGAGAGAGATGTGGATTTGTGTGTGTGTAAGTTCTATTTAACGTCTGCATAATTTTACCACAAGTTCTTTGGGGTAGGTATAAGGGATATATTTAAGTAAAGGGATATAATTATGTGTATAGACAAATAGGAAAAAGTTTAAATCTGAAGGATTTGGACGGAGAGTACAACATCCAGGTATGCTCATATCTTCCAAATGTACATATGTACATATGAATGTACTATATGGTATATTGGAAGTGTAAGGATGGAGAGCGGGAGTCGAGACACTGGGTCTGTTGTGGGACTGTAAAAAAAAAGAAAAGTAATATTTTTGAACTTTGTATTATTGGTGGGTTGGTATGGTCTTCTGGTTCTCACACAAGAGTCTCCAACTTTGAGGTGTATGAGGGAAAAGGACGGAGAGGGAAAAAGATGAATGCCTCAAGAGACGGAGAGGAGTGAAGGATACTGAGAAGAATGCAGTGATGAGAATGTCGTGTCGCACATACTTATAAATATGCTTGTAACACAGCCCACTTTTGTACTTAAAAGTTTCCTTTGAACTCCAAAAAATACTTCATAGAGAGGTATGGACTCTAGGAATAAACAGCAAAAGGAAAAAGAGGAGCAGGAGAGTGCACACACACACACATATATATATAAATATACACGTACATACATACATAAGGAGCAGAAGATGAAGAGGAAGAAAAAGACGAAGATGCAAGGAAAAGAAGAAGAAGAAGAAGAAGAAGAAGGAGAAGCGGCCGTCCAAAGAGCGACTGTTGCTCTACTCCTGTCTACGCCACATAAAAACTAATAGGAAAATATACACGTAACCAATAAGATCTGTCAAAGCTACATATATATGATCTCCCGAATCAATGAAATGTCGGCTTCGAGGTTCCACTTATTGGTTTTTCCTCCGACTTCAAACCTTTCCCCAGACTTACGTTATCCTTCCGTGGGTCGGAACAGAATACATAAAAATCCATACACACACACACACACACACACAGCCATACAATTCTGAGTAATACCATACATATGTCCAATACATACGTCAAATACATATGTCAATTCCATACTGTTCCCTGAGTAATGTTACAAACATTGGAACCTTATTCTCAGAACATATGCAGATATGATTCCACACTCAAATACACTACTACTATATATGAGCATAATATTTTATGTATGAATTTTAAGCCCGAAGAAAATTCTTCGTCCAGGAATCTCAGTCCATATTTTACATATGATATAATAGTAGAGATATAACTATGTACATAGCTACCAGAGTCTGGAAGATACAATATTTACGCTAGAGTTCCGCCCCTGTGTACACACAAGAGAGTCCATATAAAGTACGTGTATAGATGTAGACAATAATTTTAGATACTGTATATAGGAGGAGTGTAGGATTTGCAATATAAGAAATATAGGAAATCATAATGTCCCTCAGTGGACAGTTCAAATCTTCTTCGCAGTAGCTCAAGGAACATTTATTTATTTTTTTCATAAAACAACTCAGGTATTTCTTTGAACTACGTCGCCTCTCTCCCTCTCCCTCTCGATCTCTCTGTCTCTCTCTCTCTCTCTCTCTCTCTCCAAAAAATAAAAAATATCTTGAGCAAAAATCTGGTTTATTTCTGTTCAATTCTATATAGAGTATTAGTAGATAGATACGTATATACTTATAGATATATACTAGGAAGGGAAAAAAAGGAGTCAGGAATGATCATCTGCTGTACTGTAACAACCAATGGATTTCACTCAGCATTTCATTAAAAGTCGGCTACACAAGACGGTACGTTTAAGATGTGAGAGAGACTCTCTGTGTACATGAACGTGTGAAAAATCAAGCTCCGAATATTACAGAGGAGAGGGATTCCAGGAGCAGGACTGGCATTTTCTTAAAATATCTGAAAGCATGCCGATCGGTGAATTGCTTGAGCGAGGAGAGCTTAGTCTTCCTCTTCCCGATACATCTATATTAAAATTAACTCCAGTAAATAAATATAGATCCAAACACAAGAAGAAGAAGAAGAAGAAGAAGAAGAAGAAGAAGAGGAAGATAAAAAGAAGAACCAAACCGTCAGGAATTACGGCTAGCCTCAGTAATACACTCAAAAGAAAATCTATAGGTCTGTTAAGTTAACCACAGGAAAAAACTCAAAACTCTTTTCAATCCAATACAGAGTCCCTTCTGTGGGTGTGCGTCTCTTAAAAGGCTTACAGACTCCAATCGACAACATATAATTACATACAATTATACATATATAGATGAGTACGGAGAGAGGAACCCTTTACATAGAGTGACTACACAGGACTATTCCAATCTTCCTCTCTCCTCCACACCGCCAGGCTGGAGAGAGATCAGTCTAAGAACTACTACTTAAAAAATCCTATTCCTCCAGATATGTAAATATACCTTCCCGGTCTTTAGAACTCAGAGAGTCTCCACAAGTCATACTTCCACCAGGATGCACGAGACTCCTTTTTTTTTAAAAAAAATAAAAAAGGTCCTGCAATTCAATATACTATGTGTGTACAGACTCCTACACACATAGGGCACGTAAAAAGACAAAAAAAATACCGGAGCTCACACATAATGTTACGCACACACACACACACACACACACATAATAAACGGAGGAGAGAGTAAGAAAACACATTCTAATCTCCTCCTCACTTGTATCCAAGGATCCATGCAAGTGCGTGTATGCACTATTAGAACCCTCAGAGTCAGAAATTTAGCATCTCAGTAGTTACTTTTTTTTCCTATATACACACATAGGAAGTAACTACATATGTAAGTACATAAATACATCCATAGATATGGATCAGTGACTCCCAAAGTACCCCCAGACACCTCACCGAAACTATTACCAAAATGTAATCTTCTCTCTATCCTAATCAACACCATATTTCCCAGATTTTTTCCAAAACCATCGGCTACGGTAAAAACAGTCATATTGAGGCCTTTTATAGAGAGCAAATGAATATTAATTTGGCTCAAGGGTGTGTAAACCTTCAATAGGAAAGTTTGGACATGATAAAAGTATAATAAAAATCCTGAGAGGGGATTTTAATCCCAAGAATATTTATTATGAGTGAATGATCAGAGACTCAAGTGCTACTAATATTACAGGGATGATGGATCTCAGAACAAGGTTCCTCTAGGATGGAGTATAAATAGTGCAAATTTATATTTATTTCCCCACTACATTTACAACTCTGAGGGCGGACAATGAGTCTGTATAGTTCCAAGCTCTTTGCTCCTGGCACCATGCACGATATGTACTAGACAGAGGCACGACCAGAACTTGAGGGCAAGTCCATGGGAAGAAACTCAGGTAGCTTTGGAGTAAAAGCTTTAAACTCCAACAAGGTCCTGACGACTACATGGTGAGGAGGGATTCCTCCCAATAAAGTACAAAAAGTTAGCAGAGGACAGAATCTGTTAGCAACAATGGGAAAAAGTTGGAGGAGAAGAAGCATCATACTAATATAAAATGCTCTTCGTGGGAGCTTTAATATCCCAAAGAAATTACCCATCTCACAAGTTCAAACACATCCAAGGAGCATAATATACATTTAGTATGTATGTACGTCCATCATCCTACCCTATGGATAATTATTCTATAGATATGTAGATATCTACATATATCCCCAGTCAAAATACGAGAGACATTCCCAATGTCCATAAAAATCCACGGTGGATTAAAAAGTATGGAAGGAACACACTACTTAAAAATAGTACATATGTGAATGGACTTGAGATACGAGGAGTAGATACATAATGTAAAACATGCTAAAGCAACCAAGTGGATGAGAGGAATCCACTCGCGCGTATATATTCATATAGAGCCCCGAGAAGAAAAAGAAGAAGAAGAAGAAGAAGAAGATGAAGAAGCATTGGAAGCTATACAGATATCTTCAGCTACATATATAAACTATACATGTACATACATAAATATTTATACACATAAAAGTACACAATCACTGAGGATGGATCAGATTAGCATTGGGCAAGTGGCTGGTGCAGCACATCAGATCGCATCTTCCTCACCATCATCATCATCACAAGATGATGATGATCATGAGACTCCTGTATGTAGAATATATCTATATAGTAATATGTCCTATATATCAAGAGAGTCTATACGGAGGCAGAAAGAAGCCTCGCATCTCTCTCTCTCTCTCTCTCTCTCAACTACCAGCGTTCCTTACCATAGTCAATGTGGATCACCTCATAAATATAAGTAGACGTTTACAGTTTACAGGTATGTACATATCATTTTGGAGCATATCCTGTCCGTTACTTGACTATTTGCATCTCATCCGTCCAGGAGAGGAGGACCATCCTTAAAAAATTAACTTGTGTCAAGGTAGTCGTAGTAGTAGTAAATTGTATTCTGAAGTGAGATTTATTTTCAGTGGGGTTATGTGTGTAATTATAATTATTAAGTATATATATTTATATAGGATGCTTTATAAAAACCAAAGATAATTACTCATCAACCCTCCACGATATATTTCAATACAATTAAAATACATGGGGATTTCAAGGGAAACAACAATGCAGAGCCTATTTTTATAGAGAGACTCCAAAAAGCCAGAGAGGCCTGACACTTGCGAGTTCATCTTAAAAATATTTACTGCACGACTTCTTCTTCAAAAATACATTTTCCGAGAGTATCTATCAAAAGGTCTATTATATATATAAGTATCTATAGATAGATATATACAGCATATACAATTTGCCTTCAGCCATATGAGAGAGGAATAAGCAAAGTAGCTCAATGATAACCTACGGTTCTCTTCCAACACAATTAGATTCACGCTAACGCCAATCTCAGGAGAAGATGAGGGATGACATTATATACATATATACAGAGAGAGAGAGAGAGAGAGAGAGAGAGAGAGAGCCGTAAGAATGGAATGGGAACTGGTGATGGCAACCTCAATTGCAACAGAAATAGAGTCCGTATAAGAACTCTCTACCCCAATGGTACTACATTGTGTGCACATAAAGCTACAGCAATAGAAATATTCTCAGTGAATGTATAAATCAAGCAAATAATTATTTCTAATGGTCATACACTCTTCACATCAACTCACACACATGAAATAAGAAAAGAGAAAATCTATATATGCCAAAGTACAGAAAAACATACACGCACACAACCCCACTGCAACAACATTGTCGAGACACGTTAACATGCAAAAAGAAGAAGGAGAAGAAGAAGAAGAAAAAAAATGAAGAGAAAAAAATGAAGATTCAGAACCTTCACGTACACAGATTATTATATGGTTTGTGCAAACTACATAATTAACTCTTGCTACACATAGATACTCTCCACACACACTCACACACAAGACACACACACACATATATATAGATAGATACCTATACAAACAAAATGCATATGTACAAAGCATCCTGGGATTTTCACAACAATCATCTTCGTGGCACGTACACAGCGTATAAATAAGGAGCAGAACAGAAAACCTTCCCTCAAAAATTATTTTTACAATATTATAATGTGCATAACTTTTGAACCGTTTGTCTGCCTTACACCTACCACTACTCATGTCTATATACCTCCCTTCGAAAAAAAAATATCTCTTTGCTAAATCACCATACCATGGAGCAATATAGTTTCCTGAGTATATATAATTATATATGCTCCTTACTGTCCCTATACAAAATGCTTCAAAGCTCCGTATATCCAAACAAATACAAGAAAATATAGAAGCATCCGCAGAGACAACCGAACGTGGGCAGATAGCATGTCTTGTTCCCATAGACATTTGTTTTTAGAAAAAATCATACAACAATTGTACTTATATATATATATAAATGTATGGTTTATCCCTAGGCCTCACACTGGAATACATATAAAAACTATGTACCTATTTGTAATCTCGGTGTACATGCATAGAAAGAACCAAGACATTTTTTTATCCCTCAGAGGCCTCACACACCCCGTACACGTCTGGAATACTTACTCAAATTCAATAGTCACTAATAGTGACTCACTATATATTTTTGACCAATACCCATGAGCTTCCAAGAATCCTTTTATATTTACGCTAAAAATTATTCCAAGGACTAATAACCCTTCAAAGGATAATATTTTTGCCACATATGAAACAACAAAGGGGAAAACGTTCCAGAGAAAGCACACCATATTTTTTTTTCCATATGTCCATATCTTAACTGAGCTAGGGAAATGTAGATAGTTCTATAAAATTAAGGAAGAAAAATTGCTCTTAAAAAATTTGTATTTTAAAAATCAATCCCATAGAATTTTAATAGACTTGACAAATTATGACAGAGATGTTGACAGCCCATTACATTACGACAGAGAGCATGGGGTGTAAATACCCAGTCAATACTCCATGAGTGATCAAGCAGAACAGCTCTGATCGGAAATCTATGAATTATATCAAGTGAAACCTAAATTTGACAAAGATATGAGTCAATTCTTCTCAATTTGTGCCAGCACTCGTAGCTTAAAAGTAGATTGACAAAAAATAAAATAAATAAAGGTAGTAAAACCCATTTGAGAAAATAGGAGCAAGGGCTTCTTTTAACGTACGACAATCAATGGCACTTCATTGACCCTTTCAAACCAGTAATAATTTTATCTGCACGAGTATCGCGTCATCTAAAAAGGTCCATGTACAATACTCTATCAAGATTCTCCCAGAGGAAGAAACCAACCTGCTAAAAACTTTGGAGTCGAGTCGATTAACCTGTGTGAATTAACAGAGAGAGAGAGAGAGAGATTGAGGCTAAAAGGAGAGCATGCATGCATAAATCCCCTTGTAGTAATCTATCCCGTCCTATCTCACTCATTTATTCCCTCCTGTACTAAAAGCTTACACAAGTAGTAGCTATACGTATGCCCACGCTTGGAAAAACGCCCCATGTTGAAGGTATAGGCGACCTTAATCCCCTAATCCAGGGTTATGACCTTGTTATGACAAGGGAAAGTTGTATATATATATATATATATATATATATATATATATAATACATGTATACGCTTAAGGTCATACATTACTCAAGGCTGCACAACAAGGGTAAAGGTTAAGATTGAAGGATGTATACCCTTACCCGCATGGTACAGAGACTGAAAGCACATGTAATATATCAGTAATAAAACGTATTGTAACTAATGCCACATCATATGGCAGAGTAGTTAATGCGCTGATTTATAAACAGAAGTATATGCTTCGAGACTTGCTAACCTTGATGAAAAACGTTTACAGGTTAAATGAGGTCACTCCAAAAATACGGTAAGTTGATAATGAAAAAACAAAAATAGTTTGTTTCCCCCTATATATGGGGTTTGTTTTTGCCATTGTAGAGCACCATTCACTTCTCAATTCTATCCAAACTATCACAAATAAAGCAATTTTTTTTTGAAAAAGTTTTTCAAAATGTCTGAAAATTTTGAAAACCCACCTGCATCTCCGGATGTGATTGAGCTTCCATTAGGGGATCCATCCCCCAAAAAAATTCCAAGAATTGAGACAATCCTTGTTGAAGACGATGAAGAGACTGAGGAATCCAAAATCCATGGTGAAGGAGAAAAGGAAAAAAAAGAATTAATACAGGAAAAAATCTCTGGTGTGAAAGAAAATTTGGATTTGAAGATCGACATGGAGCTTGTAGCTGAGGCAAAACGGTATTGGATAGAAAAACGATATCTACATGAGTATATTCTCTACTTGGCAGCTATCATGTTCTATCATGTATGTCAACAACCATTCAACCAACTGCAGCTGTCGCTACTCTGCAACTGTAAAGAATTCGAATTTCTTAGACGCACATGGAGAACTAAAGTTCGTTTGTTCAGAAGGCACAAGGTCAAATCCCACAACTATCGGAACTACCGCAACATGTTCCCACAGTTTTTAATTAATCATCTATCACCACCTAAGCAATTACCAGTTACAGAACTTCCGAAATTCCCGAAATCAATGGATCTTGCATATCGATTAAAATCATTTAGTGTGAACTGGAATGATGATCATTTCTATAATGGAAAGCCTCATACCGATCGTAAAGGCAAAGATATGTCTCAAAAATACTACGTGGGGCAAGCTGGAGGCACAGCGTACTGTGTTTATTGCGGCGGATATGGCTCATTTAGAAATCATCATCCTATGACTCGACCATGGTGTCTACCTACTTGTGCTTTAAAACAAAGAATCCCAGATCGTGAATCAGAACGTAATCGAAAAAAACTTGTGTTGGAAGGAGCCTTACCGACATTTCATTCCAAGATTGAGGAAACAGTTGAAGAAAAGAAGCCTCTCCCACAAGCGTATCTTCGTGTTAAGAAAAGCTATGAATTGAGGGTTAACAAGAAACATGAAGAAGATGCGAAATGGTATTGGTCCCGAAAACGATTCGTTTATGAATTGGTGGAACAAATGGCTGCGATAATGCTGGAACATGAATGTCCAGAGTTCCCGACTGAATATCATCCAACGTTTCTGTGCAATTGCAAAGAGTTTGACTATTTTCGGGCAATATGGGGTGCTCGAATTAAAGGGTTGAATGCTATATTACCCTATGATCCAGCAATTTCGTTTTCGATGTATCAAAACCATATGCCGCACTACCTGGTAAATCATCTGGATGCTCCGAAAGAAACAACGATAATAGACTTACCCAAGTTTCCTGCAGCAATGGATTTGGCTTACCGTATCAATTCATTTAAAACACATTGGGGTTATTACAATAATGACCATGATGATAATGACACTGCTGCTATTTTAAATGATGGTGATTTTAGGAAAGTTGATGAGCAAGAGTCTATAGCACAGCTGTATTATGTTGCACAGGCTGGGGGTACAGCATTTTGTGTTTACTGTGGCGGGTTTGGTTGGTTTAATTCAAATGAAGCTTTCAAACGTCCATGGTGCCTTCCTGTTTGCTGTTTGAAGAAGGATGCAGATCGACAAATACAAGAAACGAATGTTTTCTCCACAGGATCTCAGCATGAGATTGTTTTCTAAATATTGTATTTTTGCTATTGTAAAAACCAATCATGATAAATAATAAAAAAAAAACATTTGTATATATAAATATTATGTTTAAGTAATAACCGTTCATTCAATCATTCAATGTCATCATGGCGGGATTCACAGTTACCTTGCTTAGCGACGCATCTTATAATTATTTCCCTGAAAACACTATAACCAATTTTCGAAACAAGTTAGCTACAAGACTTGAGTTGGACTCTCGAGAATATGAGGTTGCATTAAGTTCATGTACATACACATCTACAGATGTATTTATTAGAGAGGGTGAAGACTTGGGTACTGCATCAATCCGGTGGGCTGAATCGGATTTAATATCAACTTCTATACTAGACCTGAGCGCCGTTAAATGGATTGAAGGAGATACTGTAAAGTGTAAGATATTCGCACCGTCAAATTTCTCAGCAGAGTACATGTTTCTGGAATATTTATCCACCTTAACAAGAGATTTATATAAACTGAATGCTGGTGGCTATGTTGAAATTACAAAGGAAAGCGGTAATCAAAAATTGATTTACGACTTTGAACTAAGTGATCGGTTAAAGAACGTTTTCGGGCTTCAGGATGGCATGATAAAGATGGAACCTGTTGCAGCGCCAGCAATTTTAGACACTGGTAAAACAATTTTTACTGGTGAAAATAATATATTGAAAACACCAATGCTGTTTGCAACGTCCCAACATGGGGTTCGTATAGAAGTAAGAAGGGAAGTTGACCCGGTTAATCAACTTTGGCAGGTACCGCCTTTTTACATAGTACCAACAAGAAGGAGCCTTATGGACGCTTTTATATACAAAGATAAGGTACATCCGCGTGTAGAAGACAATGTTTTTAAAGTTGATACAAGTCCAAGTAAAGGTGAAGTTATAGCAGTGACAATTTACAAACATTTATTTATGAACTTGGGGCTTGATAGTCATCCGTATAGTACTTTACATTTTTATAATAATAGTGAACAATATTTTAAACATAGTATTGGGAAGAAGAATAAGATTGATATAAAGTACTATCTAGTAACTGACGACGTAATCGCCACAAACAAAAAAGATTCTACAATTGTTATTAAGGCTGGGGTTAACTGCACTTCATTTGAACAAATGATGGCCGTATTAAGCGAGCAACTTCAGTTTAACTGGCAGATTAGATCCGACAAAATGATTTTAGAGTATGACAAAAACTCAAAAATGAATGAGTATAACTTTTCAGCGCTACTGCAGATTCATTTGGGATTTCAATCAATACCTACTACATCACTTACCATCAAATCAACCCCATTTACAAGATTTAGAGCACGTCACAGGTTCTATAAGGACTTTGCAAACGATCTGCTATTTGTATACTGTGACGCGATAGTAAACCAATATGTTGGAGATGCATATGCACCGCTTTTAAAAAGCATGCCTCTCACGTATAATAACGGTCGTGCGTTTGAACATGAATTTAAAAATCTAACATATCTCCCATTGAAATCACATTCAATTGATAGCATACATGTGTATATAATGAATGAATCGGGAGCACCGCCCCCATTCGAAGTTGGTGACTTTAAGTGTACACTGCATTTTCGGGAACAGCGCAGTTAATGTCGCACATGAAGAAACAAAAATGGTGAAAACATACAAATGTTCTGATAAGGAGAGTAAGTTTTACAGGATTCACAGACCCCAATTTGGATGTGGAGTTCAATATGGTCGTGGACTGCTTTTTTATCGCGGATCAAACATTCGCCAGAAGGGTAGTGGTTTGGGATCATTTTTTGGTTCAATTGCCAGACGTTTAATACCTTTTGCGGCAAAATATATTTTACCACATGCGAAAACAGCTTTAAAAAATGTTGCTATGGATGTATTGGATGGAGGTCGTCCCTTGCGCGAGGCGTTGAGAGACAGAGGGCTAACAGCACTTAAAGGGGTAGGAAATGATATTATTAATCAGTCTGGATCTGGGTTTAGTCGGAAACGAAAGCTTGATGAAGATCGGCTATTCAAATATAAGAAAATTAAACGCAGTCCAAAAATTGGTCGTGGAATCAAGAAAAAAACTAAAAAGCGTAAGACTGGTCGTGGACTCTTAAAACTACGAGTAAAGAAGAGAAAAAATAAAAAACGTAAAATCAGTCGAAACATTTTTTCATAATCATGGCTGCAGACCATCATTATCTTCGAAGTGAACTGGACATTTTTAAACGTGAGGGGTACGACATGAGCATTCTAACAACACAGTCATGTGATGTTTATCCGAATTGTCCATTATCTGAGACTGCAGTTCCACTAACATTTATTGTTAATAGTACTGACGCGCATTATATTGAGCCTAGTAAAACCAGGTTATATTTAAGACTGCGGATATTAGCTGATAATATGACTGCAAACGGTGTTGCAACTGTAGTAGCACCCGTCAATAATATTCTTCATTCAATTTTTTCACAGTGCTCTGTGTACTTGAATGAAACATTAATAACACCCACACATCCTTACTATGCCTATAGATGCATGTTCGAAAGACTATTGTTATTTTCCAAGGAGTACAATGAAACTCAATCGCAATGCGCTGGATACTTTAAAAACAACGACCCGGAATCGGTTGACGTTTTTGCTGCAGGATCCTATAAATCCCGATTTGATATGAGTAAGGGTAGTCAGGTTTTTGAAGTTATTGGCCGACCTCACGTGGACCTATTTGCTCAACCAGATTTTTTACCGCCTGGTGTTGATTTAAAAATTGTATTTCATCGATCTACGGATGGTTTTGCCCTTCACTGTCCACCAGCTGCTGTGGGGGTACCCACACCTCGGTACAGACTAAGCATTTTGGAAGCAAAGCTACAAGTAACCAGACACAAAGTACTGGCAGTTGCAGCGATTGAACATATAAGGCAATGGGAAGGAGGTGATGTTGCAAATCTGTACTTAAACAAAGTGGACATAAAAAGTTTTTCATTGCCAACTGGAACTTTGTCGAGAATTGAAGAGGGAGTTTTCAAAGGTGGACAGTTACCCGAACGGCTTGTACTCGCGATTGTACGCAGTGCAAATGTAAATGGTACTGGAATAACTAATCCGTTCCTTTTCGGTAGCCATGGTTTATCTCATATAAATGTATCAGTTAATGGTGATACAAACGAGGCTTACCCTTTGGATGTGGACTTTAGAGAAGATAGTATTCGAGTTCAAGAAGCAGTAAGTAATCTCTACAGAGCAATTGGAATCGACAATAAGGATGCGAGTATTGACTTTAGTGTCTCCGATTTTAGAAACAATCGCGCGTTGTATGTATATGAGATTGCCCCGATTAGTGACGCACGTGCATTACCCAGATTTGGAAATATCAAGATTGAGCTCCGGTTTAGAACTGCCACCACAACTCCGTTAACGGTTCTTTGTTACACCGAGTCTCAGAGTATTTTAAACATTGACAAAAACAAATCTGTGTACTTTACTGATTACTCACACGAAGCCATGCAAGCATGAATACGGATCAAGTTTATAATTATCTTAATGTAATATGTAAAACCAGAAATGCTAAATTTGATGTAATATCATGTGATGAGTTGAAACATGTAAAATTTGACCGATTTCCGCTATGTCTAGTGGTTAATTCAGATCCAAGTACAAAACCTGGGGATCATTGGCTGGCATTTTATAAGGAGAGTAAAACCAGCTGCTTGGAGTTTTTTGATTCGTATGGGTTTGGTATAAGCCACTATGCCAAAGATTTTAAAATATTTGCTAAGCGATGTAAGGCTTGCGTGAGAGAAAATATTAAACAGCTGCAGAATTGGGGCTCGACAGTATGTGGGAATTATGTATTGTTTTTTTTGTACAAACGTCTACAGCGATGTAGTCCCATGAAGATTTATTGTGAATTTACAAATAATTATACTCGAAATGACAAGTACGTGTCATATTTTATTGCATCAAGACAATATTTATTAAAACATAATTGCTGTAGTAAAACAATTCTTCAGAATGTAACAAAGTTTGAAAAAATTAATAAAACTTATTAATCAAAATTTTTCCAATTGGATAGTATCCTCCGCATGTTTCCTTTACCACGTTGATTCTTCGCTAAAAGACATCCCTTGCATTTATCGTCATAATGGTGTTTCTTTATTACTTTCGAGGGTAATGCGGCAAGTTGAATCCGTATACGTTTACGATGTGGTCCTGCAACGTTTAACCTCGGTCCTTTAAGAATTCTTTTAGAATCCAGGTTTCGCTTACGCTGTTGTCTCAGTTTATTTTGATAATAACCTTTTATTATATCAGGGGAAGCTTCCCGCGACATTCCTTTTGGGGTAATATCCATGGGCTCGTCAGATTGAGAAATATTTTCATAATAGTCATCTGTCAGATCACTCATATACGGATTGTCATTATCTTGAGTCTCAGAATCGGCGAGTAGCTTTGAGGTAAAATATGAGGAATTACTAGAAGTACTTTGCCTGCTTCCCCGATCTTTTTTAATAGGAACGTTTGTAGTAGTGGTACTAGTAGTAGCAGTTGGATTGTTTGGTTTAGATTGTACACCCAACGAATGTTTGTTGAAAAGCGGGGTCAACACGTTCCCTTGCTGGTTAAACAACTTAACAAGCAATGGTTGATTGTCATCGTAATGTTTTTTATTTTTCATCTGCCTAGCATATTCACCATACAGAGCTTGTTTTACTTCGTTAGACAGCACATGTGAATTTAGTATCTTTGATGGCTCGTTAATATTATCATTCGTCTTTGACATTATCGCATTATACAGCGATTCTGGAATCAGCTTCATTCGCTTAGTCATGCTAAAAAAATTAATTCGCAAGAACGTTTGACAGTAAGGAAGTTGCTAATGAAGCTAGAATAGGTATGAAGAATCCCCCACCACGCTGAAGAACTTTACGTTTTTTTCTCAATGATAGAGATTTTAGCGAGAGTTCACGTAGATGTTTTTTGTATGGACGCAGTTTCTCAACTGTTGTTGGAGATATGGGTACATTACCTATAATTAGATTACGAGCACATTCAGATAAAGTTTTAACTTCGTCATTCGAAGCTTTATTAAGACAATCATTAACTTTACGTTTGCACTTGCATTTTTTTAAAAATAACTGATTTCTAAGCAACCGCTTCATACTTGATGTTCGTTTTCGGAAGTTAAAAAACAATACATGTGAACTAATACAGTTCCCTATATTATCTGACTTACATAAGCCAATGTACAATTATTATAAAGTATATTTAACTAGCGTCATTGCACAATGTCAGATGCAAAAATAAAGCGTCTGTATCTGAACCCGAAATTCAAAGGTAGTTTTTCTGGTTTAAGTAATTTTATGAAACATTATAAAGGTGGGGAATGTAGATCTACAATTGAAAGAATTCTACGTGGTATCCCAACTTACACTGAAAACAAACCTGCAATACGTAAATTTACAAGACGTCAGGTTGTGGTGCATGGAATAGATGAACAGTGGGTAATTGATTTAATAGATATATCAGCTTACTCCAAATTTAATAACAATCATAGGTATCTGTTCAGCATTATCGATGCTTTTAGTAAATATGCCTTTGTCCACCCTGTTAAAACCAAAAATAGCTTGGATGTAATAACAGTTTTCAAGAAAGTATTGAAAACCTCTGGTAGACAACCAAAAAGAATTCAGTGTGACAAAGGTGGTGAATTTAAAAAAGATTTCAAAGAATTTTGCGTGAATAACGGAATTGAAATCTTTCATGTTCAATCTGAACTGAAGGCCTGCATCGTTGAAAGATTTAATCGAACCATTATGGAAAAGATAAGTCGATATGTGCAGCATAAAGGAAGCTATAGATTTGTTCATGTTTTACCAAAATTAGTTCGAAATTATAATGCAACTGTTCATTCCAGTACAAAATTCGCGCCAGTAAATGTTAACTCTAAAAATGAAATGGAGGTATGGTTCAATCTATATGGAAATAAGGAACTAAAGTCTTATGATAAGCCCAAGTTCAATGTTGGAGATCGTGTTCTCATTTCAATTGATAAAGGTCGTTTTGAAAAAGGATACTCTAGACGTTTTAAACCAGAGGTGTTTACTATAAACAGAGTAGGAAACTCAAACCCGCGCATGTATTACTTAACTGATCCCAAAGATAATGACGTTATGGAAGGCGGATTTTACAGTCAGGAACTTTCCAAGGTCAATTATTAATACTACTACAGCAACAATATATTCAATGATACGCATACACCTTTAGATCCTGCTGACTGTCCTTGTTACATTGTTTATCAAGGATTGCTCTATGACCCCCACATTTTTTTGGGGAATAAATACCGCGCTTGTTGCTACAGTTTGTATCATTCAGCTTCTGACGTCTCAACTTGTATATTACACAATTTGAGTTCAACAACGCTTTGAAAATACTGCAATTAAATATTATACATATTATCCCCGTTGAAGAAGCACAGAAAACATTCAACTTGTTAAATCCAAGTCTGTCGGTATGGTTTTGATTGAAAATTTGTTACTAACATCAAAATGCATGACTGCATCTTGAAGACTTTCAGGCTATTGTTTACACTGTTTAAATTTTTTAGAGAACTCAACAAGAAGATGGATACTGAAATCAATCAATGCATCAAAACGGTTGAAGGTGAGGTTACCTCCACCAGTGGACCTGACTCTGTACTTGATTTATCTGTTAAAGGCAAGGACTCTACCAGTGAAGCTGACGCTTCAATGGATTTATCTGTGCAAGACAAGCCCAACGAAGCTCTGATCGATTTACCTACTAATACTACTACGTCCAACGAAGTTGGTGACCAAGTGGACTCAACAACTACGCAGTATCGGGATATGCTGATTGCTACTCGTAAGCGGGCATCATCGGAAGAATCTATACCGGGCGAATCGAATGAGTCTCCATCTTTTGATGAAGCAGGGAAACCGGAGAAAGAACAAATAAAGGATACGTATGGAAAACCATTTTTCAAGCTTCATGGTCATCCCAAGGATCCCAACCGCCCCAAGGTTTGGTACTCTCGTTCTGAGGATGGGCAACGTTTATTCATGAACGTTCAACGAACCACTTTGAGTGGGAAAAAGATGCGTGTTAATTGGAAACTGGAACAAACTCCAGAGATCATCAGTAACCTTGTGTACTATTATAACACGTGCAGAGGACGTATCAGCGACATCCATGATACGTTGGAGGACTGCAGTAGGCATGTTGATGAACGTATAAGACGAAACTTTGGGTTCAATCGAAACCCGAACTTTCCAGAACATTTTTAACCTTGCTTGTACAATTCCTTGACAAATAAAAAAAAATAAATTCTTATTCTGAGCATAAATACCGTGTTTGACCCATTTCCTAAATCATTCTAACATCAACCATTCTACTCATCTCATCTGCATGGATTTTTCAATTGTCATCCCAATTTTCTTCTTTTTCCTGACAATTGGCATCAACTGTCTAGTGTCGATATACCTTCATCACCACTGCGCGTTCATTACTCATTCGAACTGTTCCCATCTAACTAGCAGTAATAATGGCTCAAGCACAGCTGGTTAAAGCCGCTATGGAAATTGAACACAGCATCAATGGTAAGTTGACAAAATCCCATTCTCACAATTCAACTCCGCGCCCACTCCCTCCGCGCCCCGCCGCCGCCGCGCTTCCGTTACGGTTTGGCGAAAAAGGAGGGGGAGGGAAAAAAACCCAAACCTTACCCATCGTCGCACCCTTCCTTCGTACCTCGTTCGGAAGCATGGATAATATTTAAGTTGATGTAGTAATTAATTTTGATGTTTACAGCAGTTGTATCTGCGTCTGCTGCAGAGGCAGATCGTTTGGAATCCATTGGGCAGGATGTTTGTGGAACATTTGACTGGAATAATAATCCTCCTAAGGATTCTCAATGTGTTACATCATCATGTATCAAGAAATGTGTTGATCCCAAGTCTAATAGGAGGAAATCAACTCCACCTGTTAAGAACGCTGCTAATGTGAAAATCATCACTCAAAAAATGAAGGGTACCGATGTCCCTACTAGACTAAAGCGAGAGGCACGACCTGACAAGATTTATTCCAAGCCGTACCCAAGTTACTGTGCAGCATGCAAGGATGGATTTGACAGGCAAGATATCATGAAGACTACGTTTGCTCAAATTGACTGGGCATGCAAAGATTGCGATGAGAGACAGATCACTCTCACACAAAATCAAAACACCATTACCATGCTGATGAGCGATTTCAAGGATATTGCTATGCATTATGTAATTAATTTTTGAATCATTTGTAATCTTTTTTCTTTATTTCTGATTAATAAATATAATACAATCTGGATCTGGAAATACATTGCTTCTAAGTCTATAATTATCATTTT
Organism: Allacma fusca; assembly: GCA_947179485.1. Classification (NCBI taxonomy): domain Eukaryota; kingdom Metazoa; phylum Arthropoda; class Collembola; order Symphypleona; family Sminthuridae; genus Allacma; species Allacma fusca. The sequence goes on along the minus strand of OX359250.1, from coordinate 43,711,174 downwards.
GAGTCTGGCTGCAATCAATCATAAGGTATCCATGAGGTACTGAAATACACTGCTTATATGCATCTTCCATAAGCTCATGCTTTTTCCCACAGTTCATTTGACATCCAATCTTATTCACAACTTGAGTTTCCCTCGGGTTCTTGAATAAGCAAATATATTTGGCATTGGTTGTTAAAGGTCTAAGCCCATCATGAAAAAAGTTTTGTGTTATGAAAATGATGGAACAATTTCGATGATGGCTACCTCTAACAAATGCTTGCATGACATCTTTCGATTTTGAAGCTTCCTCCATTAGATCATCCAATATGTAAAGATATGGACTGAGCATGTCGTCGCCGTATTCTTTAGGCAACCCGTGATGAAATTGTATTTCAGGGAATTGTTTCTTCATCGATGCAAATTCATTGGGTTGATCAATACCGTAGCAGTACACAACATGCTCTATGGTTGGAAAAATGATTTCATTCCTTCGAGATATAATGCTTTTAGTAAGCTGGGATTTCCCGCTCATAGTTGGTCCCGAAATAACAAAGTTAAAAGGTGCATGCAGAGTGTAATCAAATGTAGGTGCGTCCATGATGAAACAATAATGTGAAATGATTCAAAGAGTGGAAAATTATATGATTTTATTTTTAGACATTTGTTTTTTATTTACACATTATTAATACATATTTACAAAATTATTAACAATATATTTTTTTACATCATGTATCACAATCAATATTTGCAAACTTATCATCTTCCATTATTTTAAGTAACTTATCCAAATTATTATGAACCTCAACGTCCCTATGCCCATACGCTAAACTTATATTAAAAGTACTGTGATACCTCTTATTATCAAAAGCATTTAAACCACGTTTCTGTTCATTTACATTATATAACCTATGTCCTATTGAAGTTATTTTTCTATATCTAACCATTTTAGTTTCCCATGCATCTGTTAATACACGATCAAAATCATCAAACGTCTGATGATTCTTAACATAAGATTTTGGAATACCCTTTGCTTTCTTATCGACTAGACCATCATAAGTTAAGTAAGCATACATTTTAGATTTTAAAAACCGGAAAGACTTAATCGGATGCCCCGCTGAGACATCCTTCATAACACCTCTAACTTTTTTATTATCTTCTACATAAAACTTGCCCCACTCAGCATTTACACTACTACAAGGCTTAAAATTAGATAAGTCAAAAAGTTCATGATGTTCCCTCATATCCTTATATACATCTAAATTATGGTTAGAACTCACTATGCTTACCATTAAACTATCTGTGTCTGTACCTATAAGTTTCACCTCGCAATTGCTATCGCTATTATACTTTACCTTAAGATAATTATAGAAAAAGTCATACATTATAATTTTGCTAATGTCTAAACATGAAATTCCTGTATAAATGGGTTTATTTAAATACGCGCTGCTTGTGCGCATGACGAATAAAGCAATATTGGGAGTTATCATAATGATATCTTTCAACGAGGACTTACGGGAAAAGTTTAAAACCCTATCATTGAACATAGAATTTTTATTTTTATTTTTAGTTAAAACATGAATCACTGATCTATTTCTAACCTGCTCTATTGACTTCCCGAAGCAAGCGTTCACGCATAGTTTCCAGAAATCCTTCTCAAATTCCGTGGTAGCTACCTTCCGCTGCTCGGTACATAAATCGATAAAACACCTCAACCAATCTGACTGCTGAAATTTTAAAATTCTATGAACCCTATCTAGCGACATCCCTAATTCAATATACTTTTTAAGAGTCCTATAATGAACTACGTACTTAGATTTTGGATGCAGATCTGCAATAAGCTTGCCAACCTTCATAGAGCCATGAGTTAATTTCAATTCACTTTGCAAGTCAACTTGATGAGCAGACATTTCACTGATATCCACGCATCGCTTTTGCGGTGCAAGTGGATAGTCATTAAAATAATAATGCTTATCTTCATGCACAGAAAGATCAACCTCAAAAAAGTAGCCTTCTTCGCCATCATCAGGCAAGTTCATAATATTGTCAACTTGTGACAAATACATGACTTCTGAATCAGACAGCCAAGAAAAGTTTTTTGTTGGCAGATGCGAATCCATTGCCTTTGCATACAACGCATTCGCATCCCAATACATAATATATTCACATTCTTTGGATGGATTATAAGTTTCTGGGACATACTTATTATTAGCATCCGCATATCTTTTAGAACCTGAGCCGGCGTAACCACCCCTAAGTCCAGCCTCTAAAAAGACATGTATATCGCTATCTCTGATATAATCCAATTTAACCTTGCTATACTTTAATGCAGCCTGCCAAGTTATCATTGGTAAACTGAAAAAGCGAGCAGGGTCCAAGTTAAATGAACTTATGAAAAGATTACGGAAATTTTGAAAAACATCAGCCAACAAGGTGACATCTAACTTGCAATAAAAATTGCAGTATTCACCCATGTCCTTTATACCAAACTTTTCCCAGACCAATTGAGCATGCTGATAATCAGCCGGACTAATATGCTCGTCCTTCAGTTTGGAATAAAAGGATTCTATTGGCGGAAGTTCCGTTTTCGCCAAATCAGAAAAAGAAGTTATGGCCTCATAAGGAAATATACCCTTCTTAAAAAGCAGATGTTGGTGTGCTGTAGCATTAGGATAATCCTGACTAAAAACCTCCTTAGTAATTCTAAACTTTTCGGAACCTTTCTCTCCTAATACCCCTGCAAGTTTATCCAAGGAACTACTCAGAAATTTTAAGCTGTCAATGAAAACTAACCTTTTATTAATTTCCATAGACAAAAACTTTTCTGAGCTAAGTGGAATAGCAGTGACAGACTCAATGGACTCATGGTCCAGATGTTTCACTATAGGATGACTATCGTAACCACAGAGATTATGCACCACAACCGGAATTTTTTTGCAATAACTAGCTTTTATATTGCATTTACTATGAGCCTGCCCTATATACATATGTGTAAAGTGGTCGTGATGCTCCACACTCTTTTCACCATCCTCTCCAAATGGATCAATGAGTCCTTCACAGAAATAACAGATGCCCTGGTTAATGGAATTCATATTTGAAGGATACTTCCTATTACTAGAAGCCTCTGCCTGCCTAAGTTTAATTTCGTCCAAGAGAGTAGATGAAAAGAGGTTTATATCGGTAAAAAACGAGTCCATAAGATTCTCATCATCACTTTGAATGTGATAAGTGCTCTTATGCCTAAGGGACCCGTTGGGACCTATACAGATATATGAGTATGAACATGGGATGTGCTCCTCTGTATATTCCCTTGTCCCAGCAGTGACTGTCGGCTGAAACTGGTAGGCATGTGGATTCGGAACTTTGCCATATCTATCAGCTTTCGTTGGATCTTTAGGAACAAGTTTGGACTCAAAGTCCAAATATATAACATAAGGGGCTGGGACCATATAATTGAAACCGTCAAATTGAATTTTAGATTGAGGTTCAGAGTTAAAGATGGCCTTTTGAGCTCCAATAGAAGAACAGCGCTCAATATGCCGGAGTAAAGTGTCAGCGGAACGAAATGTTTGTAAACAATATCTGCAAAGATGCACTCTATATCGGAGCTGAGGATGACAGAACAAGCTATCAATATCCCTACACAATACGAAATGTTCGTTGACACTATCGTCAACTCGTGTTGGGACCTTCTGAGTAGGATCAATTATGTTCTCCTCACGATCTTTCTGAATGATCATGAAGAGGTCTATATTGTAATGACTATTTTTGTTAATTAATGCCCTGTGTTTTCTTTTTTCATTGTTAACCGTATCATTTATATTATTACTATCGACTGTCTTACTTATATACAGAGGAAAGGTATTTCTATGAATCATGTTTCTACGTTTAATGCTGTGTGCCCTGGCATCTAAATTATCGAACTCACTATGGTTAGCTGTAACTCCAGTATCATCAAAACCAAAAATATTAACAGAAAGGAATGGGTTCTGACGTTCAAACCTAGGGACCTGCTCTAGTGTCATTGGCATATGTATACCTGTCAAATCTAACTGCCTGATAATGCATCTGTAACGTTGCATTTGCTCATGAGCATTATTATTTAAACCTCGTATACCTGCAGCAATTGCAAATAAAAAGCATGAGTCTAAATCCCTGGAACTTCTATAACGCTGTTGGCTAGGATGTACTTTTTCCTGATTGTAAGCCTGTGCACTATTGTTAACGTTAATAAATAAACATTTCTTATTTTCATCAAGTGCATTCTGAAGTAAGTAAGGAAGTTTTGTGTATGTACCACCCCGCAGGGGTTGATACTTTGTAATAATAAAATCTAAACTGGGAATATCTATCAAAACTAGCCCCGATCCATTCTCACAAAATTCTTCAATCATAATTATGAGTTTCTGAATAATTGTTTCTATAGTTAAGTCAATAGTACTTTCATGAAGTATTAAATGTGATAAAGATGACATCCACTTTGATATTCTCTGGGAGTTACCCTCAGAGTCTATCTTTTCAAAGATACAATTAATATGAAATATTATCTTTAAATTCCTAAAAACCTGTAGATCATTTTTGATTTGTTGAACTAGCTGGGGTCTAATAGCATCCATTACCCCTCTTATATCGTTCGAATGTGACATGCTACTAAGATCTATTCTATAGGATTTCAAATTTTCAGATATGTTAGAACTAATGGGATAGAGTTTAAATGTAAATTTATTACGCTTTTTTTTAGTACTACGCTTCTTTCTTACAGAACCATTGTCCCTAACTTCATCATTTACATCAATAATTTCTAATTCTACGTCATGGGCATTAATATGTTCAGTGTACAAGTTTCTGTTACTAAATTCTATATTACATCTAACACATGTGTATCTTTTAGATCTATGTGATGTCTTATGAATAGTGTAATCAGTTTGTGTAGCAAAATACAGTGGACAGTAGGAACATTGTAGTTTTGTAGAACCTGGATTTTGCAGCAGATGTTGGTCTTGTAAGTTGTTATGTTCGGCGATCAAGTTGCTCTTGCGGATGTCGGTTTCCATGACCTCGATGACTTCGTTCATCACAGTAGGTGATAGAACGGGTAGAGGAGCAGCATCTCCAGCCATGGCTTCTTGCGTCTGAATCTCCAAGCATGAATCACACAGGTCCTCGGCTTTGCAGGATGCACTGTCAGCCACGCAGAAATGGAAATCTTCCTCCAGGTCCATGGCATTGAGGGGATCTGTAAGTAAATAATAACATAAAGATGATTAGTTTTTTCAAAAAAAAAAAAAAAAAAAAAAAGAGTCTTTCGCAAATCATAATTTGCACTCGGTAAAAAATTTTTTGCACATACAAAGAAAATTACACAGAAATCCGAATCTCGTGATTTCGGACAAGTTCAAAAAAATGTATATTTACCTTGTGATCCTTGCATATCCTGCGCATTTTGAACCTCAATTGGAGTTTGGAGATCTTCCATGACCTCAGCAATCCTTAAGGCATCGAGCAGCTCATCATCGGCATCCGAGTCCATACCATCCACCCGTTCTGAAAAATAAATAACATTCATAAGTTTAATGCATAATAATAAGAATATTTACCATTAACAACAACAAAAATAATATTTAAATTAAAATAATATTAAATTACTAATTTTCCTTGGCACAGCGACAGCCGGAGCTTCCATTTGGCGTTTAAGCAACTCTCGTCGTACAGCTGCCTCCTTTTCACGCTTTGAATTTTCCAGAGCGGCTTGCTGCTTCCGTTTATCGGCTTCCGCCGCAAGGAATTTTTGAAGACCCTCATTTTCACGGCACTTTTTCGTGTAATGCTGTACTAAGTCCTTACATTTAGCAAATTTTTCGTTGCACTTGCAACGAAACACAGGTGTAACACAGCACATATTCTTTTTCCTCCACTTGGACATATCACTAGGTAAGTTTTTGCAATCTTTATCATTGTCGTTTGTTTCGATGTGCTTCACGAGATCTTTAATAGTGTTAAATCCAACCTCACAAACACAAACCAGTTTCTTCACAAGTACCTTTACTCCGTCAACAACTTCCACAAACTCGTTTGGCAGAGGGACCGAAGAACTACTTCCTACATTGCTAGCTTGGTTGCTTGCCATTTTTTTCAAAAAATTACTTGAAAAATTACTTCAAAAACTTTAAAACAGATTCAAAAACTTGAAAGTTTTGAGAAAATTTTGGGAAAAAATTCCAGTGGAACTTTCAACAGTCAGCTCAACAGTGATTTACTCAACAATAAACAAGTGAATGAAATTATATACATTATTTCAAGTCAACACCATTCAGACTTGCTGCTAACCCAGGACGGCTGCATTCGGTACATTCTATTTAAGACTTAAGCCTTTCCTTTCCTTTACCGCTATACCGAGCGTCCCTTCAGTGCACATATACAAAACCCATGTGCTTTTGGACACTTGTTTCCAACGAGCATAAACTTGGAGTATTTTAGACTTAATCCTTTTCTTTGACATTGGTATACCGACAGTCCCTTCGCAGTCCAAAATATACAAAACCCCAAGTGCTTGCTTGGACACTTGTTTCCAGCGAGCATAAACTTGGAGTATTTTAGACTTAATCCTTTTCCTTGACATTATTATACCGTATTTTAGACATAAGCCTTTTGCCGGCAGTACCTTCAAAGCCCACAAGTGTCCTTCTGCAATCCTTTGATTGACAGATGATTGACAGGTGATGGACACCTGCACTTATTCAAGGCTTTACCGTCCGCATTATATATATATACACCATATATATATATATATATATAATTATATACACACACATATATACATCGAGGTCATAACGGCGGATTAGGGGATTAAGGTCGCCTATACCTTCAACATGGGGCGTTTTTCCAAGCGTGGGCATACGTATAGCTACTACTTACACACACTATCACAGTTGCACACACATGAATAAATATATGCGTGAGATATATAAATAATATATAAGAAAAAAAAAAGTGATGAGTTTGAGAGCTCCACACAGCTCCTAGAGTCTCTATATGGCCTATGCACTACTAGGAGCATATAATAAGGGAAAGGTTGAAGACTTGTCGAACTCACACCATCCCAAGGAATGATGTAATCTCCAAGCAGAGTGAGCTAACCCTTTATATCCATAGATCCTATATCTACCTATATCTAACTCCACTCCAGAGTCATGCAAATAGTCCCAGGACCTTATGATGAACCAGTCCTCATGACGTACAACTGTCAAGAAACAATGTTCCTCAGGAATACATGGGTCCTGTTGGTATGGTATGTAAATTACACCTATTATATCTTCAAACCCTCAAAGGTTTTTAGTAACACAAGTAGAAATCTACATACAAGTCATATAAGTACACAACACACACTCATATACATGTATCTACGTTGTGTACGTCTGTAGGAATAATTATGACCCTCATCTCCCTACATAGGACTAACTGTGAGGAAGGAGGTAAAGGTAGGACTGAGATGTGAATCACCGTAACTATAGTGTGCACTATCAGACTGTTGTTTAGTATGTACTACTATACTACAAGTCCTAAGAATCCGCGGCCCCGGGTACTGTACAGGAGGAAGTGCAACTCGGCAGAAGATAGGGAGCGATTAGCCTTTAAACCCCATAGACAAGAGTGTAAAATCCTAGTGATACAAGTGTAAGTACAGAGGAACAATTCCTAAAAAAAATCCCTCAATTGCACTACTACAGTACTCCCAGCAATAGTCTCCATCCTATATGAATGGAAGGAGACGAGGAGATAGGGAAGATAGGGGTATGTAGAAATGTAGAGGAGAGTCATAATAGCAAACTATTAGCTCCGACTACAAACTTCCGTTCTGACAAAACGACTCCAAACAACTCCTTCCCAAGGAGTCAGTCATCAGAAATCTCACACATAAGTATATCCTCCCTCCTCTCTGTACCTACATATATATAGATATAGGTCCACACTTTGTCAACAGCTACAAGGTTTAAATATTTTCAAGAGACGGTAAGACAGAGGTGACTGAGCTTTTTTCCCTTCTATTCCAGTTTACCGACATTATTACTACACAACTTATTATGAGTGTGTGTGTGTGTAAGTGTGTGTGTGTGTGTCTCTCTCTCTCTCTGTGCTGAAAAAAAAGTAACAGAAAATGTATAACTTGCTCCATTACTGTTACTTGAAATGCTCTTGAGTAGACAATGTGCATGGGGATGACAATATGTATGTATTAAAATATGTAGAAACACATATGTACATATATCATAATGAATCCTTTGAAAAGGTTGGTTCCTCCGTGTCGGGAAGATCCACACGCTACATTCTTGACATTATTCACAACTCTCTTGTCTCCTTGTATCTCTCAATCTGTCTCCAAACTTCCTCTGAAATTTTAAATCCACGCAAAAATTCTTTTTGTAATCCAATATCCCTCTACAATGAGAACATTCTTGCAATCTGTCAAAAAGTCATGTGAACTCGACGGAGAAGAAGAGAGAGAGAAAGAGAGAGAGAGGGAGATGAAAAAAAATGAAAGGAAGTTTCTATAGAGGAAAAACAGTTGCCATATATAATGAAGATCACACTTTACCATAAGGATGGAGAGATACAAGTCTATAGAGGGATTCTTAGACTGAAGGCAAATATCTTCCAAGTCTTAAAAAGTACAATTTAACTTACTGTCATGGTAGAGGGAAACAATAGCCTGTACATAATATTTCAGTGCAAATACGCCGTTTACTAACCCGAAAATTGACAGGATTAAACGGTACTTGAGTCAAATAATCTCATCCCCTTGTATCCCATCACGTCACGCTCCTCAACCCTACCTCTATTATAGCCCCAGCCGAGAGTCAACTGTACAACTGATGAGGATGAGTACAGTAACACAAAAAAAAAATTACAAAAATATAGAGCTCAAAATCCAAAGGGAAAGACAGAGGCGAGCATTCTTTTTCTATAAAGTCTATAAGTATAGCATTCAAGAGATATAATATTCATCCCAGATTCAACTTATTGTCATCCCCATGCTATCAACAACAACAAAAAATCCATATGTATGGCATCTACTTCTTTCTTTTTTTAAAAAAAAAAAATCCTTCGAGCCCAGGTTGCACACTCATCTTAATAGGTCCTGGTTGGTATAGTCCATAATAATTACATACACACACACACATAGAGACCAACACTTTAAAAATATTACGTGCATATACTCCGAGGAATAAAAGCTCTCACGATCTCCTCGCTAACTTCTCATCTGTCTGACAGGACAGAGCAGAGTGGCAGTAATAAAGGGAACATTCTTGTGCATATATCCCCAAACAATTGCCATGTTTACAGTCCCTGCTGCTGCCGATCATACTGTAAATATTATACATATCCCAGGGAATGTCATCATGTACACACACACACTGGGCATTATTATCCCATGGATTTATTTTATGAAGATATATATAAAGAAGAGTAGATAGGGATACGTGTGTCTCTCTGTGTAAGTCATAATTATGTACACACACAAATAAATGTAGTCTAGCAATGTAAGAGGAGGAGGAGGAAGGCAGAACCAGAAGGGGCTTGTACAGCGGAGCATATCTAATGTATACTAATACACTTACTTAGAGTAACAGGAACATTATACCTTTTCTATTCATTTTGACTCTCAGACACACACACACACACACACACACACATACACATACACACACACCAACACAAGTACCTTCACTTCTCCACCACCTTCCTGTACAACAACAATGTCCCGATCATACATGGTTTCTAAACGATATTTCATGACTGCATTACTCCTTGTGTTCCTCCACTCTGTGGACATACAATGGCTCAGGAGGTAAAGCTATGTACAGGTACATAATAGCCCTTGTATGTATGAGCCTGTCCGTTCTACCGGCCCAAGACCCGACATGTAAATATTATCAGGTATATGTCAGAGAGTACAATTATTACTCTGATATGATTTCCGAGAGCTACATGAAAATACCTTGGAGATTGAGTTTTTCTCTTGTAGTGGGATATAATATGTATGTATGTACCTATGGATACATATTCTACTTATATTCTATATATAAGGAGTAGAGAGCATATGCCCATAGTCATTGTACGAAAAGATTAAATTCATGCAGAAGTTATACATCCCAAGGACTGTTATTGTGTACTCGGAAGGTAATCTCTTCTCTCTAATTCTGCATAAAGTGCATTGCCCACAATAATAAACATCCAGATAGATACTCATTCCCAGTTACAGTCGACTTGCTGTATAGTCTTCTCAAAGGACTCCTTATTACAGTACAGACACACACACACACACATACACACAGTGTGTGTGTTTGTGTACTCCACGGACAATATAGATATTTCCACCACACTTTTCACATTTATTACACACCAAAGAGCTCCCCACAACAACGAGCTGTGTGGAGGGACATGAGAGACAACGTGTAAGCTAAAAGGGGGGGTGGGACCCCAAAAAATGTTGACAAACAATGACGTAGAGGGTAGAGGGGTCCAGCGGATAATGACGTCACATATTGACGCTGCTTAATTCATAAATAACATTGAGTAAAATAGTACTGTCATACGCGCGAAATGTATTTTTCGAAGTTCTCTATGCCGTAGGTTTAGGGAATTTACGTAGTTATTTTTTACTGCTTTTTAGTCATAATTTTGAAGTTAGAAGTTATAAATATCTTTAGAGCAGCCGTTAGTGCAGTCTGAATTTCAATTTTAGCGGTCAATACGTGCAACCAAGGGTATCAGTGAATGATGTCATTATAGGGGTGGGGGCTCGCTCGATAATCACGTGTAGTGATTTAAGGGGGGGTACGGGGCCTAAATTAGGCAAAATTTGATGACATAATTGTTGAATGCTCCCCAATACTATAGCTTGTCTCCTTGTACACATTTCTCTCTCTCTCTCTCTCTCTATAGTGGAATAGTAATATAGTGGATATAGTGGGAAGGTGCGGAAATAATAAGAGCACATTTGTAAAACCGTCGTGAGACTCTCGTTAGTTGTGAAATCATTCTCGGCCCCAAAAACTCTTTTCATACTAGTAGAGAGACATGTATGTACATATATGTACAACAGTCAGGAGTCATCCAAGCTTCAAATGTACCCATACAGCATTAAATATCTCTCACAAAAAAACATTACCCCCATAGGAGCAATATACGCTCTTATATGTATATATGTATATACGCTTGTCAATTTTACATATGTACATATGTGCAACCACATATACTATACCCTATAACCCTACGTCTCCATGTAATTTTCCATATATGACTGTAATTTGGCTTATAGGTATGTAATTTTGCATATAAGGATGTAATTTTGCATGTACATATGTAGGTAACTTTGTATATATGTATGTAATTATAGGTACACATATAATTATACAAATAACAGAAGCGATTTCAAAATCATTTTCCCCTAAATTCATTGAGAGATGCATAAAGGTACAAGTGGACGGAGAGACTTTTTTAGAGGCTACCTCTCATTCTTGGTTTCTCATTTCAGACCCTACAAATATATACAGTATTACAGTACTAACCAGAGGAGCCCCAAACATAACCATTAGGAGTCACCACAGTGTCTATGCACACTGTCAATGCTTTCAAAAAAACATTGAGCAATTTTACCCTCCCTTGGAATTATAGTGCCAGGGCAAAACTCTGTATCTCCGTATCTTGTACATCTGAGTAATATACAACTTGCATATTAATTCCCATTCCCAGGGATTCATCCCCTCTCGGTACACTCTCTCAATGAATCCACACCAGAACATATGAGCATTTGAAATCAAACAAGAGAGTAATCGACTTTGATGCCAACTCTCAGGAGCGGTTCTTTTGAAAGTAGCAAATGTATTTGAACTTACACCGTCATGTCTTCATGATAGGGGATAAAAAGATTTGATTAAATGTTCCACATAATTATTCTAACCTTGGAATTGCATATTGCATTGTCTCCTAAATTTACTCAAAGGCACACAATGCTAATTATAGTATTTATTTATAGGAAACCATTCCTTTGGAATACATGGACAATAATATGACCAGCGTTATTGACTTGCGAGCTTTCGACAGCCCATAACAGTCAGTCATTTCTTAGTATTTATTACTTGAGGTACGAATTAATTCCTACGATGAAGGTAATCCTGTTCGGAAAGCATGGACTCTAAAATGTGGGCAGTGGTGAGTAGGAGGGCTCTCAGCCCAGAAATTGACTTCAGTAACCTAATCAATGCTGATAATGCTGAAAGGTGAAGTCATTTTTCCAATATTAGAAACGCAAGTAAGTACTCTCAAGCTACTGTGTCTGGTGGTTGTTTTTCAAATATATAGCCAAAAGATTCTGTAGGATTTTGCATATACTCTCATACAGTCCTATGACCAATATTGACGTGTAGTTCATTTTGAAGGGCTCATAATTTTCGAAGTGAAAATTGTCAACAATGTTCCAACTATATGTATGTACATTTTGAAGATAGATACTCTGTAGCTTTGAGAGGAAAAGCCTGGCCTCAAAATATTTTTCCGAATGGTTCCCACCTCTCCATGAGTACATGGGAATAAATGCGTTGAGCAAACCGAGGATTTTTCCCGATGACAATGTGTTCTCATCCGACGACGGAGAATGTGGGAGAGAGAGAGAGAGAGAGGAAATGTAGACTGTGACTGCTGAATGCATCGTTTTTACTACTTTATTCCTCTTGTTGTCTAACATTGACACATATGTATGATCCCTGTCGTGCATACTATGGACAGAGGTATTAGCAAGTATCTATACAAAACCAGGGTTTGACTGGAAATTTCCCATAACAAATATCCTGGATGGTACATAAGTGTGAGGATTTTACAACATGCTCTTCTCCGACAGAGCTTCCCTCACCGCACACAGTTTTCACAGCCAGAGGAGTAAATACACAGTGTCGGGATATTGTTATAGACAAGGAGCGGACTATACATATGTATTTAACAGTGGATTGGCCATATAGTAATATTATATGAGACAAGAGGAGGATGAGGAATCGAGGAATCCAGGGTAGGGAGACGACTCAACCTAACCGACCCTATACACATGTACACTCCATGTATGCACACCCCAGATCCTTGTAAATACATATATGTAAGGAATAAACACTGTACCCTTCCCATGAAGTGTAGTATCTTCCCTCACTCCAAGCCCTATGTGTACACTAACAACCTCCGAGTTTAAATACAAGAGACTCGAGTCCTAAGAGCTGTCAACCCCAAATAAGGGAAATATCTGTGGAAGGCGGCAGTAAAATTGAAATTTATTATTATTCATCGATAAACTTATTTAGACAAAATTATCTCTCTCATTTGGAACAGCATCGAGGAGAGATCCCCATTCCCCATGTGCATCTGTATTTACGGAGAAATTATCCCGCTGAAAGCCAACCTCTCTCTCTCTCTCTCTCTCTCTCTCTCTCTCTCTCTCTCTCTCTAAGTAATACAGCGAATCACTTGGAGAATCTTCCGTCGGATTTTACAACAAGCTCTTCTATGAAAATATAACACACAATATAATTTACACATAAGTAGATATAGTACTAGCCCTGGATTCAGTACATCCAGTGTTCAAGACACAAGCTCAAATTTATACGCTCATATAATGATTACTGGTATATTACATACATCTAATAATACATATAATTATGTAAGTGAACTTGTTGGGATGTTGTGAGTCTGTCTGTGTGCAAAGTTGAAAGTCGTATTTCACTGAGGACGACTACACTCACTCCAACTATTAGGAGGAACATTAGGAGTGGATATATAGAGACAGAGGAGATAGTGACAGAAAGAGTGAGAGAGAGAGAGAGAGAGAGAGAGACTGGAGGTAGAAAGACTACTTTACTTCTCATACACTGATGCTACTACTTGAGCCCCTTGTTCCACATGATAATTTCTCGGGGTCCATGTGTGCAAGTGTTCCGACTCGACAAATATGTAGTTGAGTGGAGGGCATCAGATCCGAGAATGAAAATAGATTCGACATATTATTTGAGAGCGTGTGGGTAACAAAACAGTAAATGGGGCCCCTTACATCAAATGGATGAATAAAGTTAGGAAGGAGGGCTACGTGACCGTGTAGACGGACATTGTAGTACATGCTGGGCAATGTAGGATTTCGGGAGTGTCTACCCACATAACAACTATGTACGGTGGACCCTCTATTATATGTAAGTTCTGTACATATGACCTCTCGGAAATAAACCCAATACATATCCGTACATGGATCTAGAGAGGAGGTTTCTCAACTATACGTTTTACAGGTTTCAAGAAGAAGGGACGTCAACGTCAAATATAAACCCATGTTGGTCTACTATATGAGGAGGGAAATCCTCGGGACTGCATTATAGAACCTGGCTCATATTCGAGCTGAGAGGCACATGGAATAAGACAGAAAGTCCATATGAAAACCCAAATGTTGGGGAACTTTTGCATGCGGATTAGTACACAAGTAGTTTGAGTGAGCGTGGCGAATATATTAGAGGTATATAGTCGTAGTAATAGTGGTAGTCGTCGTAGTTCGTAGTAGTAGTAGTAGTAGTATGCATTGACTCTCGAAGAGTGAGAGAGAGAGAGAGAGAACTCTGAGTGAGAGGGAGAAAAAGAGAGGGAGATGAAGAGACGGTTCCCGTGCTATACTGTACCGACTATAATTTAATATGTTGGTGCCAATAAATTGTTTGTCTTTTTTTAAAAAATGTACATACATTGACATTCGGTTGGAGGACTGAGAGGGGTGAATAAAATACATTTCACTTTCCTAGCCAACACGTTCCCATCATAACCAACTCAGGATATATATCTACACATTAAAGGAGGACCTACTATGCACTGTGAGAAGAAAAAAAAAACTTGACAAAACATATGAATATAATACGACCACTGTTACTGTAAAATGTGATCCGTCAGAGTCACAAACTTGCCACACATATACATATATCTATACTTACTTATATATAGGGACACTAAATGGTTTTTTTCTCTCCCTCTCTTCTACCACTTTTTATCAGAATCATTATCGATTTTTCCCCGCACCAATGTGTCCACAATCTAAAACCGTTCAGTTCTCAGCTATAGACATAATCTCACGTTTCATATACATAAGTATATAAATATACACAAATAAACTCACGTTTACAGTCAACTTGTATTATTACATGTACTTGGTCTTTTTTTTGTCTAACCCATAGAGTCAGTGCGTGGATACGCCAGGACAAACATGTATAATAATTACATACATAAGGGGATGACGACAGTCCGTCTTATTACGTGTGTACAGACAGCATTGTAAGAAGTAAGTATAATCTATATATGATGTCAGTATCTATCTATGTATGTATTCCCAGAAAGTAATTATTATTTCATTGAAGCTAAGGCCGTCACCCAAACTTAACTTTATTTAGATTTCCTTATGCTCAGTTGACAAGAATTATCAGAATTCCCCACGCTCCAGTGGAGGAGACTAGAGACCCCGTCAACATATGTACCTTACTGTGAGAGCCTACACCTTCAAGTTGCTCTGTAAATAAGTCCTGCTTTTCCAAGACTTTGCAACAGCTTCTACGTGCATTAATTATAGACCCTTCCCTTGGAATTCTAAACTTACAAAAGCATATTAACTTTTCCGATAGCTCTGCACACCCCATGGATATAGATGTTTGAGTAAAGAGCATTATGCTAAAATTCCTCAGTTCCTTTCACATGTCCCCATGCTAAAATACGGACGGAGTGTGTGTGTGTGTGTGTGTGTGTGCCTCTGTCTGTATATATCCTGAGGACTTTCGACTCTCATGTCATAAGCAGTGCATACGTAACTCCTTATAAAGATCCCGGCCTCCCTCCTTCACTCACATTTTTCTTGCTCACTTTATTTAGAGAGAATTTTTTATGTCAAGCTTTTGAGACTCGTCACATGCAATGTACAAGGAGGGAAGGAGTATTCCTTCCAGCCAGTATGCACTCCTTTTGTAGATGTAAGGGGTTTTTATGTAGAAATCGTCTAGAATCTAAAGTTGACTTCATAACAGGGGAATACAGAATATATTTATTGCTATGGCTCCATACATCATTGGATATAACCTTATATCCTTGCCTACTCGAGTCTGAGAAATTGTTAGTTTGAAGGAGTTGATACAATTGTTAGGTCTGTGTCTCTATACAGAGAGAGAGAGAGAGAGAGAGAGAGAGAGAGAGAGAGAGAGAAAGAGTCAGAGAAGGAAGAAGATGAGGAGCTAGGAAAGCGACACTCATGTGTCGTCAAAGCCATAGAAAACACTTGCGAATAAATCATGTGTGATATTTGTGTAGTAAGCTTTGGAGAGTGGAGTTGCTCACAATCAACAGTCCCCCCATATTTCTCAAACGGAGAAAATCAGATGGGTGTCTTTCATGTTGGGTCGGTGAAGATCTATGGCCTTTTAACTATTCTCGTCTGCCTGTCTTGAGTCCTTCTCGTCCATGTAGAGTAAAGTATTCCAACAACAATTTACCTTCCTCTAAGTACACACACAATCCATCTGAAAAAAGTACGGCCATCCCCAAGAAGCATAATATCATGCCTTCAACCTAACCTCTCTCTCTCTCTCTCTCCCTGTCTTCTTCATCTTCGTCTCTTCCTTCGTATCCCACTCTTTTTCACTTCCCAATCCTCAACTCTCTGAACATCTCCAGCTCCTGCTGTCTCTATAACGTCCAACCACTTACGTACGTATACTTCCACACTTGACTTGTATACTTGGAAACACAAAAGCTTCATTCCTCAAAACTGCTCCAACACTATCAGTGTTCCCATGAATAAATACATCCAGCACACACACACACACACACACATACACACACAGTCACATTTAAACTTATATACAATCTAGATAGACATTTAGCACCATGTAGACAAGTACGGAGGATGTAGGTATAATTCTATCCCCTATATGCATAAAAAGAGATTCCATGAGCAATGAGCAGTTGATCCTTCTCCACCTTATCCTTATCTGTCTATAGGAGTCTTGTCTGTGTGTGTACGTCGAGAGAAGGCAGACAGAACGGAACAGAAAAAGGAGATGCCGAGTCCTTCTTATTTCTGCATAAATTAGTGACCCTATGGGGCATGGTGGTGCCGAATCAGGTAGATTCTGCCTCTTTCTACGATCCCCTTCACTTGAACACTCATCATGTTTCTTATTATACTGAGCGAGATAGACACTCTTTGCAGCATCTTTCATAAAGATACTTACCCACAGAAAATATTCATGGAACTTTCCAAGCAAATTGATAAAACTTAAGCATTAGTCTACACACACACATACAGTCCAGTCTGATAAGTATCTTTCTCTCTCTCTCTCTCTCCACCTTTCATACAAAAGCCGTTTGGCTTCATGTACCTTACTCAGCTATATAGTCAACCTAACTCACTCTCAGTCTATAACCCGCACGCACACCTACCTCCCTGTATGATTTGAAACATCCCTTATCTGTACGTAATAAACGTGAATTCAAATATTTCTTGCATAATGCTCCGATATAGAAATTCAAACACTTCTTGTATAATTCACTGGCATATGAATTCAAGAACATTGGTTCTATATCCGACAAATACATGAATTCAAAGGTTTCTTATGTAATGAACTGACATATAGGAATTTAAAAACACTTTTTATATAATAAACTACAGTTCAACATATACCTACGAATTGAAACATTTCTTGTGTAATGGTCTGTAGGTCTTGGAGCTACACACTATTAAGGCGGAGGATCCCAGCTAGAGTAAAGTATGTAAGCAAATTACAATATACGAATGTATAGAGAGACTCTCTGAAACCACAATAAATATCTTTTATTATTATTAATCTGTATCCCACATCAGTAAACTGTTTAGATGCCTCTCGGAGGATGGCTGACTCTCTATATAGTTTAGCGTATCTATCCGTGTATGTAGGCAGGACAAAAACAAAAATATTCTACATGAAGCTTTTGGGAAGCTAATGTCTCTCCAAGTGGTTCTCAATGCTCTTTAAGCCATGAGCTTAATTTGTAAGGAGCTGAAAGTTTCACGAGAGATGCACAATAGGTGAGAAGCTAAACCGTACAGACAATGAATTTACAATTTCAACTGCCTCTGTGTATAGTCAGTGTACTCAAATAAATAGATAGATATACAAAACCTAGGAATGTTGTGCACGAGGCATACATGAAAGAGTCAGACACATAGTGAGCATACTAATATGCACCCGAGAGTGCATTCTTGAAAAATTTCTTCTTATAGATAAAGTTTCAAAAGTCTGACTCCGTGTAGGGATAAGGTAGTGTGGTAAGACTAAGCTATACTTATACCTATTTAGTATAGTCTAATAGTGTATTAAGAAAAAGAACTTGAGATGATGGAAAGTCGAAATGATAATGAAATGATAATTTGAAACTCACCTTTTATAGGGTGAAAGATTTCCATAAGTCAAGTCTGGCATTTTTTTTTATTTCTTGCCTCCGTGGAGGGATCAACTGATTGAAGGGGGAACACTTTTATTCTAATGTGGGTCTATAATAGAGTCGATAGGTAATATAATTATTCATCGGTGTATCTCCTCCACATCAATGTTATTCTATATCCCCCTTGTTTTTTCCCCAAGAAATCCCCTTCACAATATTAGTCGGATTCAACTATTTCCTTTTCTACGACTGTAAACATAGAAGATCGGATGGAAGTCTGGGGCTGTCCACGGGATGCTTCTATTTTCAAACATGAACCACAACGTCTTGACAGATCGTTTCAGTACACCAAAACTATACCGGGATACAATCTAATATTTTTGTTAATCCAACTCTTCACACACACTAACCAAATTCAGGGAACTATCCAGTGATTTAGTTATATTGGGCGAAGTCACCTTTGGTTTTTAAATCCCCCGATGAAAATATTACTCCTTCTTTCAAAGATTTGTTTATGTTTTTTTTTCCACACGCGGGACAAATTCAAAGTTAATTTTTTTCTTTTTTACTTTCTGGTAAAGCACTGAATCCACTAAGTACGGTCCAAGTATCACTATTGTACAGTATTCCTAAACTTGAGTATTTTTCCGGAGACACTTTTGGAGCAAGTCAGCTGACTCCACTTTTACACGGATGAGTTTACATTTACAATATAAGAACACGTTGCCGCTGGGGAGCTCCTGGAAGGAAAGCAACAGTGAGTCAATAATAATCAGAAACAGAGCACGCCGTATTATTATAATGATGATGATTATTTACCAATTACCACCTACAGACTCTTCTCATAAAAAGTAATACACGGACTTTTCCACAGGTATTTCAATTCTAGCTACTGTCACTTTGGGTAAAGGTACTCGAAGCAAGAGCATTCCGTATGTTCCCTTTGATTTTCGAACTGTACGAGTACATCAAATCACTCCCTCAAAAGGATATTAATTTAATTTGGTCGTTTGGAAATATCTCTTGATGTTGAAATATTTTATTTTCTCTGTCTTCCCACAAGATATGGTATGAAGTTTCAGGAGCTCTGTAAAAATACTACAACAACAATCAGCATTATTAGTTAGCTCCACGCACAAGTACAACGTTTTCCCCCTATGGACTTGTCTCAACGTCCAATATGAACTGAAGCACAGGACTCTAATAATTATTATTGTACAAATCCTCGTATATTTTAGTCACTCTCTCGTCCTTTCATTAATCAAGTAAGTAGCTCTGTAGTAGCTTGCATATAATTATTATTATATAGGTATACACAAATATTCCTCTCTCACTTGTCGTGATTGACACCAATATATGGCTCACGTCAGATTTAAATATATATGTACGAAAAAAAAATGTAACACTTCAATTCAATAGAATTATTAGGTGTGTTCGTTACACAAAGTGAATGGTGGTGGGCTTTGGAGCAACTCTTCGTTTAGTGGAACCATTCATCGAAAATATCCACATCCCTTTTGACAATCCACAGTCCATCGAGCATTTCACCTCCATACAATAGTCCACTTTACTATTTCTCTAATAACTTCAAAAATCCTCCAATGTCCGATCTATTGTCACTGCCCACCACAGAATATCCCGGTTCTGTAATTATTACTCTTTTAAATTACAAACCCTTGGACATCCACAGCTGTTCAAGAACCACTTCTCCAAAATTTTGCAACTCTCTCAAAAATCCACTTCACCGAAATTAGCAACTCTTCCGAAAGCAGTTGTTCAAAACAAAAACAGCTCTGCCAATGACTCCAGTCAAAAAAAACAACAGCTGTTCCAAATCCCGGAAAATCCCTCTCTTGGAAATGAATCTGCTCCGAAAAAATCCACGACTCTTGACCAAAAAACACCGTCCTACAAAATACCACTTGAGAATTCAATCCGTAGCTGGACAAATGTCAGTCCATACAACAATAATTGTCACAACAAATGTCACAACAGCTTTCAAAAATCCAAACAATCAATTATTGGAACCAACTCCAAAACTCAATGACTCTCCAGATTTCTTCCCGGCTCCGAGCTCACACTTAAAATTCAATATCCTTCAGAAAGTTTGACGTTCCAAAAATAAGTCCAAGTTATTTCACCGACAATCACTTAATTTGTCAATATTTTATTTAAAAGAACTAAAGTCCTGATGATCCCCGTTGAATTGACACAGATGAACAATTTGAATCCGAGTAAAAATTGAATCCTTGTTTGAAACTTTGAATTTTTTTTGACAATCCCCTAAAATTTTTGACGGATGACAGACAGCGGTTGGGACTCTATTAGACTTGAAATTTGAACGTCCTTGCCGAAATGAGTTGAACTTATTAAGGCAGTCCCGAGCAGTCACTTGAATCACTGTGAGGGAGATTGGTCTTTTGAAAATAGTGTAATAAATTCCCTGTGTTATTTTAATTATTATTGGAATTGAATAATTAGTTAATATTTGGAGACACTCAAATGTTCAATTCTCATTTAAGTAATTTGAAAAGGTTAATATTTTTTCTTGTATATAGAGGGTAGTGTGATTGGTTTCTTACACTTTTTTTCCCCTTTTGTATTTGTGTATACACATGAAATGTGAGGGTGAAGTGAACGCACGACGTCCGACAGTTGGGACGAGAATCCACGATAACCCGACCGTGACAACGTCAAAAGCTTGACTGAGACAGCTTTGGGAAAGGTTCGAGTGAGTGGAGTTTTGGATAGAGCCAAAGGCAAGTTCCACTCTTGACAGGGAAAAACCTTGCATTACACTGCATCTTACATTCCTCACATGTACTCCACAGAGTTCTCACGTCTAAGTATATAGAGAGAAAGGGGCGCCGAGCCGATAAGTGCTTCCTACTATATAGAACATTGCTAACAACTAACAACGTCCATCCGTTGGGTGGCTCAGTATACCCCTGTATATGACAACAGTAAGTAGTGTGGGGCCTTATATATATATACACTCTACGTAGTATATACCCTATGCACATTACACTACTCACTCTATATTATATACCATCAATGTCGAGTGTATTGAGCTTTAGCTTCTACTTTATACTATTATACTTACTTTTTGCTCATTCCCTCATTTCATTTCCCTCCTCTCTCTCTCTCTCACTCTCAGTCACTCAGTATATCCCTATATATAGTACTATATATAGGGACTATACCCAGAGAGACTTATAGGGAATGATACATATATATAACAGGGACGGAGATGGAGTAAAATGCATATTTCGTATCTATCTACCTCTGTAACTTTTTGTGCTTGTACTATTTCTCTGCCTTTTTATACGCTTGGAGTTCCCTACCTTCATTTATATATCTTTATGCATACCTTTAAATTGTGAGCTACTATATAAGTGCATCTGGGGATGCATACACTGCATATGTGTGTGTATAGAGAGGGTAGGTTTTAAACAGGTCTGGGTCTGTAGGCATGGGCGTACATAAGGGTAGGGTTTTTTAAGTATGTACTAGCAGTGTGTTTACATGGGAGTGCATGTCCCTGGGATTGTGAGTACACTAATATGTTGTATATGGGATCTGGATATGTATGGTGTAGTGTGTGTTCTGTGTAGGTAGGGAATGCTGAATGCTGAATGCTGAATGCTCTTCTTCTTTTTTGCTTGATAATAAACATCTATAGCTATGATCTGAGGAGAGGCCTATCCATCTCTGTTAGTGTATGTTCAGTGCTCAGTCAATTCTTCAGCTCTGGCTTGTGCTCTTGTGCTCTGCTTTCCCCCCACCCCTCTCACTATGACTCAAGTCTTGTATCTCTCTCTCTCTCTCTCTTGGCCCTGGTAAAGTGCAAAGCTCTGCTTGCGCAGCGTGAATTTAAGTTCATAGTGCGTTGTATTCTGGGACTTGTCTCCAGTGATGCATTCCTTGTCTCATGCCATCTAACGTGGGGCTTGTACCATCACGTCAACCATTTCTCAGCCCTTGGAAGAATTTACTTTGTTCGATGCTTTTTCCCTCGCTATGCCTCATTTATGACTACGTCTCTTCTGGTCCTCCTCGCAGGTCCTCTTGGGAACTCCACCTGTATAGGTGCATTTGCATTGAGAAGAGCTGGAGAGGATTTTAGGGGCTCAATGAATAGTTCCTTACTCAAATTAAACTATATGTTGATTTATATAGTACTAATACACAGGATACTATTTAGCTTGGGAGGAATAGCTTGGACTTATTATTTAGCTTGGGAGGAATAGCTCGGACTCATTATTTGTCTTGGGAGGAACAGCTTGGACTATAATTGATCGGTTGCAATAGTATTGAGTTATTGTGGCCTTGGAAATGGGAGGAAAGTTCAGAGGAGCCTATTTTGTGGACTCTTGCGTTCTTACTGATACAAGGATGCTGAGGAGTCGGGATGAATAAAATATTCGTTACAGTACATAAAAATTTGGAGAGGATGGAAATCTGGAGGAAAGGCTTGAAGGAAACTAAAGGGACACTTTGCTACAAAAATATGTGATTATTAGTTGGGAAGGAGTCATCCGTATAGATTGAGGATGAGGGACTCATAAGCGCGAGTAACTTCCTCGTCATCTTAATCTTGTCATAATCAATTCAATTTTCCCCTGGTCCTCTTCCTCATAGAGAGCATATGTATATAACGGGTGGGGAAGGGATAGGGAGAAGTTTTAACTTCCAAGCATAAGATCATTTTTCAAGTAGGATTTTAAAAAATCTAATATCCACTAAGTTTGAGAGACACTGGGAGTGTTCGAGAGAGTCAAAAGTTGGGGAGGAAAGTTTTTATTGGGTGTCGGTGAGAAAATCCGGATTTCCTCATGTGGAAGTTCAAGTGGGATTTTTGGTGGATGACTTAAAATACATCATCATCGGATCATTTTCACTATGGGAGGAAGAACATCCCAAGGAGAAAATACTAAAAGGTTTTATTTTCACTTGACATTTCCACACAATGCTATCAACTTTTTTTTTTAGTCACATTATTTTCCGTAGTCCGTATTATTTTTTTGAGGGTTAAAGAAATTTGAAGGGAAATCTTGATGGAGGTGACCCACTTGTGAAGGAACTTACGTACAGTGGGATATTGTTCAAACGGACTATTATCCCGTTATAAAGGCGCTGGATTGTACAAATGAGGCTGTCCTACATGAGATTGAAAGAGCCTATTGTGAACGATCCCTGATTATTTCCAGGTATGAGACTCTTGATATGGGAAATCATAAATTTCTTGTGTTATACAAATAGACCAGGGCTTATTATTCATTCCGGGAATTGAAGGGATCTCTCATAAGTTTAATCCAAGTCTTGGGCTTCAATTTGTACAAACACTACTCTTCCCAATCATATAAGAAGCCCACTTTAGGACTCAAGTTATTACACTTCTAATTTCATTTCAATGGACTCTTCTCCTCGTTCTAATTCAATGCTCTTTGATACTGCATATACAAATAGTATACAGGGGGCCAGAAATCTTTATCCCCCTATAAGGAGCGGGCGATAAAAAACAGTATTCAATGTCCCATGTTAGAGTAATTTCTCTTCCCGCCCACCCAGATATTTCAAAGCAGTTTTGAGAAAAAATCAAATCAAAGTTCTAGGAAAGTATAGGTATCTCTGCCGTTGGAATTTGACTGTGAATGAGTTCCCATTCCTAAGAATATTCCAACATCCTACGCTTGTAGGGAATTTTATGGGGATTCATAAGAGTCTAGTATGATCCCCCCAACTTAAAAATTCCGATCTCAGAGACTAGGAGTATGAGACAAGATATAAATGTTACTTAAAATTTTTTAAAGGAATCGGTACAAAAATCCCTAAATCTTCTCATATTTTGAGCCCCTGGGACCGGAATTCCTAATGTAGGAAAATGAGGTCATGCTCAAATAAATCCCCATAAAATTTCCTACAACTTCAATATTTTGACATATTTTGATGAATCTGAGATTATACGGGATAAAATGGCAACATCAGAAATTGTATTGACAGCTGCTGCTCCTCCTTCTCCTCCTCCACCTCCACCTCCTCCTCCTTTGAGCACTACATCCAGAGTTTGTGAGGTAGCGGTTACAGGGAGAGTGTCTTTTTGTACACAGCTGCTCCACATTTCCCGGTAATTACAAGCCAAGGCAGAGGGAATTTTGAGAGTCAAATCAACTCCCACCTTGTTATTAAAGACCTGAAATAATCCCAATGAGCCTCCATTGACAGGCTCAACAATGGGGAAATCAGCCCAGGTATACATAAGTGTACAAGTGTATTGGCTCCCATAACAGTAATTACATTTCATACAATGTCAATTCCTAGTACGGCCAAAGTATAGCTATTGTGCCCTTTCCCCGAAAAAAAAACAGTCCTCCCTATTTATACAAGCATTCCTTCCAAGCATATCCTCAGTCATCCCGAAATTTCGCACGTATTTCTCTTAGAAAGCGAAAATAAAAAAAGACGATTTATTTACTTGACATTATGCTAAGAAGCCAATTGTCCCCCTCCCCCAGAAAGGGGGTTCAGAGAGGAGCTCTTCCCCAGTCAAAGTGCACTGTGTGAGTCTCGGACTTAGGAATGACGTATATCTTCGTGTAACTAATAATGCAGAGCTGGGAGGAAGGAATGTGAGGTTTAAGTTGAGCATCTTCCTCCTCGGTGGATTCCTTCCCAGGAATTGTTTCTATCCTTTTTGGAAGTCCATGGAACCTTCTCAACGGAGATGACTTCACTCCTATATAGTTACTTGAGGGTATGGAAATCTTTTTGTGTTCAAGGAGGGAGAGCCTTTTGGAAAAAGAAGTTTCTTATGGAGAAATGTCTCGAGAGAAAGAAGTGGGTTCAGTCAGAGAGTGGGGCTCCCTTATTATTCCAACTTATGTATATTTTCTTCCCACAAAATCTCTTATATATAGGCTTCTCCGTCTGTGTACAAATTATCTCTCTCTCTCTCTCTCTCTCTCTCTCGCTCTCTCTCTGTCCTCTCACTTTCTCCCCTCCCCCCTCCTCTGTAGCCTCGTACAGTGCACTTTCATTAGTCCGTCATCCTCCGAAGATCAAAAAGAAGGTCCTTTCCCTCCCAACTCCTCCGTCCCTATCACCCCAAAAATCCTCTCATTTCATTCGGATTGGCTCCAAGTGCGAGTCTCCCATACAGTCCGTGCCTTACTCTATATGGTGACAAGAGAGCAGACTGTATTTGTACATACGGGATATTAATGGGGAGTCTGATAGAAGGGAACTAAAGTCGAGTGGAATTGGGCTTTAGCATATTACCCTTTTGTGTACATCGTGGATTCTATTTCTATTTCTATTCTCTCTCTCTCTCTTTCTCTCTCTTTCTCTCTCTCTCTCTCTCGCTCTCTCACTCACTGTGTATGTGTGTGTTAGTGCATGAGTACTTGGCTATGATGATGGAGACGGTTCCAGAGAAACATTATACAGTCCCAGAGTTTTATTACAGGACCTCTGAAAGAAGCTAAATTTTAGGAGTACAGTCTCTAAAAGTCTCGCGTTTTGCCTGGAGAATTCTCATAAAAAAATTTGTAGGACTGAAATTTGAGGTTTAAATACTTTGGGGGGAATTTTTTGAGGGGAGAAATTTTTTAGTGAGAGTTTGTACAACCAATGGGGGCGGGGATGGAGGGAAGGAGGATTTGTAGTTTTAATGAGACAGGTTGTAAATATTTAAGTGGGATTTGGGAAGGGGGTCTGGGAGAGGGAGGAGAGCCTGTATGGATATATTGGTGGGACTGATAAAATTTCGGGAGGAGAGAGTGGTTGGAGGGAGAAAAGGAATAAAAGAGAGTCATGAGGAGGAGACGCAAGTTGTGGAAACGGCGGGTTCATGCGGCAACAACGGCGTATACGACACTAATAGCATAACCCTATTGATTACATTTTCACAGGAATGAAGCTACCTTCCAGTTATATAGGACCATGGGATCCTATGCCTATAGTGTTCTGTACCATTGTGTGTGTGTGTGTGTGTGTGTGTATGTGTGTGTGGTGTGTGTGTGTGTGTGTGTGTGTGTGTGTGTGTGTGTGTGTGTGTGTGTGTGTGTGTGTGTGTGTGTGTGTGTGTAGGCTGCTCCATACTCTATACTACTCCACTCCTGTACTTTTACTTACTCCTTCCATCTCTCTATCTCTTTCTCCTCTCTTAGAAACTTCTGGTTCACCTACCTTCAGCTCTGGTTAGTTCACGAGGACTTCTCCTACTCACACAATCAGGACTTACTCCTACAATAACATCCGCCTTTCTTTCACCACACACACACACACACACACACACACACACAAATCCATCCCTGTACGTTCATCTGCTTAGAGTCATAATATCAGGGCCTGGTAGGAACCTCCAAAGGAACACTTACATTGGAATGCATACGTAAATACACATAATTATGCACATGTCCCCATTGGAACACATGCCCGTACATACTCAATTTCAAATGAACACATGACCGTACATACTAACTCTCCAACACATGCGAGTGGATTCGTCTCTCCTGCGAGAACATGTGGATGAATCCAGGTGCACTTACAAGTATACATGGACGTACATACAAGCACATGGACGTACATATACAGGACATGGACGTACATACACAAGTACATGGACGTACATACAAGCACATGCACGTACATATGCAAGTACATGGCCGTACATACAAGCACATGGACGTGCATATACAAGTACATGGACCTATAGATATATACAAGCACATGGACATACATATATAAGCACATGGACTGAGATAGTAGTAAGTGTCGTTAAAACGCATGGAGATACATACGTGGGCACAAATACATGTACAGAGAGACGTGCAGGGCCGTATGCACACGTCCATTAACTTTGTAGCATTAAAATGCATGGGGATACATATACATACGTATACCTGGGAACAAATGCATGGCCATGCATAAAAATGAACCCAGATCCATCCAATAGTGTCCATATGTTAGGAGCAGAGCTAAGGAGCAAAGGAAAAGTGATTGTTGTTGGATTAAAAAAAATTCCCCAAAATTCTGTGGCTGTGAGAGAAAGTGAAACTTGGAGGAGAAGGGACTTTCGAGGAATTATTTAATTTGTGAATTTTTAGTACATTGTATGTACGTCCAATGGACGGGGAGTGCTTTGACTTCTTAGCCCCCGTGAGAAGTTTAGTAATGAAAGGGGATTGAGCGGGAGGGATAGATGTATAGGAGCTCTGTGATTAAATAGACCAACCCTGGGAAAATGCATAGGAATGGTTTTTACATGTGTATAA